>LPNX010279353.1:150967-189350 GCA_001517045.1 Pseudotsuga menziesii
CACTTCAAACTTATTGGGTACTCAGACTCAGATTTTGATGGTGATAAGGAGACAGGAGTATCAACTTCTGGATACAATATGAGTCTTGGATCAGCAGCTGTCTCATGGAGATCACACAAACGGTCAGTTCCAGCAGATTCATCAATAGAAGCAGAATATGTGGCTGCAGCTGAAGCAACGAAAGAAATAGTATGGCTCGGGAAGATACTTGAATATTTGCAAGAAAAACAAGAGAACTCCACTCCATTATTGATCGACAATACTTCTGCAATCAAGCTGGCTAAGAATCCTAGATTCCATGATCAAACCAAACACATCAACACAAAGTATCATTTGATTCGACATCATGTAGAGACCAAGACAGTCCATCTTCAACATTGTTCCACAAATGATCAAGTTGCAGACATCTTCACTGTCACATACCCCAATTTTGTAAAATTGTGTAAATTGTTTTATTATATTTCTAAGACATTATGTTAAACTTAATCCTAAGTAGGGATTGATGAATCAGCAGAGTCAACAGTAATGGAGTGTAATTCAGAATATTTTATTATTAATAAATAAATTATGGAGACAACAGCATGGGAGAGCTGTTAAAAAGAGGTTACTGGTCAAACTGGTGGATGGAACTAGGTGGAAAGGCAAAAGACAAGTGGCAGCATCCTCAAACACTTCCTAAGTTGCAGGTGGCAACTTCCCTATATTTGGGGTCATGATTCCCCAAGAAAGTGGAATCAGAGCAGGTGGCTTATTAAATGACAGTTAACCCAAAAAAGACCTAGGCAATCTTTTAAAAATTACTCAATGAAGAGAGCTGAGGCTGCTCAGTTATTTTCCAAAGAGAATTCATTCAGGTGAATGTTATTCAGGAAATCCATTGAGGAAGAGGGAAATACAGTAAGGAAGTTGTTTTAGGAGGATTGCTGCAGTAACTTGATTTTATTACAGCTTTTTGGGCTGAGAGAACTGACTGATAGTTCTGAGTTAATACTGAGTTTGAAGACTGGTATCTGACTTTGCTACACCTAGTTCCAGCCAGGGAGACCAGTGCAAGCTCGAGGGTCTTGAGAAGTCGCTGTCTGAGCGCTCTCCAGGAGTTGGTAGGGAGGAACGGCCTCCCATTGATGTTGTTGTCCACAGCTTAAACAGGTTCTGTCACTTATTCTTTATGTTTACTGAGTATGAATGGACGCATGTTATGTTTATTTTATATGTCTAAGGAGTTAGTCAGTTTATTAAAGTTAGTATCTCAGAATATCAGTAGTTAAATCTGTTAAGAGTTACTGTGTTTTTCCACATCTGGGATCACCAGACCGAACTCCAGCACAGTACCTCGGTATTGTGAAGTAATATCCTTCTGAACCGAGTTTCCTATTTAGTTACTTTCAGTAACTACAAGTATTTCAGGAATTTATAAGTTATTTTCTTATAGTTTTAAAAACTACTTCCTAGTACTATATCTTTGTTTCCTGTAAATACTAGCTGCATTAAAGAAAAGATAGACTCAGTATTTCTGCTATTTAAGTACTATAATGGTTATTTTCCAGTTTAAAAGAATCTAACCTCTTAATGTTGAAAAGACAATACTAACAGTAGGATTTAATCACTTATTGGTTGATTTTACAGTTAAATCCTAGTGGTGTTAGTCTGTATTTTGATTAAGAATGCAATTATTTAATTACTGAATCTTCTTTTATTTCAGCTAAGTTTAAACAGATTTCAAAACTGTTATTCTATTATTCAAATATGGTAAATGAATGTTATCATATACACAGGAATTTATATAGATATGTATATGAGAATAAACTTTAATATTGAATGAGTATTATGTAAAAATACTCAGGCATTATAACTAAATAAATAAACTAAACCAAACATTGGTTAACAACATTTAAAATAATCAAAGGAAACCTTAGTAAGAAGTAATATCATTATGGTAGTACTAATAATGTATCTATAATGCATACATTATAATAGTAATACTTTAAGAAATAATTTATTATTGTAATTATAAACCTAGTTTATTTATACTTGATGAATAAATAAGTAAGGATTATGTACAAAATAATTATACTCTGTATATTACAAATTAAATAAACAATACCAGAAGGCAATAGTAAAATATAACTAGAATACAACAGGCTTACAGAAATTGAAAGCCAGTTCAGAAAACTTAATAACAAGCTATTTAACAAAAAGTTGGAGAGTACTTATCTCCATAATTCTTTTTATAACAAGATAAATCACAGTATTTATAACATGACTAACAATAATATAAGAAAGTAGAATCAACACTTAAGATGTTGGTATAAGGGTATAAACCCTACATATAACTTAAGAGGTTAATACATAATAGATAAATCAAAATACATAACCCTAATAGTATCTTTATTAAATAAAGAGTTTATCAATAGTAAAATAACCGAGATATTATTTTAAAACAAAAGAAATAACACAACATTAAAATGCTTAAACATCGAGTTAACCATTATGGTTTAATTCATTTATTTTACTCACAGTTACAGACAGAATTTACAGTTTAATTCATAATGGCAGATTAAGAAAATTGAACTTAATCTCAATTGTAAAAAATAGGGTTGAACCCTACAAGTCGAGTTTATACAAGTAAATTAAATACTAAGAGTTAAGACAATGTTTTCACTTACGGCCGCATCATAAATCCACAGTATGAGTGGTTATAAACCTATATTTTTATTTATTCCTATACAGAGCATAGATTTAAAAATGCATGTGATAAACGAACCCAAAGATACAAGAAAACTTTATAATAAGTCATATTACAAAACTCTAGGTGAAAACCTTGAACAAGTTAAGAGCACAGCAAGAGAACCAAAATGTAGAGGCCGAAACCTCATCTACAGGAAGGCTTACAGCCATTGCCTTTTTATATATATACAGTACTTCTTTTATAGAAAATCTTAAATACAGATGAAAGGCGAATGATTATAACATCGACCGAAGCCATAACATCCATTTACAACACAGGGTTAAACCTGGTAAGAAATTCATTTTAACATGCAGTTAAAAGACCGAACAGAGCTGAGGTTACCACAGAGTCACTTCACTCAAAGTCAAAACCTTAACCGTCCTAACAAACCAGTAAGGAGGGAATGCCATGGTGAAAACCAGGCTTACCAGGTAAAGCTAACCGCCGAAGCTTGTGCCATCCACGCCATTAAGAGGAGCCAAAGCCTGCAGTGAAAGAACATTTTTAGTTTAAACTTTATTTTTTTTATGGCTAAACTATTTCTTGAACCAGAAAGACAAAGGAATAACCTGTGACTTACCGGCGAGTTTGAAAGAAGTGCAGCCACCGTAAACAGCCGGATAACTACGAGCAGAGGGAGCGTAAACCCTTCCCTTGTCACCAAGAAGAACGAGCTGGCAGAAGAAAAGGATATCTTCCACAATTGAAACATGGACAGTATCAAGTCGAAAGATACACTCACACCGTGACAGGATCGACAATGGTGTCGAAGGGAAAAACCCTAGGTTTTTCCACAACCATATGGCCACCAACAACAAACTACTGACTCCCACACAATGCAGTAGACGAGCACGAAGGACTGAAGCAGCATAGAAGCGGCTATCAACAGTGCAAACAGCAAAAATCAGACCAGGAGGGTTCACAGAGCGACCAAGCCCGAAGGCGAGGGAGAAATGGCAAATTAGGGTTGAGTCAACGACTTTATAACACCAATGCATGGCTCTGGATTGACCACGTCGCGTTTTAATATATTGCATGCAAGTGGTTCGAAGTTCTAATGTCCTACAACAGGATTTCCATTGATTTTTTTTCCAAACAAAATCATAGCATGAATATCCCTTATGGTCGCTATACCATAGTTTGACCTGCCACATAATTTACAATCACAATGTTAAAACAATGCGTATTAATACTATGCATTATAAATAATAAACTATGCTTTTTCAATATTAAAACTTCACATTATAAATATCGTTCAAGAGTAAGTCTTGAAGTATTTTAGACTTAGAGGATTTGTTTTTAATTATAAAAGTTAAGGAGATGGGTATAATGTCAAGTTATAAGTTGTTCTTAAAACTTACCACTACATTGCCATTTACCCTAGTTTCAAGTGAAAAACAAGAGATTTATCATTTCTTTTAAGTCTATAAGATAATGGGTGATGTTAGGTTTAGTTGTTTACAATTCACTACTATAATGTCATTTGCTATAGTTTCGCAGAGATAGTAAAAGACTTGTCATTCTTTCTTTACGTGACTTTAACTTGTAGAATTCAAGCTTTATAACCCACAAATTTGGAGTAAGGTTACTCTAATCCATTTTACTTGTTATTACCAATATAATAACAATCTCTTAATAGTTTTAGATTCCTTATGATAACAAGTAGATTTTTGTTATCCTTCATGCTCAAAGATTTACAAGAATGGTGTAAGTAAGAGTATGTTAGGTAGTTTATGTAAATTATTATCACTATTCTTGTTGGTAGTATAGTCTGGAAAATCATAAATGAGTTTAATCATGATAATCTAGGACTAATTGTAAAGGTGCTTATAGATTTTATTCAGTTGTCAATCTTGGAAATAGAAGTAGTTTTCCAATCAATGCATATCAGATAGTAAACCTGGTAATTGCTGGAAGTAAGAAAAGTATATATATTGATATTTTTAACTCCAGATCCTTACAATTGAAATTAAAGATCAAATCATAGTATGAATTTAAACTTGGCATGATGCAGTAACAACGGATGAGTAGAATAGGATCTGAATATGGTAACCCAGTTGTAATTACTGTGCTAGATAAGAAATAATATTTACTTCTACTTTTGCATTTCAGTAAACTCATCAAATGATCCAGTACTATATAGGGATACTTAATGTTGATGCTATAAAGGAAAATAGCTAGCTTATTCTCTAATAATTTCCAACTTCTTATCAGTAAAATCTTAAAGAGAGTATAGGAAAAGCCTTACCTTTAAAAACTGGATAAACCTGGCTAGTATGCTTATACTTTTACTGAATGATTTGGTACAGCAATTTATTATCTAATATTTTAAAGATTGGTTAGCAGCGACTCGAACATTACCTGGATATCTGTAAGAGAAAGAAAAACTGTTGCATTAGCTCGAAAGCTAAGTAAGCCCAGTCTGTCATGGCAATTCCCCTTGTGGTTGCAAACAGAAAACAATTAGTAACTGACAAGAAACTCATCTTCAAAGTTAAGTGTAACAAAAGATCATTCAGTTATAATTCTGGTAACATAAACTAATCAAACAGTTAATTACTGCACTTAAAAAGATTATATTCTATTTTTAAAAAGTTTTAAATTTTTTGAAATTTTTGGGGTTTGACATTCACCAAAGCACTTGGACGAGAAAATTTTGAAAGATTCAGAACCATGCTCGGACTTACTAACACCCCTTCGGATTAAGGGGGGGATTGTTGGAATATAATCCATCAGGATTATACGTTAGTGTACATAATAGGAATATGAATAGTTGCATAGGAAGGTGAAAAGGCTGGTTCTCAACCGCCATATGAAATGTATAAATGTATGCATTAGCCATGAATAGAATTGAATCGGGAGTTATACCTATCAATAATAATGTTAATATTATCGATATTTTGCAAAGTGATATTTTTTTCAATTCCCCACATTAATGGCCATACTCATACTAAAGCGAAAATCTTTGATAATTCTTAATTGGGTATCAAGATCAAAGGGACACCTTTTTATAACAACAATATCATCAATATAAAGAAGAAGGATGATGATTATTCCTACTAATGGTGTGCTAGGGAAACCTACTTCTTCTAAACAACCTTCTATATTATTGATGTATAATCCCAAAAAGAGAGGGGGAGAATGAAAACTTTCTTAGCTCCAACACTACAATTCATATATTTAACTAACCCACACTATTCTTAAACTTGACAATGACATTCTCATATAAATTTATCACAACAACTCTCAACTTGAAAGGAATTGATAAGAATTAGTAGTTTGCATAAATATATATGTCTACAATTCATGCATGTTTTAAATTGCATGTGTGTGTTTTGAAGTTTCAATTATTTTAGATAGAATTATTTTAGATAGGGTTGTGGATTTTTATAATGAAAGTTTTTTTTGTTTAGTGGTAAAAAAATTCCTTAGTAATAAACTTTTTTTATATACAAGTATCTATACTCAACAATGAAATTACCTTAGTTTTAGGTTCAACTTGATATTCATAGATCGTCTAACATAAATTGGTTCCATACATTGTTGTCTATTTATTAGTTGTCTTACTTCATGAGTAAACTTGAAACATGCATAAAGTGTTATTATTGTTATTGAACATGAAATAAAACTACTAAAAGTAAGCTTGAATATTTTGAGATTACATCAATATATGCAGGCCATTGCCACTTCCACCATTATTGATCCACATAATGAATAACTTACTCCTTCATTTATTACTATAAACTTTATTACTATGAATACATAGGAAACAAAGGTTAGAACTTTTAACTAGTAAAAACGTGACCATAACACTATGTTAGAGATATTTATACATTCTAGAATATATAAATAGTTAACTTGACCCATGAAATTACATGGAATTGTTATATATATATATATATAAGTCTAAGAGAAAATAAATTCATCTTTAGGTGATTCAAAAATAGTTTTATAAGGATGGATATTTTTAATTGATCACTTTATATGAAGTGGTCAAAATATATATATATATACACACACACGTTCCTCCATTTCAATTTTTTTATATCCTTAGAAAATCTCTAAAGCTACATTTTTAAATCTTTTTAAGATAAGCAATATATTTTAAAGTAGTTTGTGAAAACCTACATAGTTAAAAATTTTAATCATTTTATTGTAACTCTTATAAATGATATCTAAATAACCAAAAAGTAAGCTTATAGAAAATTTCAATGCAAATTAAAGAATTATTGTCTCATATTAGTTTATTTATTTTAAGTTTTGGATATTTCGAAATTTGTTAAATTTTTTTGGTAAAATTCAATTTTGGAAGCGTTTATTTTTGTTTATGAATGTGTAAATGGATTCAACATCCTCAAAAAAACTAATGACTCATATTATGCAAGTTCCATAACTAATATATGTGACTCTAAGATTTTTTTTAAATTTCCAACTTAAGTCTCAACAAAACAAACCAAAAAATATACCTAAAAAAAGGTTAAAAAGTAAAATATCTATACCACTTTTTCTTGTTTCTTGAAATATATACCATTAAAATGTGGTCTATCTATTTTTATGTTCAACACTTTAACTAATTTCTTAAGGATATGATTACCTTCACTCCAATCACATCTAATCACATTGTACACACCTTAATTTATATATGTAATCATCCCACATATTCCTTTACGACATAAAATTAATGTCACTCATGTTAATAAAAAAAATCTTCTAACTATTATATTGTGAGAAAGTATCATTTATATTCAGATTTAAATTTTATTATATGTTAAACTAATTTAGCTTTTTACATTTTTATTTTCATAAGTTGTATAATTTTTAAATGTTTTTTCTTAATGATCATTATGTTAGAAAATATACATGCATGTTAAAACCATGAGAATATATTATAGGTTACCCAAAACTATGGTCGCATAAACCACTAACACTAAACCCATTATTTACCAAATCAAGGTTATCATTAATCATGTTATATTCTCATCAAGATTAACCTTAAACACTTCAATCACAATGCTAAAAGTAAGTAGTTATGAAATTCTACCCATAACCCATCTCTAGTTGTTTGTTTGATCATCCACTTCAATTATTGTATTTTATTGAATGTAACAATCATGTATAATAAATTTATTTTTCCTTAAATATTATTATTTTATTGAAAGTGTTTCCTTAAATATTCATATTAATATTAATTCAATATAAAAATCACTTATTTAAGTTTAATATTTATTATGTTATATGGAAAACTCATCAATTAATAAAATTAAATCTCATAAAATATTTACTAGCAATTTAACAATCTTTCTTTTTTGTATACTTATTGTTTTAAATAAAGAAGTATGAATTTAAGCGATTTAATTATTTTTTATTTTTGTATACTTATTGTTTTATGTAGAGAAGTATGAATCTAAGCAATTGGGGACATTTCCTCGGTTACAGTTATACATGTATTTATTATTTGGTTGTCTATAAATGAAAATACATATTTATAGAAAAACAATAATAAATAATGGAAGTAATTACATAATATAATATAACAAATGTCTAACTTAGTCATTAAATTTAGAGGATATTGTCTTCTTTATTTTTATTGAATAAAAATGTATGTAAAAAATTGTATGTTACAATACAAAAGTTGGCCTTGTAGAGAACGCACTTGCTCATTCAAACAAGAAGGAAAATATCATGGTATCCTCTTATTGCTCGTTAGGAAAACCTTGTAAAATATTTACTAACAATTTATATTTAATTTTTGTATACTTATATTGTTTCTTTAATTTTTGTATGTTATTGTTTTATTTAAATTGATAAATATGAATTTATACGGATAATTTTAGGAGCAAAATTTAGGGCATGGGCTATTTTTGCATTTTTTGAAGCTTGTTTCGCCCAAATCGATGAGGTACAAAATTTTCACCCTAAAAATAGCCAAATTATTATATAAATTATATAAAATTCATGGAAATTAAAATTGTTTTTGAAAAATATCCCCAAATATTTTTTAGTTGTCATCTTAAGAAATGGTGAGATTCACCAACAATTTTACACTTTCAAATAAGTATGGTTCCTTAAAATCATCCCTGATTTAGCCTCTTATACCAAACATAAGGAGATGTTTTCCTTGGTTAGAATCTAGTTCATAATTTAAAATATATTTATGTTTATATAAAAATTAAATGTTTTCCTTAATTATAATCTAGTTCATAGTTTAAAGTATATTTATTTTTATAAAAAAATTAAAGAATAAATATATATATATACATTTATCTTTATGTATCTTATTAATTGGTTGTGTGTTTTAGCGAAAATATCTATTCATAGAAAAACAATATTAATCAATGGAAGCCATAACATAATATAACATAAATGCATGTACAAACTTATCTGTTATAATGGAAACGTTGGCTTCTTAGAGGATACACCGAATCAGTTGGATAAAGAGGAAAATATTGTGGTTTTTTCTAGTGGCTTGTTATATACTGAGTTCACTTTCAACCTCATGTACATGGTAAACTTCACATGTACCCAACATGGAACAAATTCTTAATGTATATGGTATTTTTCGTAACAGCTCCATTCTTTTTGGAAATCTCCCTCCGATGTACCTCTCCCTTCTTTTTGGAAATCTCTCTTGGATGTACCTCTCCAATCAAATGAGTCATGTATTAAATAGTATTTTTAGGTTCAAAATTGAAAATTAATGACCCTTTACTTTTTTACATTGTAACTCTTAATTGTTACACAATCACAAAATAATAAATTACTTTTTACTTTTTACTTTTTATTCTCATTTTCAAAAACTAAATAGGTACATAATATTTTGATGGGAAAATGATGAAATCCCATGAAGTGTATTTTTTGTTTTTGTTTTTAAAGGTGGATCTAGACTATTTGTAATCTCAATGAACTCATTAAAACTAAGTCAAAACATATGATATAATCATGTATAAATATAGTTTTGATTATTATAAAGTCGGTCATTAGTATTTGTATTATACCAATATTTGTATGGTAAAGAATTTGAAATTTTGTTAACATTATTATTATTATTATATGCATTCTTTTTTTCCCTAAATCTAAGTAAATTTTTCTCAAACAAAAAACGATCGAGCTATTATAATAGTTTATAAAATTAACTCATTCTCATACAATTAACTAGTTTCAATACAATAAACAAAATAAAAGTAATGTTAATAGGTACTTGTTCCACTTTAAGTAATTCATTTCAATGCAATAAACAAAATAAAGTCAATGTTAACATGTAGTCTACATAATTATATCACCATCACAATTCATAGTGACAAATTTAATTGGAAGTACTCTAAATATTCCACATTTTCAATCATTTTTTTGTTTTGTTCAAAATAAAGTTGGAAATTTTGAAAAAAAAATCATTAATATTATTTTAGAAATTGCATAATTTGATTGTGATAAAGAAGTTTGAGAGTGATCAATCTATTTATGCATTCCAAAATATAATAAAGACATTTTATACAAAATAAATGTATACAAATTAAAAATTAAAAATATTTTTTTTTAAATTGAAAAAAAGTTAGCAAATAGTAATTTATATAATAAAAACAGTAATTACTGTCCATTAAAGATTACAACTCGATCATTAACTTTATATTTATTTAAACAAATGTTATATATATAAAACGGTAACGCCGTCTGCAACTCGAGCATTAACTAAAGATTAGACGATGTGCAAATAGCATACAGCAACGATGGAAAAGTAGGTTCGTTGGGAGGTTGTTGATCACTTGAAGTTGTTCAGCTCTTTCGGCTCTCCATTTCATGCACGCAGCGTTAAGACTACTTTCTACCCTACAAAACATTGAAATTGCACCAAATCGCTAAGATCTATCTCACCTTTTATGGTAATTTTTTCTTTAGCCTGTTAGTGGTGATTGAAGCGATGTATTTGCCCTTTCTTTGCCTTTGTTTCTTTCTGGGTTGATCCTTTGCATTTGTCAATCTATTAATTAAAGTAAAAGATTAAAAGGGATTAATGGTGAATCCAAATAAGGGCACTTGAGTGAGTCTAATGGTTAAGAACATTTCTTAGAGTTCTTTAGAGGTCACAGGTTCAAAACCTGCAAGGTAGAGTTGCTCATTGGCCTGTTGCACCCCTAGAATATGCCTGTTGCACCCTTAGGATAAAAGCTCACCTCCATGAGTTTTGGGACATCTCGGCTCCTACTAAGTAACAAATTATTGATATATCTGGTTTGCAAGCTGTTAGATATACTCTTTCATAAGAAAGACTGGGCAAATCCTGTCCTCCATATTGAAAAAAAAAGGAAAAAAATTGCTGCAGTGTTCGGTCAATAGGCACCTAGTTTGCACAGCTGAAGTAGTATGGTATCAGACCCTTGATCAGTAGGCATTGAAAGAAAGCTTGACGCCTTGTAATTCGAATCAAAATCTATGCGAGTGACTCCAAATTCACCACCTGGATCAGAACCAGAAGGGTCATTTTGGAAAATCTTCTTGTATACTCGGATTTCCGAATTGGGCGTTGTCATGAACAAGGGTTTCTGGATTGTAACGCCGATCAGGATGTGAACTAGGGTTTACGAGTTAAGTCGAACTTAGGGGAATTACCTCAAAGCTGAACGAGTGTTATATGCCTAACCCTCATTGCTTTACAATTTCACGCTTGCGAAGCTTCAGCTAGCCTAATTGGATTGAAGTGAGTATGAACATTCACAGGGGATCCAATTTTCCTTCTCTTGCGAGCAGGATGGAATCTGGTAATTAGGGTTCCATGGCTGTAAGTAGGGCTTTATAAATTAACGATATATTATTATTTTTAATGAAGCAAGCTATTAGGGTTTTGACGTTGTGAGCCATTTTTCAAGCTATCGAAGATCAGATTGGACGAGCCTTGAACCAGGCCCAGTAAACAAGATTTAGGCCGTAGGCGTTCAATTATTCAAATATCCAAAGCTGTGAGACAAATTTATATACCTAACCTTTGGATCAAGGTCGGGATAAAAGGCTCAAGGAAAAAGTGTTTGCAGAGTTTCTTTATTAATAGTTTATAACAGTATAGAGCTTAAACCAAGCTCAGGTAAACAAGATCCAGAGCGTAGGCGTTCAATCATTCGAATATCCAAAGCTGTGAGACAAATCTATGTGCCTAACCTTTGGATCAAGGGTCAAGGAATAAGAAGTGTTTGAAGACTTTTTTCATTTGTTTAATAGTTTATAACAGTATAGATCTTGAACCAGGCTAAGCTAAACAAGATCTAGGCCATATGCGTTCAATTATTCAAATATCCAAAGCTGTGAGACAAATCTATATGCGGAAAAGCTCAAAGAAAGAAGAAGTGTTTGCAGAGTTTCTTTAATTGTTTAATATTTTAGAACAGTAGAGATCTGTCTACTTTTTTCAGGAATCGACAGAAATATGGTCAGATGTAGCTTAACAATCAAGCTTCTAGCGTGTAAGGTTTCATTGTAGATTAACAATCAAGCTTCTAGCGTGTAAGGTTTCATTCTGTATTTTTTTAAGGGTGGAACAGCAAATTAAGTACAAATTTAGTGGTAATGGACCCTGTGTCCTCTCATCTGCCCACTCAGCAAGATTGTTAATTTAAAACTTCAAACGATTGTCAAGGTAACTCTAGGATATTTCAAAGTTTTTACTAGTGGCAGAACTAGTTTTGTTGGGACTTTATGACTGCTTGTACGAGTATGTATGTCTTGACGCTTGTGGCATTCAGTCCGTCAAACACATTAAGAACATTGTTCGATTCAGTGGAAGGTCATATGAATGAGATTTGAGATTTTCTTTTATTGCGTCAGGTAATAGTTGAAAGAGACTAAATTACAAACAAAACAAAAAAAGAGTTGGATTTACAGTGTCACATTGCTTATATGTCTGAATCAGGAAATGGCTTTAAATATGTTCCAAGAAAATAATTTAAATATGTTTTAAGTAAATAAGAATTTTTTTATGGGTGAGGGAAGATTGTTCTCAAGTTGAAAAAAGAAAAAGTTATGAGGTATTTTATAGTGGTTTGTCATTAAATAATATAAATTATATCTACATTGTCACATTGTTTATATGTCTGAATTAGATGTCTGAATTAGAGATGGCTTTAAATATGTTTTAAGTAAATAATTTAAATATGTTTCGCCCGACCTCAAATTTTCATTATGCTGCAAAACCATTCGAATTTTGACTACTTATGCTACCTGTGCTACTACTGCTACTACTGGTTCTTAGTAAACTGCTTAGTATTAGTCAACAGCTCAATCGACTGCACGAAGGGTTGTACACATGCTTCTCGGTACCAATTCGTGTGGTCAGTTCCTTGCCCTCAAAAGGACAAGCCCTCACGACCATTTTTTATAGTATTAAATTTTCTATCTCACTATTTGCATAGATCGGACGACTTCTTGGCTGGCTTGAGCTTTCACATGACACATTGCTGTTCGTCTGATAGATGCAAATGGTTTGGTAGAAAGTTTACTCTTTTTTTATATTCCTTTCAGCAGACTTTGCCAGCAAAGAAATAAGAATTTTTTTTAATGGGTGAAGAAAAATTGTTTTCTTTGAAAAAAGAAAAAGTTATGAGATATTTTATAGTGGTTAGTCTTTAAATAATATAATTTATTTAGAAAAATATTATTAAATATGTAAATGGATAGGTGAACATAAAATTATAGAAAAAAAAGTTGCTTTTTTTAAAGTATTTAGGTAAGATTAATTAGAAAAATATTATAAATGAAAACAAAACTAAACATAAAATCCATTTTCTTTATAAAAAGTAATATTTAATTCATAAAAACAAAGAAAAATTAAAAATATTTACATTTAAGAAGATAAAATATCTATATTTAAAATTTATTAAAAAAACAAAATTTATTTCAACAAAAAATAAATGTTAATTATTAAGACTTTTGTCAAGGGAAATGTCCCTTCTCAAGTATATATTCTACAAGTCACTTGCAAATGGTTTCCTACATTATGGAGTCACATGGAAATGGTTTTTTTACAATTTGGAATGTTAGCAAAGTGATATATATTCATGAAAAGGTATATATGTAGTAATTAGTAGCATTTTGTTTGTAAAAACAAGTAAATGAGAAGAAGAAGAAAAATAGAGATATTTTTCAACAGTTCATAACTCTAAAATTGTAAAAAACTGAAATGAAAAAATAATTACACTAACCCATAAGGTTAGATGTGCCACATATGTAATGCATGTAAATTAATATAAAATATGAGATGTGTCACATTTCATTCTATAATGCATTTAAGCTAATTTAGAATCTATATATAATTTATATTAGTAATTAAAATTAGAAAAACTTAAATGTATTTAATTATCCATTCTTAAAATTAAGAAATAAAGTCATATTAGTATTTTACATCTCAAAAAGATTGTAACAACTATTTTCATATTTTTGCTCAATATATTATTCTACAAAATTAAAAATATAGAAGTATAATTATAATGTTAAAAATAATAATAATTGAATTGATTGGTTCTTTTATTTGTCTTTCATTTTTTTGTTTGGTTCATAATCAATGATTTTCTAATAATTATATGTATCTATATTCATATATGTTAAAGTTATAAGGGTAATAAATTAAATGGAAAAAGAAAAAATGATGCCATTAAAAAATAAAAAATAAAATTGGGGATAGCTATATAGTAAAATAAATAAGTTTTTTTAGTGTAATTTAATTTAAGGAAAGGTTTGCACCTCAAAGATACTATTATAAAATTTAATGGTGAAAAAGTAAAATGGTTACCAAAGGTAATATCTTTACTGTTATTTAAAAATCATAAAAATAATCTTCAAAAACATTATACCATAAACTTAAATAAATGTTGTAGTTACTCTTAAATAAATTTAATATAAACAAAGGAAAAATAATAGTAATATACAATTAGTATATTTATTCTTAAATAAAATTGATTATGAAATAGATTAAATTAAGAGCCATAAATAATCATAAAAATATTACTATCAGATTTAATATAAATAAATTAATAGTAATAATAATAAATAGTCATTAAAACAAACTACTATTTAATAGTAATAATAATAATAATAAATAGTCATCAAAACATACTACTATCTCATTTAATAAAGCATATTACCATCGTATTTAATAATAACAAAGGAAAGATATTTTTTCCTTTTATTACTTTATCTAAAATTTTATAAAAAAAACAAGTATGCATATGTATTATGTAAAAAACTTTATCTAAAACTTTATAAGAAAACAAATATGCATATATATAGTTTTGTAAAGAGATTGAGTTCCTTTATTTAAAACAAAAAAGAATTGGTTTCAATTAAAAAATTAAGTTGTTTTATCTAAAACAAAAAAAATTAATAAGGAAACAAATATACATATATATATTTTGTAAAGAGATTGAATATGCATATATGTAAAGAGATTGAGTATGAAAATAGATTGAGTATACATACATCTTATAAAGAGATTTGAGTATGAGATTTGAGTATGTTGATAGTTTTACATATGATGCTACATTATATAAACAAATCATAAGCAAAAAAATATATATAAACAAATCATACACCCAAAAAAAATTTAATTAAATTTATATGAAATGATTAATTTACATCAAAATTATACAAATTTACAATTTAACAAAACACTATACATATTACATACAACAAATTTATAAAAAAAAATTTGACATAATTGAAAGCATGCTATTGAGTTCAATAAAGGCAGAAAAATAACCGGCAACTCAGAAGTTGATTTAACACCGATCCAACATCGTGTATAAAGTTGATAGCCATCAATGGCCTCCTGCTGGATGACCTCCCCCTGGGCTTGGATTAGAGCCCAGCTTGCCCAGCTTGCGCTTATTGCTCATTTTTGGCTGCACTAGATCATCTCCATGGCTATGATGGAATTTGAGGATGTGGACGTCTACTGTTTCAGATTTAGGCCGGAGGATCATCTGCATGTGAACAACCCTAGGGCTATTACTGGATGTGGACAACCGGCGTTCAGTTACCAAGGAATTTAGTATAGGGCTGGGTTCCGATACCAAGGATTTTACTATAAAACTAGGTAGGGACGGTGTTACTGCGCCCTTAGGTAGTAAAAGGAAACCCCCCTCGGCTTTGTTGGCCAGGTCTGCAGGCGACTGGGGTAATTTCTTGGTCTTTTGAAAACTTGGGCTAAGCCTGTTCTCATCGATGGCACTATTTGCCCACGAGGGCCTTGTGATCTCTTCATGACACTGCACCGTGTCCTTCCCCGCATAACCGTCGGCAGTGTGTAAGCGGGGGCCATTGTGGACAAGGGCATTGAGAATGGGAGCAAAGTCCGGGGGATTGTCGGGGGCTATAAACAGGTTATTCTTCATGAGCAATCTGCCGCTGCTAAGGTCGGCAATGAGCAGGAACAGGATCACAATCAGGAGAGCCATTATAGGGTTCTTCAGCAATATGTTAGCAGAGAAACGATGTGATATCAGATCGAAGCTCTCTTAACACAACCGATTTGATATCTGATGGAATGGAGGAGAGGAGAATGTGAGTCGGTCTGTGAAAACGAGAACTCTGGGAAATAGGAAATATGCGAAGGAATCCGAATACTTATAGGTGGAACAGTAAGACTGTAGAGTACGCCACTCGCCGCCTTCTTCCTGGGCCAGAGTTGATTGTTATGTTTGTTATGTTTTGTAGCCGCAAGACGGAAGGGAAGAGGACCCGCCACACTTAATGCTGTACGAAGTTTTAATAAAGTAATCCGGCGGCTACACGAGAGTATTGACTCACCCGTAATCTGTTTAATCCCTTGGTTAATACATGCATGTTTGTAAAAGCCTCTACGTTCGGACGGCCGCCATGATAATGGACGCTGAACTTCAAAATTTGATGGTTAATCCCAAACTATTCTATAACCACTTGTTGCGGAAGAAACAAATGAAAAAAAATTGAAGTCCAACATAACCCGGTTGTATTTTAAGATACTTCACCCTATCTGAGATAACACCTTATCTGAGATGTGGGAATTGAACCTGAGATTTGTGCTCTAATACTATGTAAGGTTTGTGGTTACATCAAAACCTGTAAATGTTGATGAACATTTAAAACCCAACACAAGGCCTTATCAAGAGGTGTATAGGTTAATCCACATTTTTTATATTCCCAGAGGTCCGGCCGTTATACCATGAGGAGGTTGTACCCATACTCCAACACCTCCTGTGTGTGTGTTGGTATAACCCCCACCACCTCTCGGAATATAAAAAATGTGGTGTCATCATCATGCCTAATAATAGGGCCTTGTGCTTGGTTTCAAATGTTCACCAACATCTCCAGGTGGTTTTGGTCCATTTCAATAATTATTACCAAATTTTGGTCAAAAATTTTGAGAAAAAGTAACCTAAATTCTGCAAAAAAATTTGAAATCCCATTCAGATTCAAATTCAAATGGAATTCAACTGGTCTAGAGTTTAGCTCACTCCAACCTAAATTCTATTCTATTACCGCGAAGTCCAACCTGAATTCTATTCTATAACCGCTTGTTGTCGAAGAATCAAATGAAAAAAATTTGAAATCCGATTCAGATTCAAATGTCGAATGTAAAAGTAGGAGTCCTCTTCAAACACGACATCCCTATACAGAGTTATCCGGCTCGCATTGACGTGCTTGAAAGTAGACCGTTGAAATATATTGTATTTTGGAGGAGAAAAATATTACTAATTTCACCTTTCAATTCAATGTCATTATCAGCTTTACAACTTACAACTTTTTGTATCGATTTGGATTGGGACATTGACTTGAAACCTAAAGAGGAAATGTTATCCAGTCATCGCGTAGAAAAATGGAGGATATGCTCTCGGTTAGGGTAGACGTACGTTTGAGTTTATTTCTTATAATAGTGATTGGGATTCACTTTTCTTAAATTTAGTTATAGATGAAGTCATTGGCCATCCTTAATAAACATATACGTTCAATCCATTCAAATGACTAACAGCAAAGTCAACCATTGACTTAGCTGTTAGTCCGTTGGATAGAATGAACTTACATGTTTTTTAATCTCATGCGAAGTCACTTGACCTACTAAACCTTGCGACTTGAAACCTTTAGAGGAAATGTTCTCGGCTTATGGCGTAGAAAAATTGAGGATATGCTATCCGTTACGGTGGATGTACGTGGATGTACGTTTGTTTTTCTTTCTTAGGATAGTAATTGGTATTTACTTTTATTAATTTTAGTTAGCGATGAAGTTGCTTGACATATTAAACATGTGACACATTTCATTTATCTTAATATTTATAATATAATTGCAATGTAGAAGCATAAGTGTATTCAAATTACTTATCATATGATTGTATCCAGAGAATATTTATTATCTAGAGAAAATACAAGATTGAGAAGCAAATGTTTTCCAAGGAGATCCAAGGAGATTAAGTAGAAGGTTTAAGTGACGTTTTGAGCTACTCAAAGGGTTTGCACAAAAGGGTGAAAGGACTCTTTATGATAGCCTCTAGACATGCAACCGTCACTCGACCCGACCCCGCTATGGGAGAGATGGGAAGTGGGAACAAGACTCCTTTCTTCAAAGATGTTATCTTGCTCCCCAAGAAATTGAACCCAAACCAACCATATCTAACCAATGGAAAGAGGGAAAACCATGGAGGCACAATAGAAAAGGGAAGTACAAGGAACTTATGGTCAATCTTGTAGAATCCCCAAAGACCTCGAAGGAGTTGCAACGACCAACATCTAAAACTGAGAATTCCAACAAAGGCATACCCAAAGCAAAGAAAATGCCCAAGTATGAAGTTACATCATCCAAAACAAGCTAATATATTCACGAACATGCTGCTACAGGGAAGTTTATGGGAATCCAACCAAAAGAAGAAGCCTTGATGTGGTGGATCAACACCACATGGAAAACCAAGGGACATGTAGACTTGAAGTTAGGTCAAAGTGGATTTCATTGCTATCTTCACTAATTTAGAGGATTAAGAACATGTCTTCAAGAATGGACCCTATTTCTTAATCTTGATTGGAATCTACCTTCAATTATGGACCAAAACAATCTCCCTAGAAAAGGAAGATTTATCGACAACCCTAGTTTGGATCAAACTATGGTATCCCCCATGGGAATACTAGGAAAAGGAGACCTTTGCAAAGAGTGGCAACACTCTAGGAACAATTTTTAAAACCTCAAAGGTTTCCAAGGTAGGACGATACACTTCTTACACCAGAATATGTTTTTATATAAATGCATCAACTGCATTGTTGGACTCCATTTACCTTAGCTACCAAGATATTAATTAGGTCCAAACACTCAATTATTAACACATTATTTTCTATTGTCGAAAATTCCATGAACATGGAAACCAGTTTAGGGATTTTTCATTTAACAAATCAGCAACTCCCACAAACAAACCAAAGTAGTGGATTAGGAGGGTTTTGTCGAATTTGTCCTCAAAGAAAGCAATGAAAAAAGGCTATTGGACTAGAGAAACTTGCAATTATCTAGACTACCAATAATTACAATTTCCTAGTAGAAGGAACATTCTACGAAGACAACACCATTTTGTCCTAAGGCAATTTTTTAAACCCAAAATAAACAAGCAAAGACCAAGGGTCAAATACCATTAGAAGCATTAAAAGAAACAAACTAGAGGAACCTCCCCTTTTGCAAATCTACAATGAAAAAGAAACTATAAAACCAAAGATAAATGAAGATCTATCTGAAATTCATTACAGGGATGACATCGATAAAGGTGACTTGGATCTCCAAGGAACACCATACACATGTGATCATTGCAACCCCATATATTCTTGAGTGGTAGTTACAACTTCTTAAGGATTGCCTCCACTAAAGTAAGAGCAAGAAACACCAACAATCCCCAAGGAAAAGTCAAGAAATGACTTCCCTTAGTGTTGAACTTAGATTGGATAGAAACCCCTCAAGATGAGAGGAAATGAGGTGCAAAAGCCATGGGAAAATGTTAAATGACCTAGTAAAAAGGTTAGTGGGTCTGGGATAATACATTCCCATGACTCATATTCATTTTCTCCTTTTCAACCATTTAACCATGAAGGTCATCACATGGAACATATGAGGTGTCAATGGGAAGAGTAAACAAAGGAATTTTTGTAGTAAATTGTTTGAAAAAACCAACATCCTCATTATTCAATAAACTAAATGCTTAGGATAAATGCTACATAATATAGAAAACTACCATTGGAAGAACTATCAATCAATGGAAATGGACACGTAAGGAAAGCTAGGGGGGATTTCAATTCTCTAAGTTCCCAAGAAAACTGCATTCAAGAACTCAATCCCCATACTAGAACCATCACAACAGAATTCTATGTGGTTAGGACGGTAGCTACAAAATTCATACTATTGTATACAACCCTCTACTAATGGAAGAGAAAATCAAGTTTCTACAAACTCTCTAGGACATCCACAATGTCATTGGTAGATAGAACTTGATCAACAGTGTTGACTTCAACATCATAGCAACATCCAAGTCATTTGTTATCATTGTGGACAACCTGGACATTTTTCCAAATATTGCACTATTCCTACATCGACATGTTCATATTATAAAGCATTGGATCACAATGTTGAAGAATTTCCAGAGTTGATTGCTAAGTGGTAGGATAGAAGCATGGTAAACCAAAACCCACCTCAGAATGCTAATCTAAACATTCAGGAGATTTATGTTAAACCGAGGGAGCCTAATATTGTTGTCCTGACAAATTGAGGTGTTGCGACTAGAGGAGATCAAGAAGCAACATATGAACAACCAATAGTCCGACCAACACAACAAAATAAAGTGCCATTTGATGTCCAGAAAGAAAAGGAAGTATTCTTGGATACTTGTCAAGATTTTGTCAACAGAAATCAAGCGTCGACTTCTTCTGCTATATACCGAATGAAGGACCAATCTTGGAAATGCCTCAAAGATTCGAACAATTGTTTCAAAATAAATCGACAAAAAAGGTTAGTAAGTTGAAAGAATTATTTAAAAGTTCTTTAGAATTAATAAAATGAAAGAGACAAGTTTCTAAATACAGCGACAAATTTCTAAATCCTCTAAAAATAAAGAAAGTAAACATTGGTTCTCCAAAGAATCCAAAATTTGCCAATATCGGAGCCTACTGGGATGATGAGACCGTAGGAAATATTACAGACCTATTGCATGAGTTCCAGAATCTGTTCCCTACTAAATTTTTAGAAATGAAGGGAATTGTTGGAGATATCGAGGAGAAATGGAGATTCCCTTTAATCCCAACACAGAACCTGTCAAACAACAACCATATCAGCTCAAACCAAAATACAAAGAAAAAGCCAAGATTGAGTTCTAGACAGAATGTTAGATGCGGGCATTATAGAACCTGTCCAAGAATCTGAATGGATTAGTCTTATGGTAGTGAAAGACAAGAAAACTGGTGAAATTTGTATCTGTGTCGACTTGATAAAGTTAAATGATTCTTGCTTGCATGATCCATTTACAACCCCATTTACAATGAAGTATTGGAAAGTGTCAGAGGGTAAGAAATATATTCATTTACTAATGGGTTCTCTAGTTACCATCAGATCAGGATTGCAAAGGAAGATCAACACAAAACAACGTTTGCGATGGAATGGGGGTGTTACTAGTATACGGTAATGCCTTTTGGACTCAAGAATAATCCTGCTAGTTTTTCTAGAATAGTTGTAGCTGATTTCAAAGACTTCATCCATAAATTTCTTGAGGTATACTTTAATGAACAAATGGTATTTGGGATAGTACAAGATCACATTGAGAGTCTTAGAATGATTCTTAAACGATCACCGAAAGTTCCATATTACCCTTAATTTAAAGATGTGCGTTTTTTGTGCCCCTTTTGGAATTTTTCTGGTTCATGTTGTTTTTTGCAATGGCATATTGATGGATCCCGCAAAAATTGTGATTATTGTCAACCTACCACCACCCTCGACAGTGAAACAATTGATAACTACCTTGGGACATACATGGTATTACAGAATGTTCATTAGAGGATATGCATATGTTACAACCCCTATGGAGAAATTATTGAAGAAAGATGTAAATTTTTAGTGGAATGAACAATGTCAAGAGAGTCTGGGTGCTCTTAAGAATAAGATGGTTACAGCACCTATATTGGTCTTTCCAGACTAGAAAAAATAATTTCATGTACATGCCAATGAGTCGTCTGTCACGCTAGTCGTTGTACATGCACAGCCAGGTGAAGGTTCTATTGATCATCTCATCGCATTTGCTAGTAGAAAACCGTCGATGGCATAAAAGAACTATACTATGACAAAAAGAGAACGACTTGCTATGGTATATTATCTTCAAAAGTTTTGACATTATTTGGTGGGAGGACATTTCAAGATGTATATAGATCATTCTACGTTGAAATATTTGGTCAATAAGCCATTGTTGGGGGATAATATTTGTCGATGGATTCTCCTATTCCAAGAGTTTGGATTTGAAATTATTGTAAATCCGAGTCCATTGAATTCAGGACCAAACCATTTGTTGAGGCTAGAAAGTGGAGAAGAGCCTGGTAATCTCGACGATAGTCTTTCTGACACATAATTGTTTGCATTCAAGATGTTTGATTATCACTACAAATATATTGTACATCTCTTAACTATAGGATATGCACCAAAAGGATTTAGTACAGCACAGAAGAAACAATTAGTTGTAAAAGTTGCAGACTTCCATATGATCATTGGATAATTATACAAAATGAGACCAGATGAAATTATTTGTCATTGTGTTTTGGAACATGAGCAATCGATGGTATTGAATGAAGCAAATGATGGTGTCGTCAGAGGCCATTATGCAGGAAAATAAACAGTGTGTAACATGTTACAAGCATGATTGTGGTGACCTACTTTGCATGGAGATGCTAGAGATTATTGTTGCAGATATGATATCTGCCAAAGAACAGGAAAATCGTCGCGAAGATATGAGATGTCGTTGGTACCATAGGTGACTTTACAGGTATTTTACAAATGGGTTGTTGACTTTGTGGGTCCTTTTAATCCACCAGGAAAAAGAATGAGTGCATGTGATATAATCACTACGACAGACTACTTGACCAAATGGGTTGAAGCAGCGCAAGTAAAGGATTGTACTGCTGCAAGATTTTTGTTCGATCATGTAGTGACCTGATTTAGATGTCCAAAAGTTTTGATAAGCAATCAAGGCACACATTTTGTGAGTCAGCCGATAGAAAAATTAAACAAGGAACATTAGAGGAAATTTCAACTCAAAATGGGCCTTTTAACTTTAACTCAAATTCCATGTCATCATGTGTTAGCCAATGAAATTGCTTTAAATTTGAAATACCATATAGGTCTTAAACACTTTTTTAATATAAATTTGGGGATAGGGATCATAAAAAAAAACTACTTTTTTGTTTGTATTTTCAATATATCTCCCCATGTTTTTACTCAAATTTTGATCAGGAGAGCTCGTTGGATGTGGAATTAAATTCCGCATCCAATGAGTACCCACTTGGCATACTTTTGATGGACCCCACTACCCTAAAAACAAGAAATACCTGAAAAAATGTGATGATGACATCATCATCACATTTTTTCAGGTATTTCTTGTTTTTGGGGTAGCGAGGTCCGTCAAAAGTATACTGAGTGGGTATGCGTTGGATGCGAAATTTAATTATGCATCCAATGAGCTCTCCAGATTGAAATTTGAGTAAAAACACGGGGAGATTTGTCGAAAATACACAAAAAAAAGTAGTTTTTTCTTTTCTTCTTCCAAAATTAATAAATATTGTTTTATTATTTTAACTATTACTTAATTAATTTTTTTTAGGAGGCCCATTTTGAGTTGAAATTTCTTCTAATGTTTCATATTTAGCACCGGAAGACAATGCCATATCACCCACAAGCGAATGGTGTTGTCGACGCGTTCGATAAAATTTTGGAGAATGCATTGACAAAAATATATAATGTTCAAAGAGATGATTGGGATCATAAGATACCTATAGTATTATGGGATTATTGCTCAACCTACAAAAATTTGACATACCAAACTCCATTTAGACTAGTTTATGGATAGGAAGTTATTGTACGTATAGAATATATTGTACTGAGTCTAAGGATAGTTGTGATTACTGAAATGACCGATGTTGGTGTTGTCGAAGAAATATTGTTGCAACTAATACATAGAAGAATATCGCTTTGTTGTAGGCTATCATTAGAATGTCGAGAAGGAGTGACAAAAAATCTTAGCACGACCAATATATTAAGTATAAGCAGTTTTAGATTGGAGATCTTGTTCTCCTATATGATAGTAAATTTTTTAAGCATCCTGGAAAGATTCGAACACATTGGCACGGACCATATGTTTCCATTCAGATCATTAAAGGAGGAGCAATCCAATTGCAATATTTAGATGGTACACCCTTCAAAGGATTAGTAAATGGAATTCGGCTAAAGCCTTATCAGGATAGTCTCACTTCGATTGACTGGTAGTTCAAAAAGGGAATGAAAAATATTTTATGAATGTTTTTGTTGCAAGTTTATGAGTGTTTTTCTCACAAGTTTCTGAGTTTTTTTCTCTCAAGCTTATGAGTGTTTTACAAGAATTGTGTCGCAGACTGTATGTTTGTCGCAAAACAAGAATTGATGTCGTAGGTTATATGTTTATCACAAGAAAACAATTGCTCTCACAAATTATAGAATGTTGTCACAGACTATGGGTTTGTCACACAATAGACTTTATGTCAAAAGAAGATTGTTGTCGCACGATGGATTTTGGTCGCAGATGACAGTTAAATCAAAGTAACAAGAGATTTTAGCGGCATGCTTTTTGGTCACATCTTCCATTAATGCACAATAACTATCATTGAAATGACAAGTGAAGTGATGGTTTGATTAGTGGTTTCATTGACATGATTAGAAAGATTGCTCCATGTGAAAGAATTTGCCACCACCTTCTCCATTTATTGTAGGATCGTGCGGGAAAACAAGTTCTCGCATGCATCAAACAAATTCATATTCACATCAAAGCTTGATTGTTCCATTGCATCCAATTGACTGACTTCTTACACTAATTCGTCTGTCTGCAAACCATTTGAGCTGAAGCTGTTTTCTCATAGCATGGTCATTTATGTTTCAAGCACAAGCACTCTTCTAGAATCAGGAATGGATATTTATTCACCTGCACCTAGTAGGGAAGAGACTATAGAAGTTCTCTCACAACTAGATTCAATCATAGAAGTTGTTTTACATCCGAATGAACCCAACCCATCTAAAATAAAATGCTCTCACCACAGAATTGGTCACAAACCAAGAATGAAATCTCCACATGATGTTGAAGCGAAAGGAGTTGGGTCAACCAAATTATTTTCTGATTATGTTCCAGTAAGGCTAGAGGAGGCACCTAAAGTTACTATTGGTAAGAATGCCAAATATTAGCTGGTAAGGCCATTCATACCAAAAGGATTCCATGTGATGATGGACAATATTCCAAATTTGAAGAAGATGGCGTTTATCGACCATAACCTGCAGAAGTTTCTTGAACTTGAGATGAAGTAGTATATGACCATTGTCTGAGAGACAAAAGATGGACCTATTCATGTGGTCTCGATGGAGTGGGCTAGAGGATTTCATAAATATGCATAGGTGTCATTGTTTCATATGCCACATTTTGGTTGCACAGCATAGGTGAACACATGTGTGAAGCAGTTGTTGGTCTGCTTTCATGGAGGATGTATATGGCTAGACAAAAAAATATCAGTAGACGTCGAACTAATAGTAACCATCACAGGACTTCCTCTTGTAGGGGTCGACCCTACTCCCTTCTTCATTGGAAAGGACCAGGAGACAACCTTGACTAATAAGATGAAGGAGAAGTATAATCAATCAAGAGATAAGAGAGGATTTTTTATTACCTCTATCAATGACACTATCATTCGATTTTCTACTAAATTTTTATCCAACAAGTTGATGCGGAAGATGCGACCAAACTAGTGCATAACCAGATGTAATATCTCGAATTTTGGACCTAACACTTATAGGCATGAGCCTATTGATTATGATGTTATCTTTATGGTTTATTTTGATATATTTGGTCAAATACCCCACTGCATGTGAACATGATTATTTGCTTTATATATTGGGCGTAAGCCAATCATTGATGATATATATATGCTTGTTTGTGTTGGGTAGAGACTCTGAAGCACATGATTGATGAGATGTTTTGTGTTGAGCGAGGAGCTCTGGAGCACATGAGTAATTAATGTTGTGTTGAGAGAGAAGCTCTAGAACACATGAGTATTTATATTGTGTTGAGTGTTAAGATATGGAACACATGAAAGATAAGTTAAAAGTGTTGGGCATAAGCCCTGGAAGCCTTCCATGTTGATGCTGAGCATAAGCTCTGGAACATCGGATCCTCAGCCATAGTATCCCTAGCTGTATCGTACAAGTACATCCTAGCATTAGTGTTGAGCGAAGAGCTCTAGAATTGAACTAAGTTTGTAACTCCCTATTTTTAGTGTTGAGAATGGGCTCTGGTAAGTGCTAGGAGTTACTGAAAATAATTAATGATTCCAAATTGAAAATGACTCGAGAAAAATATTGATCTCAGCAGAATTATTTATAAGTGATTAAATGAAATTTCAAATTTATGTATTCTCATCAAGTACAGAAGAACTACCATGTTATATGAGGGAATCCAACATGCAAGGATGTTTAGAGTTGCCTAGCCTAGTAAACCTAACCATCTACCTAATGACCTTAATGAAGAAGTGTCATAAGTCTAGGGATCATAGTATATGATGCCCAAAGACAAATGTTAACCAATGTTATATTATTATATTTTATACATGCTATGTATAAAGAATAAACATAGTAATAATATTAATAATGAAAGAAAGAAGGAGAAGCTCCAATTTATTATTATTTATTACTAAAAGATAATAAATAGTATAATGCCTACAAAATTCTAATTAGGAACTAGTTAAAAGTTCCTAAGTTTAGTAAAAATACCCCCAAATTAAATAAAAAGGATTAAATCAAGAAATCAAGGTTTCTTGATTTAACTACCCCTTTGACTGAAAATTTTGTCTATAAAGTCTCAAGCCAAGGAAAGGCTTGGGGACCTGATATATCTTTTTGGAGTCATTATTCTTCCTGCAAATTTTCTCAAGAGAGAGTTATTGGAGAACATTTCCCTAGGAGGAAGAAGGAGAACTGATCCAGACCTGATATACCAGTTAGGGAAACCCTACCTTAGGAGCTCTAAACTACTTGCATGTTGGAACCAGCTCAGGGGGATCCTTATTGAAACCAGGAACGGTTCCGGGTCATGGTTGGGTGAAACGTGGTAGTTCCCAAGTGATTCAGTCATCTAATACAGAGGTCATATCTGCTGATGATTTGTTAATGCTGGTTATTTGAGAGTGCAGGTTTTAGCCGTTAAAGAAGCTTCAATTTACAGGTATGAGGTTTTGGACTTCCTATTTCTTTTTATAGAACAAGTACCGGCTAGACTAGGAAAATGTTTACAATATACTTTTCTAACCCTATGTTCCTTGGTTCTATTTAATTATTTTAGGGTTTACATTTTAAATTATAACCCCTAGGTTGTAATTTATTTACTATGCTATATTTATCAAGGGTTTGTTCATTTAGTTTACTTCCGTAATTTAATTCCTGTATAAAATATTTACCCAGGGTTTTGCACCTTAGTTTTACTTATGTATCATCTTTACTACTTAAACTGTGTTTTTCTCCAAACTAGGTAATATTTCAGAAATAATTACATAGCTGGTCATTGGTCTATATACTCTACTGGCATATTATATATTGTCAGCAAAGGCATGTTATAATTAAAAAGACCAGTTCAGATCTAGAATAATTATACAAATATAATCTTTAGAACCTAGTCAATATATATATATATATATATATTAATATATATATATATATATTAACAATTATAAAATAGAATTATAAATTCTAATCTATCAACATTAAATGTATATCTAAGAATAAAGTATACACGTCACATACCAGAGCTAAGTTAAGAAACAGTGAATACCTTTTCCAGGTCTGTATAAATAAACATTAACATAAACCAATTAACATTTCAAGAAATCGAGACCTTACAAACGGTCCACGATTATAATATCTATACTAGTTACTTATACAAGTATAAACAATAATAACTGTATCAACATTACGAAGTCGTAGCTTAAATTACAAATCCAAATCGATGCTCTTAAAATCCACATAAACGAGAAATCGCATGTCATAATATTACCTACGGAGACCATGTAATAACAACCATGATATCGTTCCCATATTAAAGTACAATCTATATACACTTAAACAAGAGAGCCCAAGATCAAATCCTGTGGACATTTCAGTGCCAATTCATATACCATAAAACACAACACCCATTACATTAAAAACCCCATGTGCATGCAATACAAAGTAATCGATTTATAAAAATATTTATAATAAACAACGACCCAGGGTCGAATCCTATAGAGTCTTTCTACATTTTACAAGCCACGCTTTACATAGTCTTGTATACAGGCTGTGGTTAATAAATTAAATCCCTTTAGATGCACATAGGTCACAGTATCAATCCCTATGGACATCCAAGCCCCAAATCGCATGTCCGTATAACAAATCCATAGTTACTAAAATACACCGTAAACATTTAAGCAATCCAAATTAATTACAGAAGTTGTAGGATCAAATCCTATAGGGACCGTAATAATTTACAAGAGCCAAGATAAAATTTCTATACACGTGCTTCCTTTAGAAATCATAACCTCTCTACACATTGGGTCGTAAGACCTAAAAGAAATTACTTACATTATAATCCTTGGCCTTGGCCCATAATTAATCAACAACAAACTAATTAAAACCTTTTCAAAGGCGTGGAAACCCTATCAACAGAACAAACTACAGTAAGGATTTCCAACGCAGGTTTTTACATCCACGGCCTATATTACTTTTCCATTTACACATTATAAAAATGAATGGTAAAATCTAAGTTTATTTCATTTTTGCAGCTTGGCATGGAGAGTGCTTATGCCATCCATGACATGACCCCAAGCCATACGTTGTCACCATTTACATTCTTACAATTAAAGCAGTTAATGGAAGCAAATCTACACAGTCCAACTACGAAGGTGAATGCCACATAAAACCCAAGCATAAATAACCATTGCAAGGAACACAAGTATAAATACATTTATAAATATTTTATAAAACCATAATCAAGTTTACACAGTTGATTCCCATTGGCTATGGTACCATTGCAAGCAATGGTGTTGCCTTAGCTTTGATCATAAATCAAAAACACTATTTATACAATACACATAGAGTCTGTTGAAAGTACCAAGCTCCCATCGCTGCTAATAGCATCATAATGCTTACAAACCCAAATATTTATAAACTCGGACCCAGGTCAACGAAACCCCACATTAAATCCGAAGGTTTGTCGTTGCACACAATGCAGGGTTCTGTTGGAACCAAACTCCATTAAACCCCAACCAGTGACGAAATAAAACTCAGTGTCAACCATAATCCAAGAGGTGACAAGTGAAGACTTGTTTAACAGGCTTACTGTAAACATTATGGCATCACCCATGACTTGCATTCAAGCTTTGAACCATGCCACTCCTTTCCAGCCCTGTCACATGCAACCACCAAACAATGAGATGGATGAGAAGTATGAAATCGTGACTAACCTACAAACCAACAACATATTGTGAAACCAAAACGATACCATACCTATCATCATCATGGAGGTCGCATTCTCCATACAGCACAGAAGTAAAGGGTAAGCAGCTAAGTTGCAAAATGACCAAACCCCATCGTGAGCCAAGCCCTAACTTAGGCTGGCACATTCTCCAACGTGCATTAATGGTGCCAACATGTTGCCCATTATCAACTTCTAAACCTGCTTCCCTATAGTTCACAAGCGTTATGTTATCGAATGCCTCCATTTCTTACAAATGTTATAACCCCTATGTGCATTGGTTTAAATTCACCACCCCAAGTTAATACATGGTTTAAGTAATCACATACATCACATATGATAGGGTTTTACACCTTAGGATAATGATCATCGAACTCTTTAGGCTCTAAGCCTAAGACCATGGCATATGCAATATGCCATGGTAGGTTGTTAGGCATAAAACCAAGTTTTGTCTTTAACAAAATAATATGAACCTGTAAAATCATAAAATGAAAGTATAAGTTAATTGCTTTTCGTAAAATAAACATGTAATACAATTATGATAGGTTATGAATAGTTGATAATAATTACACCACGAATAGTAAGTGTCACTTAGATAATCAATATATGTCATATAAATAATAAACATGGTAGTGACCCTGTCGCTAACTCGAGTCTGTAAGGAACAACAATAACAACCAATAGGTGTCACTAGCTGCAAGTATGAGTACTAATGATCAAGCATTCAGTACACCGTAACAAGTTTCCCGTCACAAAGTACACCTACATGTGAACGGGTTAAGAGTGCATTAGTTCAACAGAACTAAGTAAGCCCACTAGATAAGTAGAAACTTTTACCTCTCAGGTAGTTACATGGGAGAACTAGTCCCACCACCCCACCCACTTTAGTTCCAAAAACAAAGTTAAGCTAGAACCATGTATACAATAGTAAACACATGTAAAATAAAAATGAAGTACCTAATCAAAGTATTTAACATATATAGCCATGCGTAATCATAATAATAGCATAGTAAACAACATTATGCCACCATAAGTGAACATAGTAAACATAGTAATAATCATAACTTAAGTAACGAAGTAGGATGTAAGAACAGCTTATGACAAATCAGCAGTACGATAGAGTACAACACATTCCGCAAGTTCAATAATGTCCAGAATAGGTAGTGTTTAACTATCCTAATAAAAAATTTATTTTCAATTTTTGGGGACATTAGGGCCACAACAATCGTTGTGGCAGAGTAGTGTGCAGTAAGCATCCAGATGAACTGGTCGAAACATTTGTTTATGGGAATTGTTAGCAAATGTTGTAGAGACGTAGGAAAAGGGTAATCCCTTTAATTATTTATGGATTTTGATTTTAATTTCATTTGTTGCATGGGAAAAACCACCAAACTATCAAGGGGTAGATGTCCATGTACCATGTCAAGGAGAAAGATACCAGAATTTTTTGTACATCAAGGAGAATACCCAATGACAACAAGATAACAATATGGAATTTATTTGCAAGGTGAGGCACTCAGTTATTTCATTCGGAAACATGAAAAAATAATAGAGGAAATCGTCAAACAATAAATCACAACATCATCTTATTTTAGGTCAAGGCTCACCATATATTTTTATAGTCATGACAAGACCCATAGAACTAGTGGTTAGCTACGTAGTTTTGGCTATCTACTATAGAAATTGAAACTATTGTTCAAGATTGGCCTGAAGAATGGAGAGAACCTGACGTAGAGGATCAAATTTCTGCAAAAATTGAGTCATGACAGGATGACACATCAAGAAAGTAGAATGGAAATCATGGAGGAGATCCACCAACAGAAGAAATCCCAAGAATCTCTCCTTATGACAGTAAAAATGAATCCAGTGAGACCCTCACAGATCCATAGTTGGGGGATAAAAGAAAATGATCTTAAAAATATGAGAAGAGTCACAATAAGTGAAAGGCCAACAAGACAACTGGAATCGTTGGTATTAGTAATGATGACTAAAACATTATTTTAGATCGCATGGAAGAAGTGGAAAATAAAAGTTGCAAAAAAATGGATGCACAAAACATTGAATTGGTAAGCAATAGTACAGATTTACTACAAACGCTTTGTACTGCAGTAAAGGAAGATCGAGTAGCGGTCGACTAGGAACCGTACTCAATTGTGTCATAGGAAGAAGCAGGCCCATCAGAAGAGTGAACTCTCGAAGTAATTTTTTCGCCTACACAAAGAAAAATTCAAGTGATTGCTAAAGCAATTGACTTAGGAACACCGGAACACAATGTTGTGGTCAAGGATATTGATCAGGTAACTTTTGATTTTTCTGTAGTATCAATGTATCTACTACATAAGATTCAATAGGATACAGTAAAGACAATGAAGACAAGAGAGTGAGATATTTGGCCAACTCAAACATTCTAAGACTACCATTTTCGCTGAAGAATAAAGTTAAGGAGACAAAGCAAAAAGAAAAAATTGGCAGCATGATAGGAAATGACTGGATGAATTTGTTACACTTACTTGCTATAATTTTGTTGATGAAGGGATTACACTTGAGATGTTATTTGAGGCTAAAATTTTCTTACTTGGTGAGGTAAATGACAACCTCTGAAAACAAGTCGCAAAGCTGGAAATAAAGATGACTCCTAGTACACCTCTTGAGGTACTAGAAGCTCAACGGAATGCAATAAAGGAAGCTGCGTAGAAATTTTAGGAGTCTAAAGCACTTTGGGTTAAGGCATATGAATAGGTTTCTCAGTCATTGGAATTCCTAATAGATTCAATGTAGAATTGGATCAGGTCACAGAAAAATTTCACACTACTGAAGCGAATTTTAATAAATTGAAGGTTGAATTGAATAAATTGCCACCTGTAGAAAGTATGAGTAAGGATGCAAATTTGAAAATATTACAGCATAAAGTATCCATACTATGGGCACAGTAGCAGAAAAGAACGGATCGCGTTGCAGAGATACAAATGGAAGAAAAAAGTCTATAGGAACGATCCACCCAATACATGAAAAGGGTGATAGGCATTAGGTGCAATGGAAGTAGCAACTTTGGAAAATATCAATTCTGGACTTATAGAACAATTGCAGAAGGTCCAGGAAGAGGTGTGATAGGAAGCAAAAGTTGTAATGAAAATATGTCAATATTTTCATACCAAGCTCGCACCCACAGAAGTTTCAAACTAAAGTGGCTCAGGGCGAGTGACAGGTGAGCGTTGGGGACCTATTGGCCCTAGGAAAATACAAGAAAGGATAACTAGAATCTTGTTTGGAAAGATGAATATTTGGGTCGCAAGACGAGCAAATACCGTGATGGAAGAAGCCACGAAAAAAGAGGAGTAAAGCAGGTCAAGAGGAGGAGTTCGACCTATTTTTGGTAAAAATTCAGCTAGACTAATAGTCTACTTTTGGGAAATAAAACATGATTGTAATTTGGGTCGATGGTGCTTATTTTTAGATGTAACTGGATGTGTTAAATTAGTAAGACAACTTGTCAACTGAAAGTTAAAAATCAGTCGACGGGTAAAACAAGAGTTTTAAAATCCTATAAAGTTGATCTAATATGTGTGTGGATGACATAACACATATACGATGAATAATAGTTAAAGAAGAGCGAAAGAGAGAGAGACCAAAAACCAGAGAAGTCATTAATGGTAAAGAATATCTAAAGAAGAGTCTGTAGGTTTTTTGCGCAGGCCAAATGCGTTCAATTATTACTCATTCGAGATGAAGAGTACATTTGTTGTTTTTCCTGGATGGGTTTCCACATTAAACTTTGTGTCTTTGTGTCTCTAATAACTGTGTCTATGGTTGAATAAATATTAGTCATGAATGAATATTTTAAGTATGTCAATCACATGAATGATATAAATGGTATGTTAATGCATTTTTAATAATATAGACTATATGTTGTGATGTATGTCGATGGATCAATATTTTATATTCTTTAATGATGTATGTATGAAGATAGAACAATATTCCTTGGTTTCGGGTGAGTGACTATATAGTGCTATGATATGCAAACCCCCTGACACAACTGTAGAAACTAGTTCTAGCAGTCCCCATAAATATATCGGGTGAGACCTCATCTATGTCATAAGTGTTGCCAATGGGGTTATACTGTGTTGGGCCGATATCTTGGGATTTGTTGATGAACAAGGAATCTGAACATGGGTCGACAAAGCCAACAACCATCTTAAACTCATATTAACTTCCCTCCAATCCAAATACAAAAACAACTTATATCCAAATGTATTTACTTAGATCAAGCAGGGGAAATGTATATGATATTTAATCCCTAAAGGAAGTAGATATTCATATGTACACAACACCTAAAATAATGTGGTTCTATGATACAGGCTAACACAAAAATTTTAATGCTTGTGCACTTAGATTAACATATTTGCTTTCAACATTCAATCATGAAAAACTATAACAAAACATCAAAATTTATGTTTTTGACTCATTTGGAGATCAATACAACATTCTTTATGATATGCTACCTTTGTTTTTAATGCTTGATTCCAAGGGTCAACCGGCTAATCATTTCACATTAACACAAATTCCTGAGGACTTAATATTTATGGCCTTAGATAAAAGGTAATATCAGTTACAATTCCTCCTCCCACATAGACATCTTTCATCCCTACCAACTTTGTATGGTTATCAGATGTTCTAATCAAATATGTCAAAATGATTGTAATAACATTGAATCATAGTTGTTAGTGATCCTTTCTACTAACCTATAATTAGCATCTACTACAATCTGCTCAATTGGGAGGTAACAGTCTTTTATATTTAGGGGAGAGACAAGTGAAATTATTTGCAACTAGCTACTCCATTTCCAAGATAAATATTTACATAAGTGTTGTAAACTCTATGAATCATGGAATTTGATCTACCATGCTTTTGGGATAACAAATTCTGCTATAATATTAAGAACAAATTCTATGTGCTTTGTGAACTATGTTATATATTGTAAGATCCCCCTTGTCGTACCTTCAATATTTGGTAATTGTAAAAAAAAAAAAAAAATGTTTATTGTAATTGTTCTGGTGAGGAGCTCAAGGCCAAGGCCCCACCAGAAACAAGACTTAGAACTCAACAGGAGTTAATTACCGAAAGGGAAACCTCAGAGGACCTAATGCTTGGATGCAACATAAGGACAAGCCACTCAGCCCCCTACGGTTAAAGACGAATGGACCAGAATCCATAACTCAATGATTTAGTTGTCCATATCAGTATTATAGCTAAGGGTTTTCCCTATGAGGGATTTCAACCTTGCGGAAATTACCCCACCCTAGGATACCCCATCCTAGTCACCTAATCCTTTTTCAATTAACCCGAGTTAGAGGGAGTTACAAGCATTTTTGTGACAATAACGAGTCGAGTAGCCAAAATCCAAAAGGGAAGCCAACCTAAGAATTTATGGTTAAAAAGACCAAAGGTCGTGGCCACCTAAACTAGCAAAATAAGGTATCATCTTTGGCATATATCGCTTAATGATTAAAAGGTGATATACCATCGACCTAAACAAAATATATAAAATGGACAAAATTGCCATATTCTAGATGCTTAATATAAAGCATGAAGAGTGAGTACATATATTATATAAAAATATATACGATTGTTACAATAACAAGCCCGATGAAGATGAACTACACCTTTCTAATAGGTACTTTTCCAACAGTGCACAGTGCGCAGTTCCCTAGTTCCACTCCTTTTTATCATTTGCAATTCCTAACTACGCACCTCAACAGAATGGGGTTTTAGCATAGAATTTTCCTATGATGATTTCTCGATGGGAGAAGAATCGGTTTGCAAGTAGAAGGGGTCTTATGTCACTCTAGGGGATGTAAAACACACTGTGACTCTCTCCTCCTATGCAGTTGTTTAGCAAAATCCTTAGCTGAAGGAAATGGATATGAATTCATATATTTTTTTGTTTTAACATTACAGTCATCTACAACCAACTTATCAACATTTATGAAAATATTTTTTAAATAACGGAATTTACTCCCTAACTTAAGGGGACACAAGAAATTATTCCCAGGACGAAAGGACGTCGGGGAATATGTCAGACTCTGCACCTCTGCGATAGGATTTAGGAACGCATCTCTGTGATATAGAGATAAATGCACCTCTGCACCTCTGCGATACTAATTAGCCATGCCTCTCTGTGAGGTAGAGGTAAATGCATCACTACACCTCTGCCATAAAGGGAGGGGCATGCATCTTGGTAAGGCAATGAATCCCAACGGGAAGGGGGATAGGTATCTCTCATTTTTTGAGGGTATAGGATGGGGGCGAAGTTTCCCCACTTTGAGTCTGTAGGCGGAGGGCTCGGTTTCCATCATGGAACTAAAGGAGGCGTGCTTCAAGAAAGGGCTCCCGCACCTAGTTGAGCGAATGGTTCTCATAGAAGTTCGCCTGAAAATAAAATCCAGACGGGTGAACCCAGTTGATCTTGACGCGCTATGGCTATATTGTGATATTCTCAAACTCTCTCCTTTGTGTGATTACGTTTTAAATGTGTTACAACTTACTGTAGTTTTATTTTGTCTAAGCCACGATCACAGAGAGGAAAGTGATCGGGATTTATTGTTGGTTTGAAGTTTGATTTTATTAAAACCCTCTGTCAAAGCCATGATTTTCAGAGAGGGAATTCGATCTGAGTTTGATCGCTCTTCCCTATAACATCTCTGCACAATCGTCTTTATGGTTCGGTTGCTGGAAGTTTGATTTCATTAAACTTCCGTCTAAGCCACGATTTCCAGAGAAGGAAAACTCGATCTGAGTGTGAAGGATATATTTTTTTTTGAATGTTGTTATTTAAAAATCATGAAAGTCCTTGGACGTGAGGACCAGAAACCCTACAGCACGTTTCTTTAAAAAAAATAGTGTTAGCAGATTCTAGCTCCCTGAGCGTAGCATCTCTTCCTGCAAAAGGGTTTAGGAACTCTCTACAGGTTTATAGCCGTAGTTATCAGCCAGAAGTAGGATCGCCCATATATTGTATCCACCATGGCTCTAGCGCTGAGTCTTGAGGAACCTTACCTATTGGAGGAGGGGACCAGCGTGGGATACATTTTTTGTTACCTCGCTGGTAGATTCTACACCTAAGTAAAAAGGGATTTTGGGTATATTTTTTTGTTAACTGTTAATTGCCAAAGGGCCTCTAACAGAGGACTACAAACCTTTGGTTTACAAAAGAGTCTAGTGTAGCAAAAGGAATACTGGTTGGTCGAACACTCACTGATGAGTAAACTGATAGTGGAGGATAATGCAACTTGTTAAATAGAACGCATGATTTGGAAGCAACCCTTATGATTAAGTAGATTTGTTTTCCACTTTCAAAAGAGCAGGTACCGTACGTACACATAGAGTGTAACGTTGCATAAAAACGGTACTGGGTGTTCCCTTTAAGCTGTGTATTAATAGGTGAAGGCACGTCCAAGCTTTAGATGGATTTTTGTATGGAATAAGTAAAGAGGGAGAGTTTATCTTGAGCCTGTGTTTTGGTTCTGCATTTTATTCATTATCATTGTATAAGAATCAATGGGTTATCTAACAGAAATTGTAAAGTTCCTCACTGAGTAGCTCTCGGCAGGAGAGTCTATGAGGGAGACCAAACTGATTATGGCAATAGTAACTTTGCCTTTTGTAGCCCTCTCTATTTGAGAAGTAATACATGACTAAACAGCTTGGTGGACGTAGCCCATGGGACTGGGTGAACCACGTATATATTGATGTCTCTGTGTTTTGTGTCAAAATGTTTATTTTGTTTGTTGTATCTTTTGGTATATTTATGAATGTGTTATGCAACCTTACCAATGGATGTATGGGTATTATAATAATTAACGGCACTTTAGTACTGCTTCATAAGGTTTGAATGGTATTGGAATATTGAACATCCCTTAATTATTACATTTAGACACTATCATGCTCAAAACTATTATAAAGTGGATGAAACATTTGTAACATACTATTCGTAGGAATCATAAGTGCTATGTCTCATATTTCCTTAGTGTTAGCAAATGGTCGAGAACCTCCATTTAATGAGAGAATAATGTTATAACTATGTAGCTTTGAAGACAAAGGTGCTTATTGAGATTTGTCATCGAAACAACACTCACCGACAGACCCATAGCTAGTTAAGAGGTTTCAGGTCTTGTATTTTGAAAGCAGAGAATATGAATATGCCTGTATGAAGCTGACATATGGGTCTACATCATATGTATGGTTTTCCATCATGAAGTTACGATTTTATTTATGACCAGCATAGGTAGGAATGGCATTGTCTTCCAAGAAATGATAAAACCTAAAGAATTGATGCAAAGGGGAAAATGGATGAAAGTTTTGTCCATAGATTATGATTACATACATGTGTATGATGTAAGTAATTAACATTGTTTGCAGGTACATCTTCACTGTTAAATCCGAACTCACAGCAGTTGTTTGGTTAAGTTAGAATTTCCATAAGTTTCTTTGGCAGTACTTGAAACGCTTGGGAATAGAACTTGGGGGGGGTTGTTACATGCATCATGATCCATTTTTATAAGTCTATTTTGGCACAGTTAATAACATGATGGATACTAGAATTTAGATTACTTACATGCCCTATATGTTGCAAAAATGGGGTATGTAGATGTTGCTTCACTCAGGTAAGAATGGTTTAAATGTTCATGGGAGTATGTTATCTAATGACATGTTAACTGTTGTACCTAATTATTTTGTCTTTAGGGAATTTTGTAATCATGTGAATACTAGAAGGCATTTTAGGCATCTACAGTCTATGTTACTTAGTTAATCGGATGTTGATCTGTATGTTTGGTTCCTGTTGGAAGTGGATGGATGTAAATCGTCAAATGATCATTTACCATGCATGTAGTTTAAATATTATTGATTTGTTTGG
>LPNX010279353.1:196840-214397 GCA_001517045.1 Pseudotsuga menziesii
TTATGTAATGGATAAAGTTTTGTAGATGATAGAGTCCATATTTACAAATTTCCTATAAGCAGACACATTCTCAATTCCTATTGCTTTATCTTGGAATCTGTTAAATGTTGTCAATCTAAGCTTTGTAGGAAATATAATCTAAATCTTTGATGTTGGGTTTTCCTTTTACTTAATACTTCTCTTTTCATTCTCAAGAACTTAGGTGCATTAGGAGGAATTGTAGAGCATTATTTTATAAAAGTGGTCATTGCACATGTGATGTAGATATTGCTACAAGTGGCCTCAACTATTGGGTTTTGTAAAAACAAAACAAATAATTATTTCATTGCATTAGTAAAGTATTAAATTCAAACAATTCTTTATTTTATCATGTCATCTCTTTTGTTCTCAAAAGCTAGTTTTGCAATATTAATTGTTTTCTTAGAGTAAAATGAAAAAAAAAATCTTAGAGGTAGAGTGATGATAAACCCGCCATTTTTCAGAAGTTAATGGACTTTTTCGTTAGGTCTCAGCCCCAAGTCCATATTGGAAGTCAATGGCATATTTAATGTGGCACTATAGATATTTTTTTGTTAAAACATTGGCACTCTTTTACTACTCTTGTAGCCTTTTTCATGTTTATAAAGTTAGTTCTAAGAAAAAATGGTTGAAATGGAAAGTACATTCTACAATGGAATGTTGAAATGAAAAGAATGGCATCACATTGTTTTCATTTATTTCAAATTAATTAATATTAATTATGGTAACTCCATTTCAATTGGTTAATTCTTGCTAATTCAAAAGCTTAGTAATGTTAAAGGGATGTGACAACAATTGAACCCCAAATTTAGTATTGGGCTCATAAACTATAATAGGTACTTGATAGTCCATACTCATTAAATTAGTGAAATACAAGACATAGAAGCATAATGTAAACATCTACACCAACTATACATAAATTTGAACAAGAAAACTCCATCTAGTGCATCCAACATCATATATCATAATGTCTCTTGAATCAAGGAAAATGAAACATTACACCAAGTGATTGTTGATGTGGAAAAAGAAAACCATAAATCTTATCTTTCAAATCCTTTATGAAGTATTGTCTAAATTTTTTGAATCAAGCCTCTTGGCTCATAAGAAAGTGCTAAATAATAAATTTTGTGACAAACCACATTTTGTATTAACATGTTAATTAGTAAGTTAAGCCCAATTTTTAATATAAAATATAATCATTTTAATAAAAGAAAGAGATGTATTTTTTAGATCATTTTTTCAATAGTAAAATAACATATATTTTTAACTTTAAAAATAAAAAAAATTGAATTTGAATTTACATTTTATAAATAATTAATGTAAAATTTTCATACAAAATAACATAGATGTAAATTTTTCATTATGCTTATATGTGTTTTTATTTGAGAATTTGGGGAAGACTATCGCCTATATTTTTCCAGGATTGCCTAAGGTTGAGACAAGTGTATTATCGAGATTGATTTTATGGTAATCAAAAATTTGAAAAAAAACAATTATAAATAAAAAAAAATTAAAAAATGGTTTTTGATGAATGGATAAGTGGAAGTGATGTGTGGATAACTCATAGGTGATAAATAGATAACCAATGATTCATGGCAAATGTAAAATAACTAGAAGAATGTGAGAATATATATATAATTGATGATTGATAAATGGATAATGTAATATCCTATTGACCCCTACCTTGTTGTAATCAAAATGTATCTGTAATTATGTAATAGTTTCTAGTGAGGAGCTCAAGGCCAAGGCCCCACCACAGGAACTTTGTAGCATTGTTATGATTTCTTAAATATAACCACGTATGAATAAAAGCATGGTGATGTATGGTGCACATTGAAATAATAAATTAATGAATGTAGACCTAGGTGACTAAACTACATTGCAACAAAATGACAAAGGCAAAGGTATCCACCATGGGAAGGAAGTTGATGGCTAAAAAAAACCTTGCCAAAGTATTGAATGATGATTAGATGTCACCTAGATACTTATAAATTCTAGAAAAGGCTAATTGAGAATAATTAGCCTATGAGTAGGTGACCTTGAAGCAAAAGTAAGTTAGCAAACAATTAAATAACATATAAGTCATTCCTAATACATGAATAATTATTAAAGTAGAAAATCATATAAATATATTTGTGAAAAGTGAATTAATTATAATTTCTATTGAAAAAGTCCCCATAAAAGCTTAATATTATTTATGAATCCTTTAAATTATAAAAAGCAATCACTCAATAATATTGAGGAACTTTTCTCTCTCTATAATATGAGAAATAAAAAAGGTCACAATAAATTTGTGAAAATTGAACCAAAAAGGAAAATGAATGGAAATACTTATATGTACCTTATACATGTTTACGAGGGGGAATGAAAAGTATTCGGAGATAAATAATTATCAATAATAAAATATATTGTTATTATTATATATGTTAATGTAAAAAAAATATTTACATTAAAGGTAAATATTTAAACAATAAATTGTAGATTGTTTACTTTTTGTCCATTTTGGAACTATACCCTTTAATCTATATTAGTAAAGAAGGGTGGCCCAGGTGACTACGAAATTATATATGGTTATTATTTATAATTACATCGATAGGCGTTTATATGTGATATTTTGGGGATGGACTTGCTTGAGCGGATCATCAAGATCCAGCAAAACACGCCAAGTGTATGATCAGGATGATTTGAATCGTCTGATCTTTTAACTAGGTTAACTAGTTGTCGAGTTAGGAGTTTGTTAGGAGATCAGATCGTCCACAAGGAGTCGTTAGCCACCCAGCAGTCTATTAGGAGACGTGGAGGAGATACGTGGATGAGTCTGTTAGCCGCCGAGCAGTTTGTTAGGAGACATGGTGGTGTTTGTTAGGAGACATGGTGGTGGAGGAGATACGTGGACGAGTCTGTTAGCCGCCGAGGAGTAGTCTATTAGGAGACATGGTGGTGGAGGAGATAAGTGGCACAGCAAGCAAAACAATTTCCAAAACCCAATTTCCATACCCTTTCGCTGCTTCGTTTCGCCATTCCTATGCCGTCTTGGAGCATTCGTCGATTCGCGTGTGCATTAGAGGTAAGCCTCACAGAGATTTGTTAAAATTTCTTGTCCAGAGATTTGTTAACATTTCTTGATTTGTTAAAATTTCATGTGGTTTCAGTCCGCCATTTCATCATTCCTGTGTCGTCTTGGTTTCATCATTCCTGTGTCGTCTTGGAGCAAGGAAACTGTTTCAGTTTAGCCGTTTCACCGTTCGCCGATTCGCCTGTGCAGTAGAGGTAAGCCTCAGATTCCCGAACGCTCACAGATTTAGTATATCTATTTCATTATGTTTTAATGTTGTTTACTCGCCTCTAATTTTTTTGTAAGCTTATCATTTTCAAACATTACTCTGAATTAACAGCCATTATTTTTTTAATGGTATAAAGATGAACATTTATGTAAACTGAGTATCTTAACCAAAGGATTGAAATAATACTATAGTTCAAATAATACAGTTTTATGAGGGTCAATCCTTCTTGATGATGTTTCAAATCAAATAAAGAGTGTAGTTTCATTAAGGTGACAGTTTTTAGCATTCATTTGTATTCGATTCTAAAAGAACACAGTTCAAAATCTTGAAAATGAGGTCAGGCCATTAAAGGACGCGTTAAGCACAAACTGTAGGCCGTAAAACACAGTTCATCAGATTCTTGAAAATGAGGTTGGGCCACTCATTTAAATTACGTAAAGCATACAAAATAGTTACATATTTACACATTTAATATGTCAACAAAATAAGGAATAGGTTCTCTTTGTGCAAAGGGAAGTCATCCCTTCTCGTGTTGATTGTGAAGATATCGGTCCATCCACCAATGCCTCCGAAAGAACTCACTATAAGGATCACAAACAGAAGGATGACAACATCCATATTTTATAGGGATGATTGAGTAGGAGTTCACCCGTTTTATCAAAACAAATAAAAAACGTTTTGTAAAAGATGACTCTTCCTCAGGAAGAGGCATGGAGTTGGTATCTCCACAGGCAGAACACTCCTTCCTATTGCATTAAGACAAATTTATAAATCAGAAGAGAATATCTCTTCTTCTAAAAATTATCAAATAACAATGAGGTATATAGAGTAAAAGACTGCTTACCGCACTTCACTTACAGAAAAACTAGCAACAATCAGAGCCAGATCTCCCTCTCCCCATACACAACTAAAAATGGTAACTGGGAACTGTACTAATGAACACCCTTAAGAATGAGGGTTCCATAAGAATCGAACTCCCGAATTCTTGAAACATTTTGCTCAGTTCGTCCAATGTTAGATCGAACAGTTGCGTGCAATCTTCAAGGGCATCGAGTTGCATTCCTGTGAATAACCACGGTCCAAGAGTAGAAATTATTTGGAAGACCTTTTGTGCTTCGATAATGCTTAGTCTGACAGCCGTCCTGCCGAGATCTATGGGATCTTCCTGCAATGATCCAGATGGAAACTTGGTCGACATCGTCGAAACACAGAATTTAGGATCCAATGTCATGTTGCAGGCAGATTTCAAAGAAATGTGGCACTGAGGATGTTCATCGCTTTCAATTTGGTCAAACATTAGAGATATTACCAAGAAAAGCAAAGCCATAAACCTAAATATAAAATCCATTGCAGAATACAGTCCTTTCCTTTCAAGAACACTGGATAAATAGACTGCTGTCTCTCACACATATATAACCTAGACTACCTTCCAAACCAGCCTGATCAATAATACATGAATCGATTCCCAATGCCTTTTCTTGACTTGGATTTCAGCGTTATATGTGGCTCGGTCTGGTCATGCATCTTGCATGTCTTTCGTTTTTAAGTGACGTGGCTCTGTTTATTCGTGCAACTTGCACTGTCTTTCATGAGACAAATTGATATTCTATGCAGATGACCACCATCAACCTCAACCATCTGTATTCCGCATATTAATTATATATTGCCTCTGAGATCTTATCCTCATGAGTTGACGTTTATAACACGGCGTCTCTTGTGAAAATTTCAAATCGAACTTTTAGTTGAATTGTATTGCAAAATGCAACGCACAAGGAAACATTTAAAGTGCAAAGTTTCTGAAATCCAGACTGAAAACGCATGGAATTGCCGACATATTCATGGATCTCCCGTTAACCCAAAACATGCATCCAATTTAATGGAATCATTCAGGCAAACCAATTTTGGTCGAAATCATTATTTAGAGGGTTTAAATCACAATTTTAATATTCTTGTGGTTTTAAAACTAACCATTTAATCTATGAAAGTCCAATTAAATTGGAAAAATTGCAGAAAGATCGAAATATGACCCTGTCCCAGTAACATCAGTGGCAAGTTCAAAGATCAATATATTAAAGTTGAACTTCTCTCAAATTATATATCACTTTATTTTTTTATTCTCTATCTTTTCTTATTTTTAAACTATGACTATATATGATTATATTATCCAAGCCCCAAGAGTTATCCATTTTCATAGACTCTCTTGGGGTTAGGCAGGCAGAGGCCGCGGGTGTGAGGCCCCTTCGGGTGGGTCCGCCAGAAATTATTTCGTGGGTGTAGCCCGTCGGTCAAGCCGGCGGGTGAACCACATTAAAAAAAAAAAAAAAAAAAAAAAGATTATATTATCCAATTTAATATTATGTATAACTATTATGCATTTTAAATTAGGAATTATGCATATTTATTTAGAAAAATTGTAAAATGTATTTATTAAAAAACATCAATAATATCTTTTTTTAATTTCTTGATATAGGCAAAGTTCATTTCTTAGATTACCCTCATATCCTTAGTAGAATGAGACAAATAAATTGCTAAACCAATCCCTAACAAAAAAATCCTTTTACTTCACAATGAAAAATATGAAAATATTAAGATACTATAAGATGTAGATAAAATGACGAAAAATAAAATTGAATAGCTACATAAAAAGATTTATTAATGTCAATTCAATTTTACAAAACTAAAATTAGTTGTAAAAAACTAAAATCCAAACCATTTATTTATTAATCAAAATTATTAACTATTATTAATATATATGTTATTAATTGAACTTATAAAAAAATCATAATTAATTATAAATAAATAAATTTAAATCATACTTAAAATATATTTAATAATAAATTAAATAATAATAATTTTATTAACTAATTTTTGAATTTGAATAATATAGAGATAATTTTTACAATTTACTCTATTTACTGAATTCCTTTATTAACATTAATTTAATAAAAATTTATTAAATTAATGTTAATAAAGGAATTCAGTATTTTTTCAAAAAAAGAAATTTAGTATATTATGTTATATAATTTAGATAATTAAAATATAATTACACTTAGGTTAATTTTGTTGATGGGCTCAATCAAATCCAAATTTTGAAATAATATCTAAATGCCTATAGACAAAATAAGTGGATAAATATTTCAATTCTATGATTTGTAGTTATATAAGTGAATAACATCTAAAAATAACTTAGTTATGGTATGCAAGGTGGGATATTCTCATGCTATTATTATGTTTTGTGTGTATAATGAGGTGTAACTTTTTCTATTCAAATTCAATGAAACTCTTAGTGATAAGATAGGAAGTAAGACCTTAAATAATTTGTGTTTGGTTAGGTTTATAGAAAAACATAAAATTATGCTTCTGCATGAACTAAACTAATGGCAAAACTTTAATCATACTTATATTTGTGCCCAAATTATATCAGTACTTGATCTTTATATAGTTAGGATTTTTTATTTTTTACTTTTTACTTTTATCTCCATTTGATGATTACCCTTATTATTCAGTGCATTGAAGCTGTAAGACTTTTCCTCTATGGAATCCTGGATATTACCTCCTTCGTCTAGGTTAAAAGCGCATGGCTCACTTTGCTTTCTAATATACTCAGCATGACTTATTTCCAGGCTATTATTTTCATTCTTTTCGCTGCTATTTTGATCATGATGAATGGTGAATGAATTAGGGATGACATTTATGGAATCCTGGATTTGTTTTGTTTCTATAATACATGTTTGACACAACACTTGGGGAGATCATTCTCAGATACCAAGGAACCAAGTAGTGCCAATAAAGGTACAATTCTACAAAACCCTAGACTCTATAGCACAAGCAACAAAGCTCATTAACCTCAAAGGATTCATCGATGAACTTGGTTACAATTAGAGGTTTGGTTATTCTATTGGACCTCCTTATATTTTACAATTAGAGGTTTTGTTATTCTATTGGACCTCCTTATATTTCCAAGTATTTAAGGGGATATTGGACCTCCTTATATTTCCAGGTATTTAAGGGGAAACATCTTTCCAGTTATTTAGGGGTACAAGTCAATATAAACAATCTCTATACATAGAATCACATAATTCAACAAAAATACTAGAAAAGTTGTTGAAGTTGACATGTATGCCTCAATCCTGTTAATCTATTGTAGAGACCACCATCTAAATTTTTGATGTAATTTTGATAAAAACATATCATAGAAAGAAAACTTTAAACTTTAAAATATAAAATATAAACTATACTTTCAAAAACCACATTGCAACTACACCCTCTTGAAAATCAACAAGTATCACCCTAAATGTAAATGACGCTTCAAATTCATATGCAGTGGAGACAAACATGTCCTATCGATGGCGATGTTTTGCGGCCCAAAAATCCCATATTGTATAATGAAACAATGTTATGGGTGGATAGTCATGTGGTTTCTAGAGATAATCATATATGTATATACAAGCTATGTTGGATAGATCTTGAGGATAACAAATGGGGGTTCCATTTTATTCCACACTCGAATTCAACATTATCGATTAGCCTAGCATGTTATCGCAATGAGCTTCTTTGTTTTATCAATGATGGGAGAACTACAGTGTGGTCTATAGAACCAACAAAAAATCAAAATGATTCAACAAATTATTCGATAAGAAATGGATGTTTAGAAGGTGGATTGCGATGGAGTATCATGTCTAATTTGACCTCGGGAATTAATGGAAAATGCAATGGATATTTTCCTATTGCAGCACTTGATAATTACATGCTCATGTGCAAATACGACCGTCTTACTTTTGGTTTCTATGAATTCATCGACGCACATTCTAATTTTGTAAAGCAAGGAGAGAATGTTGGATTCTACATTATCCAAACTTGAAAATCCAACACACCTAAGTGTTGTTGAGCTTGTAGACAACATATCCATCATTCTAAGTTGCCCAAACATGGATCTTCTATTGATGATGTGTTTTCAATGGGATAATATAAACATATATGGCATGTAACTTGCATGTATGTTATGCAAGTTGACATGTTTGGATGGTTCTTAATCATACTTATTCAAAATATTTCTTCCCAACCTACTTTACCGGATTTTTGGCAGTCAGTGCTACATATGGAATTTTAATTACCTGTACTTATGCAAATCGACATCTTCAATACTTCATTACCATGCTTATTGGATTTGTCTCTTCTGATGTTTTCCAATTTACATTCTCTATGAAATAGAAATTATTCACACATGCCAATTTTTATTTTCTTGGATACAAAACTTGAGTACAATATTATTTTATATCTTGGCGATCTTCGGCAATACAAATATTATAAGCTAATATTTGAATAAAGTTCAAAACTTTTACATTTGTGTTTCTTTTTGTTATACCTGTAACATGACTTTGTACACTAATATGGTTTGACATAAACTAATTTTTTTATGCTCATGTAGATATGTTATCAGAGAAAAATAATAATTGGAGCAGTGAGAATAACTTGATGGAAACATCGCGTCACACAAAAAACAAATCCTCGTGAAAACACTATAATATACAAAGGAAGGCATTAATAGGAAACATCGTTTAATATACCAAGAGAATAGTGAGCAAATTGGTGAACAAATAAGAGAACGACATGGTCATTACTTTGCAAATGTCATTGATTCTCAGGGCAAGCCCACTAAATTCTAGAGCATATCTGCTATAATGACGAGATCAAATCGTCTAAGTCAATTTATATCATCAAATCCAACATATAGCAACAACTGTAACGAAAGGTTGAATGAAGTTATTGAACCTTTCGTAGATCATACTTTGGGAGAAACATTTTCTAATCATGGCACCAAGGTATAAGGATTGCATGGAGTTGTCTATATTTGAAAAAGTATTTATTTGTACATTATAGATATACTTACATACATGTTCAATGTTTAGAAAAATAATCGCAACAATTTTCCGAATCTATCATTTGATGAGCGCGAGGAAGCTATGTATACAAATCAAAATGAAACAGTACAAACTGATAACACCAATACAGCTGAAAGAAGCAGTGGTATAAGAACAATTTCTCTTGGAACAACAAGGACATGATTTCCAAGTCTAATATGAATGACTCACACAGCCACGCAAACAATGCATTGTTAATGAATGAATATCAAGGGTTTCAAAATCAACTCAAAATCGATTTGCAAATGTCCAATCCAGCAAGAACTATTTCTGTTGGAACAACCAAGGTATTGTTTCACCTATCCATGACAATAACCATGAATTTGACATTGATCAAAATAAGGTAGTATTAGATACAATACTATTTCATCTTCGTGTTCAATAATTCAATGAGAAATCGTTTTGAAATTCCGGGATAGTAGCATCCATGGACATAATTGTCGAAATGACATGACATCGATCAATGTCATTGCGTCTTCTAGTGACAATGACTCTCTACAAAATGTCGGTCAAAATTATGTTGTGTGCAGCCAATCGAAGAACATGGACCTCAATCGGGAAAACAATTCTACACCAATGAATGATCAAGAAATAATTCAAAACGAGATCATGATCAGTAGACCAAGTGGAGATGCAAAAAGGACTATATTTCTTGGAACATCAAAGGTCTTACTCAGCCTATTCATACACAACTTCCATATTTAGATCTTCCTAGAATATTTGACATAATATTTAACAACGACATTTTCACTTTTCGGGATAATAGCGTCGAGGCTCATCGAGGACACAACATTCAAACCCCAGCTCATCTGAACGATATGATGGCAACCAACCTTCATTATAATTTTCATGATGAAAGCAATTTGGGTCAAGTTTCAGGCGATGGCACTCGACGAAGGCAAGTCAGGAATCTACATCGTTGCAACAACAGAGGAGAGAGATGTCGACATGTCTCACCTCACTTTGCATTGAATGGTAACGTCCATGCTCAAGATCTAGGTTTAAATATACATACATCAAGAAACATGGTTGAATTTTTCCAACAAATGTCCTCTTTCCATCGAGCATTTCGTGCCGAAATTGATAAATTGTCAATTGTGCAAATGTGTAATGTTTGTCCTGAATCATACCCTGGAATGAATGTTTTCAAACAAGATGAAGGACCTGTTTGTGTGAGATGTAGGCAAGAGCGTGGTATCCATCGTTTTTCTCGAGATAACAACATGAATCCTGGCAAACAACCTCCTGTTTTATCAATTTTGACACAGGTTGAAGAAATGTTAATAGCACAAGTGAATCCAATATTACAAGTCACACATGCATGTGGAGGTCAATATAAATACATTGGCCATACAATTAGCTTCCCACAGGATATCGTTTCAATTGCTAAGACTCTTCCTTGTCGAATAGAAAACCTAGACATATTAATTATCGGGAGAGAAGGGCCTCCATCCAAGCACTATGATTGCATTGTTAGTAGGTCGCGAGTAATAGATGCATTGCATTACAAAATATGGATGGACAAATATTACCAAGATGTTTAAGTTGATCTAGAATCAGTCGTATGTCTCCCAGACCATCCAACAGATGTCTCCTCTAAATTGCGTTATATCAACTCTAACATAGCTGACTCAGAAGAGATTGTTGCAGACATTGATAGATTTGGAATTCATCGACTCAAAACTCATCCTTCATCCTTTACAGCTAGAATTCCAAATGCATAAAGAGAGATAGAGGAGATACAAAACTTTGTTAACAAAGAATCTTCTTTTTCAGATTTAGATATGGAATGGCCAGAGATTGGTTTGTCTCCAATAAATGAATACAACACAGAAGGTTTGTTTGACATGGAATTTCCAACATTGTTTCCCACAGGCACTGCTGATTGGTTGCAACCACGTTTGAAGGATGTCCGCTTACATGAGTATGGGTTGCACCTACTTAAATATTGTGATCAAAGGTTTGGAAAACATCCAAGGTTTCGGTATTTTGTATTGAACATGATAATGAGACATCAAAGCCAAGGAACAACTGCTGTATTTGTGAAAAAAAACATTGAACATGGCATACCTACCACAATTGAATATTTACGTAAGGAGCTCATTGAATTTCCTGACACCAAATTAGTTGAACGATTGATGCGTTTTGGTTCATGTCTTCGAGGAACGAAGGCATATTGGAACATATGTCACAGTGAGCTTACTGAAATGATATCACAAATTGGTTGCCCAACTTTTTTTTTCACTCTGAGTGCAGCTGATACCAAGTGGCCAGACCTACATAAAGTTATGCCCAATTTTGCACCTGTATTTGCACAGAACAGAAATAGATGGAGAACCGATAATGTTATAAACTATCCACATATTGTTGCAAAGTATATGCATGAATGTTTCAGTATATTCCGTGATGAAATCATTGTAAAATACCTTCATGCTAAAGACTACTGGTACAGGTACGTCATTTCCTTATTCTATTTTTTAATCTAACATGTTAGATTATTACTTGAAATTTTGTTGCAAGCTAATATTATTGAAACATGATGAGTTTCATAGGTATGAATGGCAACATATGGGATCAGCACATATCCATGGATTTTTGTGGTTAGAAGGTGCACCAGACATGGAACAACTGGATTGGACATACACGATAAGAGTTGATGCAGCAAGACGATACTTTGAAAACTATGTAACAGCATGGAATCCTCGTGATGCTCACCACAGGAATATATCTATTCATCGACCTCCAAAGGAATATCCTTGCTTATTGGATACCAGTGAAATATTCAATACAGATTCCCTTGATGATTATGAGCAACTAGCGAATCGATTGCAATGACACACAAGATGTAGTGTTCATTCATGTTTACGAAAAGAAGGTTCCTCCTACATGTGCCGATACAATGCACCATGGGAACTTCAAGACCAGTCGAAAATATTTGTCAATGACCAAGGACACAAAAAATATGAACCTGCTCACAACGAGGATAGGTTAAATGTTCATAACATTCCTCTTCTTTCAATATGGCATGCCAATGTTGATTGCGAGCCGGTTCTTTCACATCATGCAATTTTGAAATACATTGCAAAGTATGCTTCAAAATCAGAGAGAAGATCAAAAAGCTATCAAGACATGTTGACAATAATTTCCAATGTCGTTGACTTTGACATTCCCTCTATATGTGCATATAAAAAGTTTCTTGCTGAAACAATTGTGGAAAGAGCTATAGGAGGACAGGAAACCTGTGATATGTTGTTAAAGTTTCCTCTTGTTATTTCTATCCATAGATTTGTTTCAGTTAATGTTGGCAGAAAAATATTCAAAAGAGTTTCTTCCAACTCGGATAACAACAAATTCCCAACAGGGTCTGGGTTTCTAGAACGCTACCAAAAGAGACCTCCATTTCTGGAACACTTATCTTTGATTGAAACTACACGATCATGGTCTTTTAGTTGTTGATGTCAGAGAGAACCGTGGAATCCAAGAGATACACCTGCGATAGTTCGTGTATGGCCACGGTTCTGTGAGGTTCCTAACAATAATTCAGATTCCTTTGAGTCATTTTGCCTCAGTGAATTACTTCTCTATAAACCGTTTAGAAACATTCAGATTGATATTGGAGTCAACACAAAAATTATTATTTATAACTGGAGGATCCTTAGATATCGAGCTTGGCATGTCAATAGGATACCTTTAGAACCAGATACCAATGAAGAAGATAACGATACACATGAATATGAAGTGATTGATGAGAATGAAATGGATAAGTGGGAGATGTTGTCACGTCTTGTTCCTCCCAATACTATTCAAGTTTTAGACATCGATACTCTTGGTCGCAGAGACTTTGACTTGATCCATGCATGGAATAGTACTACAGGTTGGAATAGAAAATTAGAGGACCCAACAAATTTCATAAAATATGTACACTCAAGAGGATCCATACCAGATCTCTCACATTCTAGGTCGGCTTCTCCATCCTCATTTTCTGATAAGCAACGTCTTTGTTCTGAAACTATTATTGAACATTTCCATGAAGGACCTAATGCAGACTCACTGAAGATGATAATTCAAGGAACTATAGGGACAGGAAATTCTTACGTTATACATTGTCTTGGACATGAATTTTCAATGCATTCCATAAATGGAAAAATCCATTTGCTATTGTTGGCACCTACATGAGTAGCTGCCTTCAACATACGAGCCAAAACAATTCACTTGGCCCTTAGAATCTATAAAATAACCCTGATACCTTAAAGCTATAAAGCATTCCAGACGTCTGCAAAATAAAATTTTAGCAATATTTTCACCAATTAAAACATTTATACTACATTCATAACCATTATGTAAACAAAGAAATAATCCGGCACAACAAAATAACACAAATGAGACAACCATCTTCACGTGGTTCGCCTCGTCCACGAGGCTACATCCACCAAATTAGTTATTCTTTTCATTTCTTAATCATAAATAAAATACTTACAAAGTCACGGCTCATCCATGGCCGGTTTACCTTACCACAAGACTCTTCGCAGAGAGCCTCTTGCAATGAAACAGTCTCCTTTCCTTACAACCAGCTCATAAAAGGATTTAGTAGTCCCCAAAGTTCTTTACAATTCGATCAATTATCTGTAAGTTAGGCTATCCTTTCACAAGGTTTTTTATAAAGAAAAGCACACAGCTGATCACACGGGTTCATATGGCCTTAAGAGAGACCACTATTTAAAAATACCTATTTATGCTTAATTCAAGGGTGTGAGTCTCACACGCGATCTACAAATTACAAGCATATGGAAAGTTCTTTAATAGTAAACGATAATCATCACACACCACACCTTTATTTATAATATCTCATACATTCACGTTACCTTACTACTTTACCATGACGAGTTCATAACGATAATATATCTCTAATAGTAAAGGAAAATAAGGTAATTTTTAGTGGATTCGATTGCTCTCAATAATATTATAAGAAACAAAAATCCAAACCTCGTCAACTCTCATAAAAAGAGATCATCTTAGTGCATGGTTGTTTGTCTAACTAAGCCCTGGTCTTAAAATCTTATACACATACTTGCATACATTGGTTTCACAGTCACCATCCACTATGGGCAATATATTTCATGCACGGGTTCAACTGTTTAAACAGGAACTTCGTGGATATGCATCCTTTGGACTATTCTTATAGTTTTATGATTCTGTCACAATTTTCTGTACATACAAGCCATAAAAGTTTACTCTCCAAGTATGTAGGTATCTTGGCTATTACCGAGATATCTAACAGTGGGAGCGCATAGTATTTTGTTCCACAAGTTATGCAGATACGTGCGTCCTTTTCTGCTGTGGCTAAAAATGACTGTAAGGAAAAATTTAAACTTAAAACAATAAATTCAGGATTTTAGACTTGTTCGAGGCATACAGCCTAACTTACCATCATTCTCGGATCTGGTAAGCAAAAAAACTAGGATGGAGCCGCGTGGCCATCCAAGTCTTAAGGCAACCAAAACAGGTTACCAATCGAATGCGTGTAAGGCATTTTGTTCAATAGACAGTCTTTACAAAGGGGGGAAAATATTATTGTCCAAGGCATGCAGATTCTCTCTCCATACTTACCCATTCAAACTATAAAAAAAACGTTGGAAAGGCTGCATTGATTGGATCGATGGTAAGAAGGATACCACACTGGAAAACATAAACTCAGCCGAAGATACATAGATTCATCTATCCATCAAGCACATGCAGCAGACAGAGATCATAGCAGTTCCTTTAATATCAACCTAGGCAGAGGGCGACCAGGGCTATCCTTTAGAGCGCATACTAAACGCCGACAAACATAAATCACAAGTTATGATATAAACATAATCTATTTATTCTTCAAGCACATGTACAAGAGAACATGAGTGATACCTGTATAGATCCAACAGAGGGAAGAACCTCTTTTGAAAACTCGAGGGTCTGTCTATCTGGAACCAAGTCGGAACTGTATAGAGATGGTGCTCAACACTTTTATTTCCAACTCGTCGGGATCGATCACCACACAATATCTCTTTCCTTCCTTCAACGCATGGATTGTTCCAGCTATGTAACGCAAATATATTTCGTTTATAAAACTCACAGGTCAATGTCGATAGCCAGCGCAGAGGTTTCAGCCCCTTCTTGCAAAAACGCAGGGTTTCTCCATAAGTCTACAGGTAAGAAAACTGTTCAATGCCAACGGCAACTCATAACTCTTCCTTCCAATCCTTCAGATCTAAATCTGAGCACGAATTGTGCAGAGGAAAAGAGATCAACCAGATCAGGCTAAAAGCAAAGATAAAATGTCGAGGGAAGTGCTCCTCAACGCGCAGAGGCCCCTCCTCCAAACGCAGAAAGTTTCTCTCCCTTCCCCAAAAAGTATTTTTGAAACTGTAGACCCCCCCCTCTCTTAGTTTTCCACGTCCATTTAAAATAGTCAAGTAACTCTCAACGCATCCAAAATCAAAGTCATGAAATCCGGCAACGTCCCCACAATTGATGGCTTTGAGTGGGGTGAATTAATCCCTCCGCTGCTAGTGGCTATGCGTGAGGCAATTCAAGCCCTCCAAAATCCATGCTTAGTAACGCCTCCTTGATTTATCGCTGCAATCAGGTAACGGGTTCTTGATCATGAATTTTCTAATAGCGCCTCCACAATTAGAGGAAATTTGATAAATGATATATCAAATAGGGAATATATATACACCCATAATGCATACGCAATTCTCCTCTCGTGTATGTAGGGTTCTTTATATGTATCAATCAAGAGATGCCTTATTTAATATATATAATACTCTTATATATACATACCTGCACAAAATAATGCTCCACCGTTATGTGCATGTCCCCTTTTTATATATATTTAATATAAGAATTTCCTATTATATGCTTTGTTATATGGAACTCTTATATATATAATGTACTCATGCATAATGCTCCCATACATATGTTCTTTATATATAACTACATAGCTCAAGAAATTCTGTTCATTATGAATGCTTCGCTAACCATATATATATAATATAGTGTCTTATATATACACTATAAAATAATGCTCCATTTCGATATATATATATATATATATAGTACGTGAAACTCCTTTCACTATAAGTGCTTGGTTATTATATATATATATACATATATATATATAATAAACATATACGTTTCATGCCAATCTCCTTGGTCAAGTGCAGCAAGGTGAGGTGTAATCGACCTCCATGTTTTCCTCTATGGTTTATCCTTTCCTCTTGGATTATGTTTTTTTATTTTTTTATTTTTCTTTTCCACTCGTTTGTTCCTTATCTCTTGTGGTTGAATTACGTCATTGCCTTTATGCCTCCTACGTCTTTAACTTACATAGGTTGCAAGATTTGTTTCCAGTGGGGCCTTGGCCTTGAGCTCCTCAACCGGAGACAAGTACAATAACATTCTATGACATAAATAACTAGGTGTGCGAGAGGGACATTACAGTATTGTCGCAAGAGTCTTTAAAAAAAAAAAAAAAGATTTCCAACAATATTAAGAGAGTTTCATCATTGAGACATAGTATGAAGGTTGGCAATTTTATTCCTTCCAAAGTTATTTCTGTATTCTCAAACATCTACTCCCTTTCACAAAAAAAATCAAAAAAATGCCGCATATACAAAGGTGGTAAATGCAGCATATACAATGGTGGTCTTACAGACTCCACTCAAACCATGCAACAAAATGACTTGCATTCCTTTCACTTTCTATTCCAGAAAGTTGATTAATATCTTACAATGGGTCTTCAATCCTCACATATCATTCATTGCTCTCATGCACAGTTTGTTGGATACAATGGAATTGTAAAAAAAAAAAAAAATGGATACTGCATGGTCATTATCTCATGTTTTACCACTATTATTGATGTGTTGTATTTGAAGATGGGCCTGTGCTTATAAAAAAAAAAAAAAAAATGGTATGCATTAATCTTTCAATTTTGGCACCCTATTCCACGTATTTAGAGGATGAGTTGTGACTACAAATGTTTTCTGGCACATATTTAAACTTTAAAGAATGTCAAGGATGAAGTAGTGACTACTGACCTTGAAAATTTGGAGTTGGTGAGTCATACCATAATCCCAAAAGCGCAAGGCATCGTCGCCTACTATTGGCTTTCAAAGATTAGGCCTCAATGAGGACACACACAGAGGCAGTGCAATTTACATGTAAAGATCTTGTCGAACTATTATGGAGTTATGGGGAACTGGAAGCAGTGGGGCAGGTAACTTAGCTGCGGACATAATGCAAGGTATGCACAACTAGTATATATATATATATATATATATATATATATATATATAT
>LPNX010279385.1:10776-31330 GCA_001517045.1 Pseudotsuga menziesii
GCAACGGCTAAAAGTTTACACTGCGGCGCTACAAGAATATCACGGGTGCCAAAATCGCCAGTTTTTAAGCCAAATTCTCTCATGATTTCGATTTCTGGGTGACTAATCACATGTGTAAAGGGTTTTGATACATGTTTCTTCAGAAATGATCATGCAAACAGGTGTGGTTTACGACATGAAGGAGATCGTGGAAATCAACAGTTAGAGTTGGGAGAATCATGACAGGTAGAGGAACGAGCCTAGATTGATGTGAAAGAGATTCTCCATGTTGGAGCAGAGTCCCGCAACTACAGAAGAAGCTGCCATTTTGGCGGATAGATAGTTTGGAAAAGACGAAGAGATAAGGTAAAGCTACGACGTCGTAGCATGTTTCTAGCTGCAGAGCAGAGCCGAAAACCGTGACTGTTGGGACAGAGAAGTCAAGAAAGACGACAGTACCTGAGCAGCCAAGAAGAGAGAGCTCAACCACTCCATTGAAGGCAGTGGCGAAGACAGGAGGGCTCAGCTACCCTCATAAATGAAAAGGAGCGACAAGGCTGAGGTATTGAAGGTGAAGGACAGAAGACGGGAAGCGGTGCATAGTACCCATGGTCAGCGCCGGGAAGCATGGAAGACTGCAGAGAGCAGTGGTGTGACGAAAAATGGCTACCCCAAGTATAGATATGTCGGCTGTCACTAATTAGGGTTTTGGGTTACTGTTGGAACAGGCCCATAGTGTTGTAATGGCGAGACCTTCGGGCCGCCTATAAAGGGATATATTTTGTATTGTAAAAGGTTGGAATTTTGAGCATTTTAAGCCATCCAGCTAGTCAGTCCTTCAAGAGCTATTCAGACATCAGAGAGTCTGAGAGTCCAGTAGACTGTTAGTTCACTGTATTTTGTATTGTAACAATCTGCAGGGATTGGGAGAGAGAGAGAGAGAGAGAGAGAGAGAGAGAGTGAGAGTATATTGTAAGAAGGAAATATAGAAAAGAGATCTAAGAGAGAAGGGCTCCAGGCTGTGTGTGGAGTTACCCAAAAGATCTCTAGCTGCATATGCGGTGCAGCAGAACTGTATACCTCTCTCAAGTTATAATATAGAAACACAGTTCTATGGATGTAGCTTCTACCCTGGAAGTGAACCACGTAAAATCAGAGTGTTATGTGATTGATTCATGTGATTGTATTTGCTTGTTATATCTGTCATTCATTACATGAACTTTGCTTATAGTAATTGTATGTATGTGTTATTCAGTTCACAGCATATTCAAATGATAAATGCAAGTTGAAGTCTTTAAGTATTCTGTATAAGAGTTTGTCTAAGTTTCACTCAAGACATTTAAGTGTCGCAGTATAAAACAGCCTTGTGTATTGAGTCCTGTGAGTTGAACACCAGTAAGCTAAGTACGCTGAGTTGCAGCGATAGGATATCGTAGGGAGCCAATATCGCACCATCAGAGGAGTTGTGGTGCGCGGTACCGTAGTTTGAGGATCAAGCGTAGGAGAGAGTTACATGTCGCCCAGGACGCGGCGATGCGATAAGGACTAGAGTCATCGCGAGTAAGAGGAAACTGCGCATTATAGAGAGAGACATCTCGCGGGCTAAGAAGAGCTGCGAGACGCAAACAGGACGTCATACAGAACCTGGTCGAGACACTTGAGTCTTTGGCCAACCCATTAGGATCACTTCGGGTGAGACTTCAGGCCGCTCCGTGGTCTGTTGCTGAAAGGGCCAGTGAGATAGGGGTGTTGTTGGTACATGATAGTAAACCTGAGTCTACCCAGCTAAACCAACAAATGGTTCCATTGTCGGTTTTGAACAAAATGAGCACTGATGTTCTGGTGGCGTCCTACTAGAGACGAACTCAACGAGTGGGTTTGGTCTAAGGAGAAAGAGTTTTCCGAACACGAGAACAAGAATCCTATACTGAGTACAGAGGACTGGTTACAAAACCATATCGTTACAGACCTGCATGCGATATTTTTTGCGACCTTTGGAAACAAGCTTTACGACTGGTTATCAAAGTTGACTGATACGAGCATATTAAAGAAGAAAAGAAACATTGTCTGGACACCGGAGCTGATTCAGACTGTGAAGAGCCTTGATAATCCCATTACGAGGACAGTAGACTTCTGGCTTGCGAGTGTGCTAGAAGGCTTTGTCACAGAGTTTGCAGTTGAATAGAGAAAAAGCTTCAGCGAGGCTGAGCGGTACTTCTTGAAAGGATATCGCGGTAAGTACCTCAAATCTTTAAACTTGTCCATTAAGATGTTATTACATGAAAAAGGAACAATGGATCTAGTTTCAGATGAATAAGTAAATATAGTAATGTCACAAGAGTTTGAAAGTGATTTTGATGACATTGGACGTACACGTAGTGGAAAGAAATACAAAGTAGATTTCAGCTCTCCCATCATCAGAGTCACAGTACCACAGAAAGAGCCGAAGGGGGTATCCATTACCACCCTTATACCCCAAAGAAACAGGTCGGGACTCAGAACAATCCCGTAGGAACTCCATCTAGTAGCTCCCAGACAATACATACTACCGCTACATCACCTCCACCTACACCACCGAGTGGTAGTAACACAGCAAATCAACATTCACCATGTGGAAATAGAATGGGGGATGATATGAAGCTACCTATCTTTAAGGGTATAGGGGCAGAGGAACCAGAGCAGCATTGGTTTCTATGTGAAGCCGTGTGGACCATTAAAGAAATCAATGATGATAATAGTAAACTTGTACAGTTGGTCACCACACTGAGAGAACGAGCCTTAACATGGTATATGAAGTATACCTCAGGGGTACCCAAAACACTTGTCTAGGTTAGGAACGCCATGATTAAAGAGTTTAAGAAACCTAAGTATGAGTCACAGTGCATTACAGAGCTCAAAGACATCAAACAGTTACCTACAAAGTCAGTGTGGGACTTCGATCAAAAATTTAAAGCCCTGATAGACCAAGTCAGCTTCGAGTTTGCATCGGAGAAGCATAAGGAATGGTTTATTGCAGCACTGCTCCCTCACATCAGACTACCATTAATGCAGCAGAAACTCCAGACACAGGACGATGCGTTGGAGATGGCGATGAAACTAGAGGCTTCACCTCTAGCTGAAACCAGCACAGGTATGACAAATCTGCAAAACCAGTTGGCTAACCTCATGATACAGATGCATGAGCTTAAGAAAGGGAAAGAGGTTGCACAAGAAATATGGTGCGTAAAGTGTAAAGCACAAGGCCATACTAAAGATAATTGTCCAGTCTTTGTAGAATATATAGCAACCGGGGCTCCTAACCCCTTACCATAGACCCATGGGCTGTGGTGTGAAATATGCAAAACAAGAGGACACCTACCTCACCAGTGCCCTTTACTTCAGAAGTATGTACATACACCTAAGAACCTATACTGCGTCTTCTGCAAGTCCGTAGGCCATGATGAACACAATTGTCGAGCCTATGATCTCATGGTCAGGAGCAAGCAAGAATTGTACAGGGTTCAATCAGAAACACAAGGTCCAGCAGCAGGACCACAGTATGATCAGGATCATGTTGTCCGTGGAGGAGGATTCAGAGGACGAGGAGGATTCAGAGGCTTTGGTTGGGGAGAAGGCTTTGGCCGTGGTCGCGGACTAGTCACTTGTTACAACTGTTGAATTCTAGGACATTATGCTAGGGACTGTCAGAGCCCTACCACCACATGTAACTATTGAAAATATTACGATCACGCTATAGAAGATTGTCCTACCTTGATAGCTAAGATCAAAGAACCTAAGCCAGCAGTACACCAGAACATCCAGCTTATTTCTGCTAAGCAGGAAGAACCAGAACCAAGAGTCAACATTGTGACTCGCAGTGGTGCTTCCACCAATGAGACATCGCAGGTTACTGAAAATACCATAGGTCAAGAGTGGGTGTGCAAAGCTCCTAACAAAGAAACACCACTTGACCAACAGAAGAATAAACAAACATTTTAGGAAGCTAAGACTTTCTTTGATGACCCTATGCAATCTGGATCGCAGGTACCGCCGTCTAGGGGCGTACCACAGCAAGCACCTTGTGGATTTAGTCCTGTATAGATATCGCAGGCTACCACATCAGGCACATGCGACGAGGACGAGTTGACAGGAAGTGTACAATCCTTCCTGCGGAGCTATTTAAAACTCGTGAGAAATGAGCAAGCTATCAGAGAACTTTAGCGCATCATAGATCAGTGTCAACCTTCTTCTTCCATGAGCAGTGCACAGCGTGTTGTTCATAGTATTATGGGACATACAAGAATAGGAAGAGAGATGCGACTCACAGCACAGGTTGGAGAATTTGAAATGGACGAGGTGATCCTAGACCTAGGATCAGAGGTAAATGTTCTGACTAAGCAGACATGGGAACAAATGGGTAGCCCTAAGTTAGTCAGATCGCCTATCCATCTGCGATTAGCTAATCAACAGCGGGTATCACCCCTGGGTCGATTATCGCAGGTACCAGTTGACATTGACGGAGTTCACAGCTCTGTGGACTTTGAAGTTATAGAAATCATTGGCGATAGTAGACCATATCCAGCACTGCTAGGCATTGATTGGGAGATCGGTAACATGGCTGTTATCGACTTAAAGAGAAGACAAATGACCTTTGAGGACATGTAGATCCAGGTCATCGCACCATTAGATCCTCTTCAGGGTCCTAGATACATTGAACCTATCCGAGCATAGGAAGAGGCACATAACATGGACAGTCTCTATCAGATGACTGCGAACCAGAGCGACTACATCAAACCAACCACAGAAGGGAACATTAGTTGGCGATGCGACAGCTCATGTGCATCGGATTCGGATGTTGGTCTAGAGAACTGGCAGAACAGACTTTACGAAGTCTCAACGCGCAGATGTGCGTACATGACTAAGTCACTGCGATGGATTGGCATAGAGATCAACGAAATTCCATCATTTCATGGTCTAACAGATATCCAGGACTTTCTCACGCAGTATGAACAACAAATTCCTCACGAGCAGAGGATCGCAGCTATGGACCTTGCAGTACGAGCCACACCTGCAAGATGGTGGTATGCACATAAATAGAATATCGCATCATGGGATGATCTTAAGAGGTTGATGGCGATCAGATTCTCTACCGACAGAGAGTATGTCCAGCAGAGATACACAGGAGAAAGTGACCCTAGGTCACATATTCAGACATGTGAACAGGATTGGTCAGACATTCCTGAGGATGAATGGGTTCACCGATTCATTCACACTTTGGACACAGTTCCACGGAACTGGTACACAGAGAATGAATTGTGCAAGGGAACGACTACATGGACACTTCTAATAGACAACTTTCTACTTACCTTCACTTTTGAATCTGAGTATCCAAATGTTGATCAGGCCCTAGATGTAATAAAGGTTAAGATATTTGAGGATTGCACCCTATCAGTACATACTCAACATGAGTGGGCCATCCAGTTAGAAGATGCGCTCGAGTGCTATAAATTCAAAGCAGAACCATAGGATGAGGATGAGGATCCTCGCAACATCAACATTCCGGAGTCAGAAGGGACTCGCGATGTTGATGGACCGAACCTACAGATTCCAGCAATCACAGAGCCGATCAATATTAAAAAGATCAATATTGGCATAGACACAGAACCAAAGTTTGCCTCTATTGGAGACTATTGGACCGATGAAATAGTTGGACAGATTGCAGACTTGCTACATGACTATCAGGACCTATTTCCCACCAAGTTCACAGAGATGAAGGGAATAGTCGGAGACCTGGGAGTAATGAGGATACCATTGAAAGAGGATGCTAGACCAGTCAAGCAGCGTCCATATGGATTAAATCCACGCTACAAAGAAAAAGTTAAGGATGAGATCGATAAGATGCTAGAAGTAGGCATCATTGAGCCCGTAGAAGAGATCGAATGGGTTAGTCCCATGGTCGTGCAAGAGAAGAAAACTAAAGGAGACATCAGGATCTGTGTCGACTTGCATAAACTCAACGACGCATCGCTTCATGATCCATTTCTGACACCTTTCACTGATGAAGTACTAGACAATGTGGGAGGAAAGGAGGTCTACTCCTTCACTGATGGCTTTTCAGGCTATCACCAGATCAGAATCCACCCGGAAGATCGACATAAGACCACTTTTGCAACATAATGGGGCTCATTCCAGTATATGGTAATTCCCTTTGGTCTTAAGAATGCACCAACTATTTTTTATAGAGTAGTAGTTGCTGTATTTAAAGAATACATCCATAAATTCCTAGAAGTTTATTTTGATGATTGGACTGTATTTGGATTAATTGACAAGCACATAGGAGATTTAAGACCGATGTTAGAGACATGTAGGTAGTACCAGATTTCTCTAAACTTGAAAAAATGTATATTCTGTGCACCATTCGGTATTTTGTTGGGTCACATTGTCTGCAGGCAAGGCTTGATGGTAGATCCCACAAAGATTTCCATCATTGTAAATCTACCAGCACCCAACTCAGTCAAACAATTGAGAACAGTACTTGGTCATACCGTGTACTACAGAAAATTCATCAAGGGATACGCAAAGATTACAACATCGATGGAAAAACTGTTAAAGAAAGATGTAAAATTCCTATGGAATGAGGAATGCCAGCAGAGTCTAAACACACTTAAAGAGAAGATGGTTACAGCACCCATCTTAGTATTTCTAGACTCAACTAAGCCATTTCATGTACATGTGGATGCATCTGGCATTGCACTAGGGGTTGTTTTAATGCAACCAGGAGAAGGAGGTATCGATCATCCTATCGCATACTCCAGCAGAAAGTTATCGACAGCAAAAAAGAACTACACCATGACAGAAAGATAAGGCTTAGCTATGGTGTACGCGCTACAAAAGTTCAGGCACTACCCGTTGGGTGCCTCGTTCAAGATGTTTACTAACCATTCTGCATTGAAGTATCTGGTCAATAAACCAGTGTTAGGGGGAAGAATCTGCAGATGGTTACTCCTATTTCAGGAGTATGATTTTGGAATCATTGTCAAACCAGGAAGATTGAACGCCGGACCTGATCATCTATCACGAATAGACTCAAGAGAAGAGCCAAGTAATCTAGAGGACAATTTGCCAGATTTGCAGTTGTTCTCTATCCAGATCGCAGATGAGTACTATGCTGATATCATTGACTTTCTCACCACGGGAAGGGCACCTGAGGAGTTTACCAAGCATAAAAAGAGGCAGTTGGTTGTTAAAGCAGCAGACTTCACCCTGATCGCAGGACAGTTATACAAGTTAGGTCCAGATGAAGTCCTGCGCAGATGTGTGATGCCGCATGAAAAAGAGGCTATTATCAAAGAAGCACATTCAGGTACCATAGGAGGTCATTTCCCAGGAAAGCCGACTGCGCAGAAAATCCTGACCGCAGGATTATGGTGGCATACGCTACACAAAGACACTAAGGACTTTTGCAGATGCTGTGATATCTTCCAGAGGGTAGGAAAACCTTCACGATGAGATGAAATGCCGCTGCGACCGCAGATTACGTTGCGTGCATTTGACAAATGGGCTATAGAATTTGTGGGTCCTATCAACCCACTAGGAAAATGAACTGGTGCGAGATATATTATCACTGGAATAGAGTACCTCACCAGGTGGGCAGAGGCCAAAGCAGTAAGAAACTGTGATGCTGCTACAGCCGCACTGTTCATCTTTGAAAACATAATCACTAGATTTGGATGTCCAGTAATTTTGATGAGCAATCAAGGCACACACTTCTTGAATCGCACCATTGATGCCTTGACGGAAGAATTCTAGACACAACACCATAAGAGCACTCCCTACCACCCACAAGCTAATGGTACGGTGGAGGCCTTTAAGAAGATTTTAGAAAATGCTCTTACTAAGATCTGCAACAGCCAAAGGAATGATTGGGACCTTAGAGTTAACGTTGTATTATGGGCATATAGGATTACATGCAAGAAACTTACAGGACACACACCTTTCAACTTGGTGTATGGACAGGAGGCTGTTATGCCTATGGAGTATATCCTTCCCAGTTTAAGAATTGCTCAAATCACTGGAATGACTGATACAGACACGGTGCAGGAAAGGCTAGCACAACTGCTTGCCTTAGAGGAAGACAGATTCATCGCTGGATTCCATCAGAAAGTGCAGAAGGCACGAGAAAAAGCTTGGCATGACAGAAACATTAAGAGTAAGACTCTTCAGATCGGAGACCTAGTACTCCTCTATGACAGTAAATTTATTAAGTTTCCAGGAAAGTTCAAAACGCATTGGTTGGGGCCGTATCAGATATAGCAAGTCACAGAGGGAGGAGCCGTTCAGCTCAGCAAACTGAATGGGGAGTTTCTTCCCACGATGATCAATGGCAGTAGGCTTAATCTCTATAGTGACAGCCACTCCACCTCTCAGCCCTAACTCAGAGTCGCGAACAGTGCAGATGTCCAGTGTAGTTGTAAGGAGGCATCACACCGGGAATTAGTCTACACCGGCATGTATTCTAAGTATCAGGAATCGCATAAGGACGGTTCATTTTGCGGAAAAAAAAAAAACGCTTGAGTTTGTGTTGAGCAAGTGATGCGGTGTGGCATCGCAGCAGCGCGATGTTTCTCCGTGCCACATGCCCAGTTTTTGCAACGAGATAGAGGGCTAGTCAAGTCACCTTCTGACAGGCAGTTAATGAAGAAATGACCGGTATACCTTACCGTAGATTTGACAACAGCATAATAAATTTTTCCATATTTGGAAAATCTTCGACAAGACCGACGCCTGCATACACACGCTTCGAGGGAAATTGATCGGATTTCAGCATTTATTGAGGATCGAAATGACGGGTGTGGTCTCATCCAAGCAATTAATACGACCGACGGGTTCATTCTAGATGACCGTTGCGTCCGGGATTATCGCCTTCGGCATAAAAGCATAAATTATTCATTCGGGAGGGTTACATTTGCAAAGATCTGAGAGCTATAGAGTGCATTGTTAAGTTTTCCCTGTGCAGAGCTAATTTCGTTACAGAGTGCTGTGATTTACATAGTTTGCAGCCATTTCCCGCCCAGAGTATAACACCCAGTGGGTTCTGTCCGAGGAGGAACCTTTAGAAGACATTCTGAGACGCTTCAAGCATGGAGGCCTTATGTCTGCTATGACGACGCCGTCTAAGGGTGTCACGCTAAGTTCATCACAGACCGAACAACTGCCAAGGATGAGGAGCCAAAATCACTTAAGAGAAGAATCCAGTCTGGAGCTAGATGAAGAAGTTCATAATGCAACAGACTACATCATACCACGAGTTGACGGCGCACCAGAGGTAAAAATTCCCAAGAGTGGTAAGTTTCCTGTTCCTATACCACAGATTGATTCTAGAGTAAAGGAAGATGGAGATCTATTAGGATATGCCGCTATTGTTAAATTTTTAGATTATAACCTGGGCGATAGTAAGACATATCCTCAGTTCCGGCTGGACCAGTATCTTACGATCCAGAAGAACCCAAGGACAGGTGCAGATGAATATGTTCCCATGGAACATGTCCAGATTCTTGAGTGCTCAGGCCTGCTCAATCTGTTAAGAATACCACATTTTGGACATGGTGCAGAGGTTAATGCCGTGGTGCGCATCCTACTTTCATGCATACATGGGGGTTACCTCTGGCTTGGTAACAGGGTCGACCTGAACATCGAACTGATACACCGCATCACCGGGCTGTCCAAGACTGGTCAAGACCCGAAGACAAATATAACAGGAAAGACCAAGGATTCCAAGCTATCACCAGCCCTAGTCGCCATGTATAAACTGCAGAGAGGAGGTCGGGCTTACGACATCGCAAGATTAACAGACAATACACTCAAATTTACAGCTAGTCTGCTTTCAGGCAGACTGTTAACCAAGGTCCGCCCAAAGGAAGTCACAGGATCAGTAATTAACGTGGCCATACAAGTTGCAGAGGGGGAATAGTTCAATTGGTCTTTATTTTTGTTAAATATGTTTCAGCAAGATTGTTTACAAGCTCAGGATGAGGCAACCCACACATTCCATTTATTGTGGTTGCTGATACTCTGTGCATTTGTCGGGTGGAAGGAGCCGCCCCATACCCAATTTCGACAGCTAGCGAGTGGAGATCCCAGAGGTACGCGCTACACAAACTTATGGGATACTAGCAGCCCAGCCAAGAAAAAGGTCAATGCGATAGTATTCTATGAATATTATAGGCTGCTGAGGAACATCCTCCAAGAAATACCACGGATCAGCAAGGATATCATGGACACATATGATGATCGGTTTGATTTTATGGTGGACCGCCATAGAATTTATTTGAGGCCAAAAAGGGATAAAAGGGATGATTGGGCCAATGGTTGGTTCAGGATGATAGTGAAGGATGTCTAGGACGTCATCAAAGACTTTGGTGATGACTGGAAGCAAGCGTTAGAAGACACCACACCCCTATCAACAGGTACTACACAGACAGACCCATCGAACAAAGGCAAAGACAAAGTGGAGACCCAGACGCAAGATACAACACAAGTGCCACTACCAGGAGAAAAGAGGAAAGATTCATAGAAAGTGCCACCAGAGGCATAGATGACAAAGGATGGAGAAGAAGAGACACCAGATGCACAGAAGAAGAAAAAGCACAAATCCACAAAACCACCTTCGAAGACTGCACTGACAGAGGATGATTATGAACTCATTGCAACAAGAATGCATGACACGTTGAAGGACTCATTTGAGGAGATGCAGACATTGTAGGAAAAGATACAAAGCGTGGTAGAAAAGAAGCTTCTGGACTTAAAAGCAATTACTGAGAATACTGCCATGATACAGGTTCCACCGGTAAAGGTGACCGCAGGATAAAGTTCAACACAATCGATTTCCCGCGAGGAAATCTTGGCAACGGATCGTATCAATATAGTCTTGATACCACCAGGGAGCATCCGATTCCCTGCATCAATGATGAATGCACTGGTACAGATTAGGAAACCTATCCAGTTTAACCTCGTAGAGTTCCACATTGATCAGTTACAGATGATCCAGCAGCAGCTAAGCGCAGAGCTCAGAGGTAGAGAGCTCGCGACTTATAAACAAAACACACAGCTGAAACAAGAGAATGCAGCACTCGCCACCAGCTATCAGAAAAAGGCAGACGAGTTAAGAACATATTAAGATAGAGAACAGAATCTCTCTCAAGTATTATAGAGTATCGCATTGGATTTACCCCAATGTAATATTGAGTTCGCCTTGCCTCTCCCGCAGAAGGTAAGAAGAGTTGCAGACAGAGCAAAGGCTCTGGAGGAAAAAGTAACCAGGATGGAAGAAATAGTGGCCAAGATGGAGGAATACCACAAAGCGCAGATTGCTGAGCTTGAGGCTAGACCACCGGGCACCCCCCAGGCAGACAAGGAAGCTAGATTAGAGGCCTTTCGACTCACTTCCGCGGAGATGAAATCTCGCATAGATGATGCAATGTCGGTGCTAGCTGATGCGACGCACACATGGTTGGAGTTAGATGATCCTCCCGAGAAAGTAGAAATCCAGCAAAGTATTCATCAGATAGAGAATACCATAGCAGCAATGAAGGAAGAAATCAAGAGCTTAGCAGCTCTTCAGAAGATGAGAAAGACGACGGAGATGAACCGCTTGCAGCAGGAAGCGCAGCGGTTGAGAGAAAAGGAGATACACATCAATGACCTGCTTCAACCATATCAGGAACAAATCACAGAGCTAGTCGATGCGGTTGAGCAGAAAGTTGGGGAGTTCACTGCCACCAGAAATGAAATAGATGCAGCAGAAGAATCCAGTATTAGTCAAGCTATGCTTGAATCGGCACAAGAGTGTGTCGCAGCTATGTAGAACGAAGTCGCAGGACTTCGGGACAAGCTTCACCGCACTTCGCAGGAAGCCAAGGAGAAGCTACAACAGGAGAAGACCGCTGGTAGTGGCTTGGAGACGAGCCATAAGTAAGTGTTAGGGGAATGTTGGAGTAGAGTCCCGTAGCTACAGAAGAAGCTGCCATTTTGGCGGANGAAGCTGCCATTTTGGCGGATAGATAGTTTGGCGAAGACGAAGAGATAAGGTAAAGCTACGACGTCGTAGCATGTTTCTAGCTGCAGAGCAGAGCCAGAAACCGTGACTGTTGGGACAGAGAAGTCAAGAAAGATGACAGTACCTAAGCGGCCGAGAAGAGAGACCTCAACCACTGCATTGAAGGTAGCGGCGAAGATAGGAGGGCTCAGCTACCCTCATAAAGGAAAAGGAGCGACAAGGCCGAGGTATTGAAGGCGAAGGACAGAAGACGGGAAGCGGTGCATAGTACCCATGGTCAGCGCCGGGAAGCATGGAAGACCACAGAGAGCAGTGGTGTGATGGAAAGTGGCTACCCCAAGTATAGATATGCCAACTGTCACTAATTAGGGTTTTGGGTTACTGTTGGGACAGGCCCACAATGTTGTAATGGCGAGACCTTCGGGCCGCCTATAAAGGGATATATTTTGTATTGTAAAAGGTTGGAATTTTGAGCATTTTAAGCCATCCAGCTAGTCAGTCCTTCTGGAGCTATTCAGACATCAGAGAGTCTGAGAGTCCAGTAGACTGTTAGTTCACTGTATTTTGTATTGTAACAATCCGCAGGGATTGACAGAGAGAGAGAGAGAGAGAGAGAGAGTGAGAGTATATTGTAAGAAGGAAATATAGAGAAGAGATCTAAGAGAGAAGGGCTCCAGGCTGTGTGCAGAGTTACCCAGAAGATCTCTAGCTGCATACGCGGTGCAGCAGAACTGTGTACCTCTCTCAAGTTATAATATAGAAACACAGTTCTGTGGATGTAGCTTCTACCCTGAAAGTGAACCACGTAAAATCAGAGTGTTATGTGATTGATTCATGTGATTGTATTTGCTTGTTATATCTATCATTCATTACATGAACTTTGCTTACAGTAATTGCATGTATGTGTTATTTAGTTCACAGCATATTCAAAGGATAAATGCAAGTTGAAGTCTTTAAGTATTTTGTATAAGAGTTTGTCTAAGTTTCACTCAAGACATTTAAGATTCGCAGTATAAAACAACCATGTGTATTGAGTCCTATGAGTTGAACACCAGTAAGCTAAGTACGCTGAGTCGCAGTGGTAGGATATCGCAGGGAGGCGATATCGCACCATCAGAGGAGCTGTGGTGTGCGGTACCGTAGTTTGAGGATCGAGCGTAGGAGAGAGTTACTTGTCTCCCAGGACGCGGCGATACGATAAGGACTAGATTCATCGCGAGTAAGAGGAAACTGCGCATCGCAGAGAGAGACATCTCGTGGGTTGAGAAGAGCTGCGAGACGCAAACAGGATGCCATATAGAACCTAGTCGAGACACTTGAGTCTTTGTCCAACCCATTAGGATCACTTCGGGTGAGACTTCACGCCGCTCCGCGATCTGTTGCCGAAAGGGCCAGTGAGCTAGGGGTGTTGTTGGTACATGATAGTAAACCCGGGTCTGCCCAGCTAAACCAACACTCCACAGAGGCATTACGAAGTTGGAGGTGAAGTGGAATGAAGACAATTGCTTGAAATCTGGAATTTGGAGTTACACAGGGAATTTAGGGTTTTCTCAGCTCGCCGGTTGGAAACAAATTGAAGATTTGAAGACACTTGGACAGTCAAATTCAACAGTCAGATAGTCCAAGGATTAATTTTAAATGTCTACAGCAGGTCGGGAGTGAGGTATTCCGCGTTAACCTGATCGTGGCTGCTAAATTGGGGCTTTCCCATTAAAGCTTGTTATGTTAAAATTGATTAAGGAAAACATAAATGTATGCTTTTAACAAACTCCTTTCAAAGAAATATCAGTCTAAGAGGTTTTTAGATGCTTTGGTAAATGATAAGTTGAAATATAGCAGTAGCATTAAACAATTACCCTGTCAAGACCTGAAAATATGGTAGGGTGAAGATCTGTACAGTTTGTGGCGACCAGGGTTTCACAGATTTACTTGTTACCTGTAAGCAATGCAATGAGTGAGCTGAGCATGTCAATTGCATGCAAACCTTGTCTGAGTAGGTTCCAGAAGCTGACTGATTTTGTGTTGAATGCAAGTTGAAGCAGAAGGTTAAACATACATAAGACTGCTCTCATATCATCTCATTCCCTAGTTAAAAAATTACAATATGAAGCTGAGAAGCGAGCGTTTGAAGAGCACTAATGCAAAATCCCTATTGCAAAAAGATAGCTCATTAGTAGCATTAGAAGGAGCCAAGGGTGCTATTTGTGCAGAATCACAATACACAGATGTTTGCATGCATTCTAAAGATGGTCTGGCATCAAAATGAACATTTTGGATGTTAATTAAGTTCAGTAGAAGCCTTGTTAAATTTGTTTGGCACTTTGTTGACCTTAATTACCTCAGACTGGTGCAAAAAATTTCTTGCATTAACAATAGAGACAGACTGTTAAAATTTAAGAGAAAAATAGCCCAGGAGAGTCAAAGAAATCTGACTATCATAACTCTAAAAATTTGAGGGAAAGAGGGCTGTTAGGTCATTAATAGGGTCTTTAAATTACACAGAATTCAGCCATTGAAAGCAGATGGGAAAAAGTGGCAAGACCAACAGGGCTGAGCCCACTGAACTGAATTGGATTGATCAATTTCCAGGTTGTGCAGAGCTCTTCCAGAATGCTGGATGGTTGGATTTCTTCAAGAAAATTGATGGCTATAACACCGAGGTCTCTTATAAATTTTCCCAATGTTATAACCAAGACATGGTATCATTTGATACTCTGAAATTTAAGTTGACTGTGGAGTTGGTTGCTGAAGCTATAGGTGTCATAAATGAAGGAGAAATGTGGTTCAAAAAGTTGCCTTTCACCTTCAATGCCCAAAGGTATCTTTTACCTGGCATTATTCCAGACTGGAGCAAAGGAGTACTAATCCAGAATTTCAGAGATGAATGGGTGGAGCCCATTAAATTCCTACAAAGCTACATTACTTGTGAAGGGAGGTATGCTTTTGTCTACAAGTATCATTTTAGGTTCCTACAACACCTAGTTGGTGAATCAAGGATGAGTCTTCCTTTCTTCCTGTTTAAAAGTTTGCAGAAGATGTCAAGTAGGGTCAAGGAGCATCAGGATCACACTACATAATCCATTTTCCATCATGGATTGATCAAATTGATTATCAGCACTATCCTGCAAAGAGAAGGAAAAACATGGGACTATTTCCTCTTTTGGTCTGGGTTCCAAATTAAGCAAGAAGAACATCCTACCAAAAAGCATGTGGACAAGGGGAAAACCCTAATTAGAAAATTAGGGAAAAAGGTCAAGAATGAAGATAAAAAAGATGTCAAAATTGAGGAAATGACAGAACCTTCAAAGAGAGATATTGAATCTCAGCAGCCTTCAATTGATAGTAATGGAAAATGTTTGTTGATTAGTGAAAAGGAAACTTAGGCTGTGCAAATTGAAGCACCAGCAGAGGCACTTATAGATGAGAAAAATGTTGTCACAGAGAAGGTTGCAGTGGAGGAAGAGGATACCAAGGTCCAACAAAGAAACCCTATAACTATTTTATCTGAAGATGAAGGATATTTGCTAGAGGGAGATGAGTTGACAGTCAAGGCTGAAACTAGGGTTGGTACATACAGGGAATTCTCCAGTTAAGAAAATAAGACAGTGAGGCAAAAGAAAAATAAAATAAAGGTTAAATCTATGGAGTTTTCCATAGTTAAACATCAAGGAAAAATTTTGAAAATGATGGGAGAGCTTGCTTCAACATGGAGACCCAAAACTAGGCCAAGAAACAAGTTGAGGCTGAATATGAAAAAGCTACTGAACCCTAGGTTAAATACAAAATAGGTTACTGTGCTTGATGATGATTCTTCAGATGAAAAGATAGAATCTAGCAAGGGTGATTGAAAAAGAAAGAAAGCATTGAAGTCAAGAGTCCAGTCTCACTGAGACTAAACTATCAGTCGTATTTTTGGAATTAAGGGGTGAAATGTTGAAGGAACAACAGAGAAAAGAAACTGAAGTTTCTTATTCTAAGGACAAGCTATTGTTTGATGAAATTGCACCTACTGAAATAGTTAATTAGGAAAACCCTAGTATTCATGGTGTGTCTTCAGAGCTGCTGCAGGAGGATGAGGACATTTTCAGAAAACTAAATATCCCATGGCTGCCTAATGAATTACAGAATGCAACAGTAGGTAAAGCTTTTGACTCAGAAAAGGAGAACTTGCAAAGAACCATCAAACAATGCAAGCATCAAATGGATTACATGCAGGAAACTAATGATGGTCTGATATTAGCAAATAGAAGACTCAGGGAGGCTTTACAAGAAGTAAATGATCATTTCCAAGAGCTTACTGTAGTTTCCAAGGAGGCCCTGAAAAGGAAAAGAAGCACAGTTTTACAATGTGCATAATTGAAGCAGACTGTCAGAGGCTTACAACAGCAGAATGAAGAACTTACAAGAAGGTTAATAGATATGGAAGTTGAGCAACAAAGAGCTAGGAAGAAGTCCCAAGCTTTAGATGGAATAGCCTTATTAGCTGAAGCTGCTAAAGACCTTTGAGTATTGTTAGTTAGTCAGTTACTTGTTATGTTTTTTGAGAAATACTTCAGTTAGTCAGTTACTTGTTATGTTTTTGAAGAAATAATTTATTTTGTAAATTGTAATTTTAACATTATCCCATCGATGAGTAGGCTTGGAAACAGTTAGGGTTTATACCCTAACTGATTTTTTGAGAAACAATATTTAGTAAGATGAGAAAGAGAACAAGGGGTTCGATTTTTGGATTGCTTAAGGAGGTCTTTTGGACTTATTGATGAGCTAAGTACTTAAACTCTCATGTGTATTTGTTGAACATAATTATGAAATATATGATCCTTTCCACCCTTCAGTCTGTGTTTTGGCTTCATTTTTAACTTGTTTAGTTACATGATTGATAAATTCATTGCTGGTTTATGGTTTGTATGCTGGTAGTGCTTGTCAGTTGTGAATGAAATTCAATGTCATGTTTTGTTGGATATTGGTAATTATATTATGCATCTCTGTTCTTCTTTGCTTATGATTCAGTTCCTATTTGGCTCATGAATGTATTCCCTTCAGTCACCAAACTTTACAACCAGAAAAACCTTTCAGAAACCCTAAAACCTAGTTTTGCTTGATTGAATATTTGAGATTGTATTGGCCTGTTTCTTTGTAGCCTGGAAACAATTTCTGGCACAAACACCATCCTTTTTCTTAACTCAAGTAATTTCTTTACCATATAATATGGAGTAGGGAAAGGAACAAACAATAGAGCTTAATGTTTTTCTCTATGGACTCTCAAGAAATATGCCATTGAAAATGAATCAAGGAATTCCAAGTGCTATGGAATTGAAAACTATTAGTGGATTGGTGCAACGTGTGAAGTGTCACATCATCATTTTTCTACTGGGTCCTATGTTACACATATTTTTGGAAGAAAAATACAAGTTTGATTTCATTCCCTTTGAACAAATTTGCATAGAATTCAATATTAAAAAAGATTATTTTTTTAAAGAGGCTCTCATCTTGGAGGAAGGTACCCTAGAGGTTCAAGAATATAGAGGATTTATGGCTCCTCCAACAATTTTCCTAACATGAATGTAATGTTTTTCATTTCTTAAACTAGTTTGGTCTATGTTGGCATCTATTCCACTAACCCAGGTTCAAATTCCCTGTCCTTCCAGCAAAGGCCAAGATATCGATCCGACAGAGTTTAACTCCGTTGGAAACACTTGCGACGTAAGTGAAGTATCATCTGAGATATCTATAGGGACTGTCAAAACCAGGTCTCTACAATTATTGAAGGGGGTTTCTTCCTCTAAACATTAATAATCAACTCAACCAAAATAGAGGGATAAATTATCGTCGACCCATACACAACAAGAAAACATGCCAAGCCATCGACACATTCACAATATATAACATATACCAAATTAAAGCATGTCTACCATCATTGTCATCAACATTCCATAATATTATATAAATAAATGCGACAAACTCATAAATATTCACACACATAATACACATGCCTCATAAACAAACATATTTAACTTGGAAACCCATACGGAAAAACCACAAAAGTTCTCTTCATCTGGCATTAGTAATATTTTGAACGCTTTTGGTATACACACACAGCTTGCAGAATTCTCTCAAAATATTATTTATAGTAGAGGGGTTTTCTATGTCTTTCTCATCCTCTCATGTTCTATTCCTTCTCTTTGTCGATCTCTACCACCCATATTACAATCAGTATCGATATCCAGCTATGAAGGTCTTCAAGGTCATGAAGTGTCATAGTGATTGTCAGCACACATCATAGATCAAACCTATATAGTTATTACAATTATTGTTCTAACCGTCAACTATTCTCAACTAATAGTAAATTGGTTGTTCTAACTAACCCAAAAATATCGTTACATTAATAAAGGCACTAACAACCCAAATTACAATCGTGCCCATTCTCGAAATAGACTATTAGTCTAACTTAACTCACTATTACATTTATTGTTTCCTCAAAACATGTTGAATTCCTGGATTTGAATTACCCTTCTCATTTTCTGTTGCATCCTTGCTCTCCTTACAATGAGATTCTTTACAATTCCGAACAAAATTGGTATGTAGTTTCCTAGGGTCAACAAGCCCCCAACACTCACTCGTGGCTGAGGTCCTGGTGCACATAAAAAGAGATTTATGTCGCATCAAGATTATTTTGAAATTCCTAACATATATTCATCACCTCTTTTGGTTCTCTTTGCATATATTCTTTTACTTTTTTCATTTGTTTGACAACTTAAAAACTGATATGTTACGAAGTTTCAAATCCTATCATTCCCAGTTCCTGTTGCACACTCTCACATGGACTAAGTGGATGGTTCTTGTAACTTTCTATGCTTCGACCAATAGCTCCGTGACACATTCTATGTGGTGTTGTTGTTGTGTACACAGTTTGGAAACATGTTGTAATGTTTTGAATTAGGTATCATTTCTCATCTTCTCAATCAAGAACAATTTATTCAATTAATTTCTTATCCTTGTCAGATTTTCCTCTATGCTATGAAGTTGCTCTGCAATTTTCTCCAACTCTGCATCATCCATTAAGGCTTCCTAATACTGAGAAAATGGTGCATATGCTTTGGCACATAGTTCCTTGACCTTCATAATCTTTTTCATATTTTCAGTTACTTCCTTTTATCGTGCTTCCAGTAACTCAAGGGGTGTACTAGGATCCAACTTCGCTTCTAACTCCTTAATTCATTGGTGGAGGTCGACAGCTACTTCCCCAAGTCAAATAAAACTCAGGCCTATGGGATCATTTCAGTAGTAACTCCCTCTTCCAAGAAATCATGGCACACAAGGGTGATAGATTGCTCCAATATTTTCCTATCCTGCTGCCATCTTTGTGATTTTTTATTTTTCTCATGTACTTTGGTTTTGAGAAATGAAATGGTATTTTTTGAATGTTTGAGGTATTCAAACACCGCAATCTCTTGTTCCTTCATCTCATCTACTGCAACATGTCAAACATTATGCGGTAGAAACATAGGAATTATAGAAAAATCAACACTTACATGACCAATGTGCTTGATCATGGCATTATGTTCTGGCATTCCCAAATCAAGTGCCTTAGGATATACTTGAATATTTTTGTTTTTTCATGGTGACAGTACCTCGATAGGTCGATCCTTAGAAGGACCAAATTCTTGCAACTTAGTGTGGAACGATTTCCGCTCAATCACTACTCTAACCTCTTTTACCGTGACACAAAAAGTCTGCAGTAAGTTCATCATGCCTTTGGCCAAGTCGGTATTCCTCTCATAAATATTCTTACAAGTCTCATTGGAAACTTCTTCCATTCGATCAGCAATGAGGTTTTAATTGTCGCTGGTAAGACCACCAGCTCCCAATGTTTTATTGTGCTTCTATTTCTTATGACTCTTCTTTGATTCTTCAGATATTTTGTGATTGTTTCCTAATTACGGATCTGTTGAGGTCACAATGGATTATTGTTTTCTTTCATAGGGGTATTTGCATGGTATTTCTTCTCCTTGTTGATATCCTCCCTGATTTCCCAACGTTCCATCCTGTCGTAGTTCAGTATCAACAAATAATTGGTCATCTGCGACAGGTTGTCTCTATTGTTCGGGATAGTCTCGAACAATTGTCTCAATATCTTCATGGGTTAACAAAAAATTTGTGGTTAACCATTGGTTCTTAATATCTTGTCGCGGATGCAAATAGATGTGTTGAGCCCCAACAAAACTATCATATAATATTGTAGAACAGCTGAATAGTATCTGCAACAATTCATGATTGGTTCCCAATCTGAATGCTCAGTGCATCAACCTTTAAATAAAATTCCTCTATACAACCTGACAATAAATCTATACTCACAATGAGAACTCTTCCCCTAAAAATCCATTTTTTGTTTCAAAAACACCAAAATCAACCTTCAAATTGAAAAGTAATGCTGCGAGTAGCACTTGTTTTTTATTTCAAGGTAAAAAATACAACCATTCCCTTAAAAACCCATATTGTTGATAACAATATCCTTAAAATCAACCATTGAATAGTAAACTA
>LPNX010279385.1:37972-70469 GCA_001517045.1 Pseudotsuga menziesii
TGATTCAAATCTTTATAATGTTTATAATGAGAAAAATTATATCATGATTTATGATTTTGGAAAAATTAATGCACATGATTGTTTGTATATGTGTAGGCACAGAGATAATTCTTTCCAATGAACCTGCATATGGGTAATGGGGATTGTATAGGGGAATGTGCCAACATGAATAGCACTTATTTTCCATGCGATGGGTTGAAAAGAGAGAGAGCCTTTTACCCATGATATGCATGTTGCTGTGAGGGTAGGCCGCGAACTCGGTCACTCCCAAGGAATAACTAAGGGGCGCACAACAAGGTGTCATCCTTATTCCTCAGTAACCATTAGTCTCTCCACAGTGTAGATATGACTGAGTTAACATGGTCTCAGCCATCATACGAAATCCCCACCATGGAAAACACGATATTTGAAGGACATGGATATTGTCATGGCATCCTTGATATCATCGTGATAAAGAAATGCAATTACTGAAATATAATACTAAAAAGATATAAGGTTCTCTAATGATATTTAAATAAATAAAAATTTCATGAGCTAGAAATAGATCAAAGAATGTATGCAATAATAGGAAACATCACATACACAAGAGAATAGAGAAAGTAATTACTAATTAAAATATTGGAAACACAAATGCACACACAAAGCTAGAAGAGAAAAACAAAAATCAAGGAAACATTTTGAATGAAAATAAGAAGAATTAAAGGAAAACAATGATAAAATAAAATTTAGAAAGTGTAAGAAAATAAAAGTGGAAATTGCATATGCATATGAGAAGGAAATCCATAGAAATGGAATTAAGATGAGTTCAAAATAGAAATAAATAAATCGTTTTTTACATAAGAAAAAGAGAAAAAGAATATCAAAAGGCTATAAATAAGAGAAGAGGGCTTTTCACTCAGATAACTTTTTCTTCCCTAATATGGGATGGATGAAATAATATCAATTTGAGTTGGAAGGTGACTATGGAGAGTTTGGTTAATTAGTTTGTGAATGGGGTTGGGAGTCCCCTTAGTGAATTATGCATTATGATAATGCTAAAGGTATTTCCATAATTTATGCAGCTTAGAACGATAGACATAAGTTGAAGCATATATTTGCAAGATTCTTGTGTTGCAGCCGTGACCCTGATCCATAATGTTTCCATGGTATGCCTCAGAGTTTCTCATTTCATAGATGTTAGCAAGTCCATATATATATCTCATACATATATAAGCTTTTATAACTTCTCTTCTGTCATTTTGAACACTTTCAAGTCTTGTGATTTTCCTCTCTGGATTTAAATGCCAAGTGTCAAGCTTCGTAAATTCAAGAATAAGAGTATGAATGAAAGAAGTGGGTGAAGAAAAAAAATGCATTTATTAAAGTTTGTATTAACCATTTTGTGTAGAAGAACTCATACTTATGTTCATTTGACTTATTTATCGATTAATCAAAGGAATTTTAAGATTAATTTTATATGAGCAATTAAGTCCATTTTATTAAGAATATTTTACAAATTTTGAACTACATGAAAGTAAAGTAGTTATAATTAATAAACAATTTAAAAATAAATAATAAATAAAATAAAAATAGAAATAAAGGTGAACCTCAAATTGGACAATAGAAGGTGAAAAATGTAAAGGAATAAAAATTATTTATTTTCCCAATGTATTGAACATTCAATGCACTACCAATGAACAAATTACTATGAATGTTCTCGAAAACCCTTCATTTGCACATGTATAAGAAAACGATGGTTATTTTCAATACAACTCTTTTGTTTTAATTAATAAATCTTGTAATTGTGGCTATGGCATTACATTATCATTTTTTTTTACAATTCTAAGTACTAGAATGATAATGTTAATCATACCCTAAAATATATGTATACGAGTGAGTGTTTATGTTTTCTTGAGCATGTTGACTTATGAATTAAAACAAAAGAGAGAGAGAAGGATAATATTAATTTATGTCAACAAAATATTAACTTTATATTAATATGATGTAAGGTGACTTAGGATATGTGTAGTATCATGCTAAATAATAGGGATCAAATACATCTACAAGATTACATGTCTAGATATGATACTTACTTAAATTGAATTTTCTAGTATGTACATAATTATATGTAACACTTATATGTACATAGTTATTATTATAGGTAGAGAATTCTTTAAAAATGGAAGCAGTCTCAAATTGCAAATCTTATATTATTCAGAGTTAGTATTTAAATTTGATGATAGGAAAGAAATGAAACATTATCAATATTAAGGGGATATCTAACTTATGTTTTAACCTTATGTGAAAATTTACAAGGTGAAGTAGAAGCACACAACCATACTAATGTTATTAGAATGTCTACAGATAGTTGTTGCTATAAATAAAGGATGCACAGTAATTATGAAAAAATTTGTGCACTATTCCACAATATTGTAAAAGTTGATGATGTCACTTATAGAAATCATATATGAAAATGATTATGGATTACTTCGAAAAATGAGTTATCAATATAATTATCTCAGTAAAATGATAACGATAGATTGAGATTGTGAGAAAATAGAAATTATGAAATGATTTATATGGAAGTAGTTAGAATGAATTTTAGATTAAAATGTAGAAAGTATGAAAAACTTTAAGAAAATATAAATTAATTAAGAATATATACTAAATATTATGAAAAAAAAATAAAGGTTGAAATTGATATGAATGAAAAAAATGTGTTTTCCTATATGATACAATTCTTATTATAAGCACTTTATATAAGAGGTATCAATACGAATATTTATATAAGTCTAGAAGTTTATCATATTCAGAAGGAAGCAAGATATAACATAGACTTGAAATTGGAATTGGAATTTAATGGTTATATATGAAATGCGTATAGATGTATAATATATGTATTAAAATATTTACACTAGACGAAGTTCTTTTGAAGAAGGGGTGTGTGTAATGCCCCATTTACTGGAGTTTACTTATTTATGCTAGATAACATTAAGTAATACATTTGATTGCAATAGAACACATTCATTGTTATGCAATGTGATCATAAGATAAAATTATATATATATATATATTGGGTGGTTTATTTATATTGCTTTGTATTATCTATGAATATGACTCTTAGTTATACAAATATAATGTATCATGTGGTGTGCATGATGTTGTGATGTTAATTGATTATAAGACGTTTAAGTTATAATAGGAAAAATATTGAATCAATGTTATCTCAGATATTACTAATGGTTGGTCTAGTGTGGAAGGAAACCACCAGTGCATGTTGACACAAGGTTGCAACAATGGATACAAGAACTTCTGAATGAGTCAAATATTTATAATGTTTATAATGAGAAAATTTATATCATGATTTATGATTTTGGAAAAATTAATGCACGCGATTGTTGGTAGGTGTGCAGGCACAGAGATAATGCTTGCCAATGAACCCACATATGGGTAATGGGGATTGTATAGGGGAATGTACCAACATGAATAACACTTATTTTCCATGCAATGGGTTGAAAAGAGAGAGAGTCTTTTACCCATGATATGCATGCTGTCGTGAGGGTACGCCGTGGACTCGGTCACTCACGAGAATAAAATAAGGGGCGGACAATAAGGTGTCGGATTTATTCCTCAGTAACCATTAGTCTCTCCACATTGTAGATAGGACTGAGTTAACATGGTATCATCCATCGTATGAACTCCGCACCATGGAAAACGTGATATTTGAAGGGCATGAATATTTTCAACGTGATAAAGAAATGCAATTCATGAAATATAACACTAAAAAGATATAAGGTGCTATACTGATATTTAAATAAATACAAATTTCATGAGATAGAAATGGATTAAACAATGTATGAAATAACAGGAAACATCACATACACAAGAAAATAAAGAAAATAATTACTAATCAAAATATTGGAAACACAAATGCACATACAAAGCTAAGAGAGAAAAGCAAAAATCAAAAAAACATTTTGAATGAAAATAGGAAGAATTAAAGGAAAGCAATGATAAAATAAAATTTAGAAAGTGTAAGAAAAGAAAAGTGGAAATTGCATCTTCATATGAGAAGGAAATTCATAGAAATGGAATTAAGATGAGTTCAAAATAGAAATAAATAAATAGTATTTTACATAAGAAAAAGAGAAAGAGAATCTCAAAAGGCTATAAATAAGACAAGAGGGCTTTTCACTTAGATAATGTTTTCTTCCCTAATATGGGATAGATGAAATAATTTCATTTTGAGGTTGAAGGTGATTGTGGAGAGTTTGGTTAATTAGTTTGTGAATGGGGTTGGGAGGCCCCTTAGTGAATTATGCATTATGATAATGCTAAAGGTATTTCCATACAATCCCCGTTGCAGCTCGGGGGATCCCAGGGAAAGAAGAGTACCCTAGGAGTGCTAGGGTGGTCAACTGGTGGGGTTATATTCATTGGAAAGTTAATTCAAGGATTGGATTTCTCAAGACTCATGTGTTCATCGATGATGGAACAAAGCCCTTAGCCATAACAGAAGATCAATAAAATCAATAGCATCTCGAACATTGAATTAGGTTCAATGTATTGTTTATTTCATGTTATATATAAATCAATATTCCTTTGGTGTGTTTGCATTTGTTAGTATTTTGTAGCATTGCGTTCATAATATATATTGAATAAGAATTTCTTTGAAGTGAGGGGTGTCACACTGTTTAGTTTCTTGTTTATTTAAAAAGAAATTTTTGTGGTTAATTGACCTAGATTTTATATTCATGAATATTAGTGTTAGAAATTATTTTGGACCCCGTGGAGGGTCATTAAAAAAAACCACTAAATGTGACCTCCAAAAAAATGAGAACTGTTGAAAGTTCTCACTAGGTTGTGTAATGTGTTTCATAGGGGCAGTTTCATGGACTTTATTCTCCTTGTTAATATCCTCCTTGATTTCCCAACGTTCGATCCTATCACGATTCAGTATCAATAGACATTTGGTCATCTGCGACAAGTTGTCTCTATTCTTCGGGCCAGTCCCAAAAAATTATCTCAATATATTCAAGGGTTATCCAAAACTTAGTGGTTAACCATTGGTTCTTAGGGTCTTGTCATGAATGCAGATAGATGTGTTGAGCCCCAACAAAAAATCATATAATATTATGGAACCTTTGAACAGTCTCTACAACAATTTGTGCATGGTTCCCAATCGGATGCCTCAGTGCATCAACATGAAAATAAAACTAAATGTTATTCTTTTTCTGTCTACATGGATTATCCTTCTCATACTAGAGGTTCTGGTATCATGTCCCCCGACATGGAACATGCACTCCCACCCCCTCGTAGTTGGACGACTTGGCCCATGTGACAAACGATATTAGAATTAATAGCCATGAATAGGTAAATGGATTACCTTTCTCTTGAGAATATGCATAATATTCTAATAGATCATTCAGGAGATAGGTCCACAAGTTCATCTGGACACCCACAACACACTTCTCTATTGCAGCAATGGTTCTGACAGTACACTGGTTTAGTTCCATATTCCTTAGCATATTGTTGGATAATAATTTTGATGCAAAATGAACAACAGTGTCATTGATAGAGAAAATAGATAATCCCCTCTTATCTCTCACGAGGTTGTATTTATCCTTGATTCGGTTGACTAAGCCTCGGTCCCATTCCTTACCAGCAAAGAACGAAGATGGGTCAACCCTTGCAAGAGGTAGTCCAGTGATTGAAGCTTTCATGTATACGTCCACCAAAATTTGTTGATCCAACCAGAGGAAACCTCCATGGATGCACACCAACAATGGTTTGACGCACTTATTAACTTCTGTCATGCAACTGAAATGGGGCATGTACATCAATGATAGTATGCCCTACTTCTCCAGTCCTCATGCCCATTCCACTGGAACGAGGTGAATAGGTCCTCCTTCAGTCTCTCTCACAAAGGTCATGTACCACGACATGGCTAGTTCAGGAAACTTCCACAAATCATGGTATACGAATCCCATCTTCTTCATATTTGATAGAATGTTTGTCATCACATGGGTGCCTTTTAGGACGGCTAGCTTTACCAGTGGGTACTTAGAATTCTTTATAATATCTAGGCAAGGAGCATCATCTATTCTCAGGAGAATATATCCAGGTACCATAGTCGCTAACCCAGATCTTGATGCTTTGGAAACATGTGTAGCTCTAAATATCTATTGAGGAACATTTCTATGGCCAGTTCGCTTCTTTCTTAGGGGATTAAATGACATTGGTCGTAACACAACTTCTGGAACCTATTCAACAATGGGTATGGAAGAGGGAACCTCCATGTTGTATCTTTGAATGGTGTTGGTGATCGACAAAAGGATTTCCATTACACATACGACCTTGGATTCAAATAGGTTGCAGATAGATATCTTAGCTTAGGAAACATCTCAGTTGGATACAAAGGAATGAACACACTTCATGAAATAGGTTTCTTCATGTCAGAATTCATTCACTCATGTGGCTCTACAATATATGAAAAAGGTGGCGACTAATTCTGTCAGATGGGAAAATATTTCCCATCATTCCAATAAACTTACAATTAATCCATCACTTCAGTAATCATGGCAACATGTATTTATTATGCACTAATGGCATACATGATCAAAAAGCATGCCGCTGAAATCTCCCATTACCACAAATTAACTTCCATCCAACTGTCACTTGCGATAGCATTTATCTTGCAACAGACATATAGTCTGCGACAAAATTTCACACTTGCGACATATCTTGAAACTTGTGACAAAATTATAAAATTGTGACAAAAACGTTAAACAAGACTTCGAAATTTTTTTTTTCACTGTATTTTCATTCGAGCAAAGTACGGATATCTCAATAAGGCTTTAGCGGACTTCCATTCACCAACATTTTAAAGGGTGTAGTGTCTAGATTTTGTAACTGAAACTCACCTCCTTCAATGATGCAAATGACAACATATGGTCCCAACTACTGTGTTCGAAGATTTCCAGGATGCTTTGAAAATTTATTGTCATATAGAAGGACAAAATAATCGACCTGAAATTGCTTAAACTTAATATGGAGAACGTTCCAAGACCTTTGTCGCTCCTTCTCGACATGTTGATGATAATCGATGAAGAAGTGATCTTATTCCAAATGTATCAGTTGCAATAATATTTCTTTGACTGCACCAACATATGTCATCTCAGTGATCGTAGTAATTTTGAGACTAGGTACAATATATTCTAATGGCATGACAACCCCTTGTCCATAAACCAATTTGAATGGATTTTGTCCTATCAATATTTTGCAGGTTGTGCGGTAATCCCATAATACTGTAGGTATCTTGTGATCCCAGCCATCCCTCTAAACATTGCATATCTTCGTTAATGCATTCTCTAATACCTTATTAAACACTTTGACAACATCATTTGCTTGTGGGTGATATGGTGTTGTCTTTCGGTACTGAATCTCAAATTTATCAGTTAATTTTTCAATCAATTGATTCACAAAATGTGTTCCTTGATCACTTATCAAAATCAATAGGCATCCAAATCGGGTCAGGACATGGTCGAATAAAAATCTTGCAACAGTCGTAGCAGTACAATATCTTACTAGCATTGCTTCATCCAATCTGGTTAAGTAGTCTATCACAGTGATTATATATCCTACACCTGTTTGTTTTCCTCGTGGGTTAATAGGAACCGAAAAATCAACAACTTATTTATCAAATTCCTGTAAATTTACTTGTGGTATGAAAGACATTTCATCTCAACACGACAGCTTTCCAGTTCTTTAACAAATATCACATCTATGACAATAGTCTCTAGTGTTTGCATGCAGAGTAGGCCACCATAGTCTAGCATATAGAATCTTGAGCACTATCGCTTTTCCTGCATAGTGGCCTCCTACGACAGCACCATGTGCTTGATTGAGTACCATCGGTTGCTCATGTTCCAAAACACAACAACGAAGTATTTCATCTAGTCCCATATTATACAATTGGCCAGCGATCAGCTGGAAATCTGTTGCTTTTACAACTAATTGTTTATTGTGTTGTATTGAATCCTTTTCGGGTGCATTTCTCATTAGAGGAAATTTGGATGAAAAATTGGCCTCCTAAAGAAAATTATAAAAAAAATACCATGTAGGAAATTTTTTATACTATTTAACTTTTATCAAAGCTACCTTAAATATATATTTTATATTAAACTCAATTTATGAGGATGAAGTTTGATGTAGTGTTTTCACCCAAAATAAGGAAAGAAAATTAAATACACATTTCCATCTTAAAATTTATTTGACCCAACTTTTCATGGTGTATAGTATTATTATTATAATATTATTTATAGTAGTTTTAATATTAATTACTATTATATATTACTTATAATATTATTTACAATGATGCATTAATTTAGTATATTAATATTAGTTATGATATTAGTTAAAAGTTACTAGACTCAACTTTTAACGGTTATTATAAAATATTAATTACTATTACTATTATATACTATATGTTGGTTAGATATTACCTAAAAGATGGATGGCTATACTAGTTATGATATTAGTTACTATTATATATTAAATACACATTATATATTATTTAAAAGTTATTGGACCCAACTTTTGACAGTTATTGTAATTTTCTTTTTGTAAGCAACAACGAAATTCATATTAATAGAGGGAAAACGGAGTACAGAGTACCAAAAACATACTACGAGGGGTAGAGATTGATCGGCCACCCACCTAGTCTTTCAAAAATTTATAGTTCATGTTGGGTTTTTCCAAAAATAACAGATCGCCCTTCCTAGAGGTATGTCCTACGATCGACATATTACATAGAATAAAATTGAGACTGTAAACTGACATGAAAACAAAATATTGTAAAACAGTGGTATCCAAAAAACTAAAAGTCATAGATAGAACCAAGAATGGTGGTCGAGAGTTTAGGATTTGGCATTCCCATTTGTTTCTTTTGGCATCTCCTCCAAGATGGGGCAGGGCCCATATTCGTCATCAAGTTTTGGTAGATTGGAAGGTTGTAGCTCCCAAAGCAGATGTGCAACTATGACACTATTGGAGGCTTCGTGGACATGTTTCACCGACATCATTGGCCGGGTGTTGTCCTAGTGCTCCTGCACGGGTGTGGTGGATATTTTTGCTGTGAAAAATTCTTCATGCCCATGCCATGATGCTCCATGTTTCTTCCATTGGCTATTTCGTCATCATTGTGGATAATGGTAAAATGCTGTCAATTGAAGTTTTCCTCCAAGTTGTTCAAGTTTTTGTCGGTCTGGCTGAGACATGTCTGTATGCTCTGCACCATGTCTCTTTCTCCATTCCATTTGTTTGTCAAATCTTCCATAAAAATCCCCATCATTTTTTGATCATCCAGTAGTGGTTGATTTTTTCACCATTTATCCCTGAAGCTAGATGTTCAGAAACTATGCGAGACTCCCAATCATCGATCATGCACCTAAACAACATGGATATCTGAGATGCATAGCCATCCATGGCTCCCAGGTTAACTTTCCACCTGGTTCTGTCCCTGCCGGAGCTACCTCTTCTCAGAGTGTCACATTGTCGTGGCATTGTCACTTTCTGAGCACCTGCCTAGATGGTGGAGGATAATACTACCAACAACAAGGAGATTATCTGGATGCAAGTATGGAGGACAACGAGCTCCATAGTGTTTCTTGGAGGTTTCATTAAGGTTTGAGCCAACACATGCATGTAATAACTCTCCAGCTCTGGGACCGTAGTAGTGACTAGATGTCCCAAATATCCGCAGGGGTCGCTGGAAGCTCACCACCCTAGGCATTTAATTCCAAGGTTCCTCCCTCTACTTTGATACCAGTGTCGTTTCCATGTGTCTATTGTGACAGGTGGCCCATGTTATTCGCATACATGTCACCCACATCTGGGGGACACTTATTATAAAATATTAATTATAATATAATACTATTATATTTTAGTTATAACATTAATTACACTATTATATATTATTTGTTAGTCATGTCTTACCTAAAATATAGATGGGTATATTAGTTAAAAGTTATTGAACCCAACTTTTGACGGTTATTATAAAAATATTAATTATAATATATTATTATTATATTAGTTATAATATTAATTACTATCACTATATATTATATATTCGTCATGTATTACCTAAAACATGGTTGAGTATTTCCCAATATAATAATATTTTTGGACCAAGTTAAAGTTACTGGACCAAAAAATATTATTATATATTATTTATGGTATTAATTAACTTTACTATTATGTATTATATGTGGGTCAATTATTACCTACAATCGGTTAGCATATTAATTTCATTTTCAATATCCAAGATCATTTTAGGCAGCTTGGGCAGCGAAAAGACTATTATATTATTAAAAAATTCCACATATCCCCAAATTATATATTAAAAAAGTGCTTAATACCTATATGGTATTTGAATTTTAAAGCAATTTCATTGGCTAAAACATGATGACATGGAATTTGAATTTGGGTTGAAAGGCCCATTTTAAGTTGAAATTTCCTCTAATGTGTAGTTAAGATATGTACAATATCTTTGTAGTGATCATCAATCATCTTGACCACAAACAATTGGGTGATTCCATGAAGGTGGGTAACAAAGTTGTGGCCAAATTTGGCGATGAAAACCTGATTTTTTACTCATGTTCTAGATAAAATCCCTCGAAACGTATATATGCCATGTGAATTTTGACTTCTAGTAAAAAAACAAATTGTAGAATATTATGTTGGTTTCCCAATGATATTTTTTTAAAAATATTATGATGTCATTTAATGTGTGAAATTTCGCATTTAATGAACTGTGTGACCTTAAAATTTTGAAGAAATTAGTAAGTGGATCGTGTCAAACCCCAATAATTCAATCTTACATTAATAATTTTAAAAAAATATGAGCATGATCTACACAAAAGGCAATGTGGTATGCATATTTTTTTGTTAATTTATTTCACAATATACAATTATTTACTATTTTTCGAAAGTGACCACATCTGATTTCAGCATCATTTTATACACATGTGTGTCCATCCCAACTTTTTTTTCACCGTTTTCAAAAATTGAAAAACCAAAGATATCATTTTGAAGAGGACGCGTCGATGTGTGGGCTGAGCATTTTTAAGAAATTTTTGGATGTGTATTTTTAACCCTGCGTATTTTTCTTTGTGTTGCTTCGAAGTTGTTGTGAGGTTTTCTAAGTGTAATTTTTAGAACTAATTAAAAAAAACTTATGAATTCCAAAATGCATGCACGATACCTCAATGGATAGAGGATTCAGTGATGAATCTATAGGTATGAAATCTGCTCAGTTATGTTCCATGAATGGCAGGGTTTACACCCCTAGAATAACAGAGAAACATTGATTTTCCTGTAAGAGGGTTAATTCTCTATTTTCAGGCCCACAAGCGAGGTATTAAAATCCCTTGATCGAGGTTTTAAATAAGCTCCATCGAGGATTTATTAAACCCTTGATTGAGCTACCATTTAAACCTATTTTTATAACTTTTTTTGCACAAGGACCTTGATCACGGTCTTAAAACCTTGATCGAGGTTTTTTTAAAACCTAGATCGAGTTCTTAAAACCTAGATCTAGGTTTTTTTAAAACCTAGATCAAGGTTTTTTTAAAACCTAGATCAAGGTTTTGTTAAACCCTCAATCAAGGTGTTATGACCTCGAACAAGGTACATTTTTGTGTTTTTTTTGAAAGCGCCTTGCCAAAAAGTGTAACCCAGCTCCATGGATGCACCCAATTGTGTGTCGGGAATACTATCGTTGAGACTAACATGTTATTCTCCACTTTCTAACCTCAACAGATGGTCAGGTCCTAAATTAAATCAACCTGGATTAACAATAATCTCAAAATCAAACTCTTGGAACAGGAGAAGCCATCAACAGATCTTCCCCCCCAACACTGGATTATTGACCAAATATTTCAATGCAAAATGGTATATATACATCTTAAAATGACAACCCGAAAAACAATGTTGAAACTTCTAGAGATCATATACCATAGCAAGTCCCTCCCTCTCAGTAGTGGTATAGTTTCATGTTGTCGTCGATGGCTTTCTACTAGAAAATGAAATTGGGTGATAAAGAGCACCATCACCTGGATGTGCAAGTACGACGTTGAGCGTGAAAGACGACGCATTGAAATGTACATGGAATTATTTTTGCCAGTGTGTAAATACCAATATAGGATCTGAGACCATCTTGTCTTTGAGAACATGCGAACTCTTTTGGCACTGCTCATCCCATTGAAATTTAACATCTTCCTTCAATAATTTTTCCATTGAAGTTGTAACTTTGGCACCCCAGATAATTTTTTTGTAATATCCTGTATGCCCCAAGGTAGTTATCAACTATTTAACTATCATGGGTGGGGTTAATTCAACAATAATCACAATCTTGGTAGGGTCCATCAATATTCCATCTCGATAGACCACATGACCCAACAATATTCCAAAAGGAGCACAAAAAACACACTTCTTCAAGTTAAGAGAATTTTGGAACTATCTACACCGACCGAGCATCATTATAAGACATTTAATATTATTTTTAGCTATCCCATAGACCATCCAATCATCAAAGTATACTTCAAGAAATTTATGAATGAAATATTTACAAGAAGCTACTACTATTCTAGAAAAAATAGCAAGAGAATTCTTGAGTCCAAAAGGCATTACTGTGTATTGGAAGCATCCCCATTCTATCACAAAGGTCATCTTGTATCGATATTCCTTTGCAATCATTATTTGATGGTAGCCATAGAATCTATTAGTAAATGAGTACACTTATTATCCTCTGGCACTCTCCAATAATTCATTTGTGAATGGGGTCAAGAATGGATCATGCAGGAAGGCATCGTTTAATTTCTGTAGGTCGACATAGATGCAAAATTCAAATACTTTCTTTTCCTGAACAACCATAGGGATAATCCATTCAGATTCCTCAACAGTTTCTATAATACCTACATCTAGTATTATGTCGAAATCTATCTTGACCTTCTCTTTATATCTCAGATTGACTCTATACAGTCATTGTTTGACAAGTTTTGCATTGGGATTTAGGGGAATCTTCATTTCTCCTAGATCACCAATAATTTCCTTCATCTCTGAAAACTCAATAGGGAATAGATCCTAGAATTCATGTTATAAGTCTGTAATTTTCCCTAATGTCTCATAATCTTAATAGTCCCCAATATTGGCAAATTTTGGATTTTTTGGAGAGCCAATATTCACCTTCTTTGTTCTGAGGGGTTTCATAAATTTTTCGTTTGATAAGCCTAACCCTTCAACCACTAGACTACCCTCAAAATTAGGAATATGTATATCATTAAGAATTCAAATTTATAGCATAAAATTTGTGAAGAAGTTCAAGGGAAATTTACAACAACCATACAAAAGTAGTAATATCATTATACATAGTAATTCTCCATTAGAAGAATATTGACAATTTCCAATATATATAGAGTAACAATACATTACTAGTAATATCATCATCTTTAATAAAATAAACTGAAATTCAAATGTATGATCAACATATCAAAACCTTTCATGGATATCATTATAGTAAAGTAAAAAGAAGTCAAATATGTATATGACTTAAATACCAATATCATAAAAAATAAGTTGTACGATCTCCATATATAAATATAAAATTCATAATGATAAAGATATCATAGTTATATATTGATAACAATACATGTAAATATATTCCAGAGTGTAGCATGCTCATGTATAGCATCGGTAGCTAGCTACCACCACTAACATCATCATCAAGATCATGGTCACGATCATCATCATGATCATCATACTCTCCATCTTCATCAACCTTATCACTATTGTCACAATCATCATCTTCATCATCAGCATCATCATCTTCTCCTTTCTCTGAAGCGAAATCAACATAGTTTGTATCATTATGTATGAGGTCATTAATTGTTGTGATCTAGAAAAAATCAATATTAGATGTTAGCATTAAATTCATACCACAATCCATATTTCTAATATTAACTCAAACAAAGGTAAATCAAAGTATAATAAAGTTGCGATTAATATGTGTGTGCATTAATATGACTACAAAAGAAAGTGCAAAATATAGAACTAAATGACAATTTATCAAAAGATATAAACAAATTGACTAGCTTAAGAAGTATGAAATGCCAATAAAAATTTTGGTCTTCTCCATTTATGATTTTAAGATGAATACTAAAGTGATAGATTCATCCTAGTTATCAAATATGTATTTCCTTTTCAACCAACAGGATTTCCTCCGCTCAATAAATCATGGCAAGAAATGAGGGGTTGATACCCAAATTTGAGGTAATTGAATTTTAATACAAATTTGGGTTTTGTAAAAAATAATGAAATCCAACAAAACTTAATATGCCCTTTCTTTTTTATGAAAATAAAAATTGGTTCTTATTACATAGATTATTAAACAGTTTCTTCTATATTGCATATGAAATGTTTTTTATGTCTCCGATAGGGGACAATATAGTTTCCGTCAAGGTCCTATTAATCTGGGTCTATAGCCTACCTATAGGATACAAATATTTGTTTCTATATAGTATGATTTGAAAAAAAATCTATATTTATAAAATGAAACAATAGAAAATATGCGTGTAATTTTGTTATTGGCTTGTAGGACCTGATGTCATCCTCTTTTTTTGGTGCCAAGGACCGGGCAATGGGATGACGTCAGTTCCTTCCCACAGGTCACTACCTTATTAATGGCCACACTGTTTTATTTCTTGATGGTGATCCTGGTAGTTGTGTCTATGTTTTCAATTAAAAAACCTCTTATTCCTTCCATTAACAAATCGGTTGTGGCGGGTACTTGAGAAATGGAATGTTGGTTTACCCCACAATACTGAGAGGGGGGGGGAGGTGAATCATTATTGTTAGTTTTTAATTTAAAATACACAAAATAAACAATCAAGACAAAGATTTTATCGTGGAAATATCAAAAGAGAAAACCACCAACACAAACTCATTAATACGATGAATTTACAAAATTGTTTATCTATTGCAATAAAAAGGATGTAGATACACCCTAGATTTGTCCTGCAACTACAGACTAGGATTATACAACACCCCTATGGTTTTCTTCCTGTTTTAACAGAAAAGGATGCTAAGACACCCTAGTATCCAACTACGATTGGAAGGAGGCTTCAACCCCCTGCAGACCTGTGTCCTACCCTAGCACCACCATACCACCCTAGACTGATGTTCTCAGTATTTTAGAATAGTTGAAAAACTATCCACTTTGGACTCTATCAGACTTCCTAACATAGACCCTTTATTCTTTACACATTCATTCAATAAATAACTTTTACCTATTACCTACCAACGCATCTTTCCATAGCCACGTTCTTTTGTTTTGGATCATGATTGTTTACTTACAGACATACCTCTTCATCATCTACCCATTCAACCATGGCATCACTTCAACAAAGACAATGTTTCATTCTTCCCACAACTTAGAATTCATTTCCGCAACCATATTTATCATTTTCTGGTGCTTCTGCAACATCCATCTTCTTTCGACAAGATCATCTTCCAGCTTTAATCAGAGCCGATTATCCTATCTCTAATTCTCTTAGGACCGTTGATCTAACACAGATTTCCTCCTTGAAATCGTATTTCCACGCCATGTTTTCCTCATCAACGATTTCCCACCGTTTATCTTCGTCGTCCATTTTTATGACCGTTGATCTGAGGTCAGATACGGATTGCGGAATGCGGGTTTGTGACTTTTCCAAAATGTCTTTTTCACGATTTTTGTAGCTGTATTTCCGCACCAATCGTTCCGCACCGTTGATCTCCCGCGGGCTCTTTTGTGACCATTGATCTTCTGAAATGTGAGATGTAGAGTGCAATTTTTCAAAAGCTCAAACATTGATTTTGCACTTCTCCGCATTTTATTTTTTGTACTAACCTTTCCACACCGTCGATCTCTCACGAAAGTATTTCTCACCATCGATCTTCTGGATTGCGGGTTCATGGATATAAACATGGTATGATCTACTTCCATAGATTCATCATCCTTACTTAACTTGCAACTGATGACCATAGGAGTACCAACAGGTTTGGAATCTTCCATTTTAAACTTTTTCAACATATCTTTGATGTACTTAGTTTGAGAGATGAAAATTCCTTCATCTGTTTGGTAGATTTGCAATCCCATGAAGAAAGTCAATTCACCCAACATTGATATTTCAAATTCTTTCTTTATTTTAGAGGAAAAATCTACACTAAGGATCTTATTATTGCTTCCAAATATGATACCATCCACATAAACAACAACAATGATAATATTTATATCTTTGATCTTTAGGTAGAGATTACTTTCAGTGGTTCCTCTTTTAAAACCTTGTTGTTTCAAGTAACTTTCTAGTCTTGAAAACCATGCTCTTGGAGCTTGTTTGAGACCATAGAGTGCCTTCTTCAGTTTACAGACATAATCTTTGTTCTTTGACAAAAGAAATCCTTCAGTTTGTTCAATATATACTTCTTCCTCTATTTTTCCATTCAGGAATGCAGACTTGACATCCATTTGATATAATTTGAAATTTTTATGGCATGACAGTGCTAAAAACATTATTATTGCTTCAAGTCATGCTACAGGAGCACAAGTTTATTCAAATTCAATACCTTACACTTGGGAATACCCATTACAAACCAATCTTGCTTTGTTCCTTATTACCTGTCCATCTTGATCGAACTTGTTTTTGAAAATCCATTTGGTTCCTACAATGCTCTTATCTTCAAGTCTTGGGACAAGTTCCCAAGTCCCATTTTTCTCAATTTGACCTAGTTCTTCATTCATGGATTTGACCCATTCATCACTTTTGTTGGATTCTGTAAAGTTCTTGGGTTCAACTATTGAGAGTAGGGCTTGTTCAACACCTGATAGTTGTCTTCTTGTTATGACTCTAGCATTTTTATCACCCATGATCTGTGATTCCGGATGATTCTTTTGTATTCTTCTGTAAGGAGTTTTAGTGTCAAGTCTAGGGAAGTATTCTTCATCTTCATGTGTATATTGCTTCTCTTTGTCTTCTTCTTCATTATTAACACTCTCATCCTTTTGCAAGTCTTTTACTTCATCATCACATGTATTTTCAATACTGTCAAGATTTTTCCATTTCCTAGGTTTCATATCATCTACTTTCACATCAACACTCTCTACAATTTTATGTAACCTTTTATTGTAACACCTATATGCCCTTTTGGTGGATGAACACCCTAGAAAGATTCCTTCATTAATCCTGGAGTCGAACTTTCCAAGGTCATCCTCGTTTCTTTTGATGTAATAGTTAGTGCCAAATATAAAAAAATATTTGACTGAGGCTAGTCTTCCATACCACAATTCGTAGGGGGTCTTATCCTTATTCACTCAGAGTTTCCCTCTGTTAAGTATGTAGACAGGTGTGTATATAGCTTCTCTCCAAAATGAATCTGACAGTTTTGCTTCATTGAGCATAGTTCTAGAAGCTTCTTGGACTATTTTGTTTTCCCTTTCAACAAACCCATTCCGTTGAAGAGTTTTTGAAGCTGAAAATTGTCTCTTAATTTCATGACCTTCAAAAAACTCATTGAATTCATTTGATTTTCATACCTGACTCATTTTCAACCATTTCCTTGAAGATTTTAATTTTTTCAAAATCTTCTGATTTTTCTTTGAGGAATGCCACCCATGTCATCCTTGTGTAATCATTAATGAGCAACATGAAATAGTGATCTTCTTGCAAAGTTTTAGTTCTGGTTAGTCCACAAAGGTTTGTGTGTATTATTTCCAGAGGGTGTGAAGTCATATGTTCTTTTATTTTAAAACTAGCTCTGGTTTGCTTCCCATGTTGACAATGTTTACATACTGAGTTTAGAGGAACTAGAATTTTTGGTAGATCTCTTACAGCTTCCTTTGTCCTTATTTTGGAAATATTTTCAAAACTTAAATGTCCTAACCTTCTGTGCCATAACCAAATTTCATATACCATACTTAAGTAGCTTTGGTTTTCATTTTCCAAGATGTATACATTGTTTGTATTTCTCATAGCAATGCCAACGACCTTTACTGATTTCTTATTCTTGATTTCACATTTTTCTGAGTCAAAGATACAAACACGTCCTTGATCGCATGTTTGAATAACACTGAGGAGATTAGGTTTGAGTTTTTCAACTAGAAAAATGTTTTCTTCTTTGATCTTGCTGTTGACAACAGTTGTTCCTTTGCCAATTATTTTGGAGGACATACTGTCTCCAAAAGTGACTTTTCCATTATTATCTTTTAGTGTTATGAATTTTCTTGGGTCACCAGTCATATGTTTTGAACAACCACTGTCCAAGTTTCATAAGTTTTGTTTTTCGGTTGCACATAAAGAAATCATGGAACTTTCCTTTTCTTTCTTTTCTCTCCAATACTTCTTTTGTTTGGTGTCACGTCCCCATGCCTCTGGACGACGAAGAGGACGCGACTACAAGCTTCAAGCTCCCGGGCTAAGTGCCCCATGAACATATGGATTCACAAAATTGCTAAAACAGAATGCTTAAGCATACACACATGAAAATTTATCATGCACTGATGCAAACATCTACCATACATAGCGGAATCAACATGCATTCACACAAGCATTCATTTAACATGTTCATTACATTCATTAATAGAAATATTGTTGCAGAAGTAAAAATGGACAAGACCACTTATCTTATGAAAACTCCACTCTACAACCAGCTACGTTGCTGCAACGTTCCACCCAACCATAGGCCAACGTGCTCCTTAATCTCTCAGCAGCGCTGCCACCCCCGAGCTGGGCATGATTCTCCAAGGAATAAGGGAACTAGCAGGCTTACACATAGCCAAGGATGTACAAAACACAGCTAAGCCAACATAGTTGGGTTTATCAGGCCATCAAGGAGTTGGGAAAGGCTTAATGCTAAGCTGGTGAGCTCATTACAGAGCCAAGAACACCTACACCAGAACTAGCCTGACCTCTAAGACACCCACTCACACCCAACACAAGGAATCAGTCCCTTCTCTGCTACATAGTCCCTCAGGCCTTGCATTTCCTTCCAGTGCTATTCAGGGGCGATGGAGAAGAAGGCCAGCCCTCTAGCTCTGTCTATGTGGGTTCCAGCCACCAGGTTTATCAAGCAAAACTCAGCCCCATCCTTTCTCCCTACACAGTCCAAAGATCGACCATTGCACTCAGGCAATCACTCAAAAATTACAGCTGAACAGGGGGAACGATTTCTGAGTCGTTCTTGGCCCTTTCGTGGCCAAAACGACTCCCAACAATCGAATTACATAGCCCCAACTAAACAGTAAACATGTGGGAAGAACAACAGTTCCAATCTCAGCATTAAAATGACGGAAATTACACAACCATACCGGTCTGTAAGGAGAACATACAGCTGAGGACGTGAATGGATCTTCTCAGGAAATTCGTGGGTGAAAACGCACAGCTCTCAGCTCTCTATGTGAGCCCAAAACAGAAGGATACCTGTCCGTGGAAACAATCCGAACCTGTGAGGAAATGAACAGACAATGGAGGTCCTGCGTGAAGAAAACAGCTCCGTTTTTTTCTGTGGATGAACAAACAACATCAAGGATGTGAATTGGAAGTGCGTGAGCCTTCAGCACAGTCATGGGAGAGTCGAATTTCCTGCGTGAGTGATGGATGTCGTTTTTCCCCCAGCCATTGTGAAGTCAACCAGGGTGGAGTGTGCGTGTGGGTGAGGACTAACAGTCCTGCCACACCCATTTCCTAGACAATAACTTCCTCAACTGCCAGCAGAGATTCTCAATGAAGGTGGTTGGAAATAAGACAAGGGAATAAGACACATGGGTTTTCTCTCATTGGCCAAGGTTTAACAATTTCCCCACCCTTATCCTTGTGAAAATCATGCCCCTTTCTCATTTTTGTTGCTGTGATCGTAGCTGGTCGGGTTCATTTAATTAATTATAGATGCATATTTACATGATGACCAACATAATATATGCGGCAGGCCCCGATATACAATCGGTGACAAATTTAAATCCAAAACATAACATGACCGATCAATGGTGGGGCCTTGGCCTTTAGCTCCACACCATGATCATTTACAATATATACATCATATACATCTAATGCAACGGGGTCAAAACCGGGGTGTTACATTCGGTGTTCTGAGGTTTGATTGCAACAGTAGTCTTTGTATGAGTCTTCAGTTTACAAGATCTTTCTATATGTCTATGGTTATTACATTTATAACATTCTAAGTCATATTTTTGAAGTAATGTAAAAGGATTCTTATTTCCCTTCAACTTATTACTTGATGACCCCTTCTTATATTCATAAACCTTTCTTTCAGTTCTACAATTTAAGGCTTTATGACCAAAATTATTACAAGCAAAGCAGTGACCTAAAAAGATTTGTAGATATCTATTTGGTCTCTTGGGTGCTAGATTATTTATATTTTTATCATGAGAAATTAATCCAGCTCTCTTGCTTCTTTTCTTTTTAGCTATCGTCTTTAGTACTTCAGCATATATTTTCTTACTTCCTTCTTGATTTGTGACAAGAAAACTCTCTAGCTTCTTTTCTTTAACGAACCCTAAACCAGAACTATCACTTGATGGTCTTTGGCTACTCTGAATGTCATATATAATCCTTGAGTTATTCTCAAACTTTGATTTTATCAAAACAGGATTTGAACCTGAAATCCGACGTCATCCGACATTTCGCACAGATGTGTTAGACAACAATCACTGAAAATAATGCCGATAAAAAAATATTTATATATCCGTCGAATATCTGACACACTGGTGTTGGATATATGGCACACTGTCATTGGATATCTGACACAATGGAGTCAGATATCTGACCCTTGAGTGCCGAATCTCTGACGGTTGGGTGTTAGATATTCAATGCTAATGTGTCAGATAACCGACGCTCTATGTAGGGTTTTTTTTTTAAATTGTAAGGTTTACATGATTTTAAATTTATGGTCCCATATTTTCAACGGTAACTATGTTCAAGTTGTCAAATATCCGATGCATCTCCATTATAAATATAAATTGTTTTAAACATTTCGACATGTTTGTTGTAGAAGCGACGGACGATTTGCGAAAATTATTTGTTCCTTGACGGACGTTTTCAGGAATTGTTTTATTCTTCAATGGGCGGTTGTGGGAAATTTTTGTTTTCATCGATAGACATTTTGCTCGGAATTTTTTATTCTTTAGCTTCTCTCCATTTGACAAAATGTTGATGCGTAGAACTTGATTTTTTAAGACAACCGGCTATATTCATTAACGAATTTTGTGACAAAATGTCAAATAGATTAAATGTTTCAGATCCAAACGAAGACAACTGACAATTGCTTGCTAGACTATGGGATGCAGAGAAATGAAGGGGTGATGGCAAATGTTATTGTCTGTGTACCTAATGTAGGGGATTTAAGAGGAGAATAATATTGATCTCAATAGCCACAAAACATTGCAGGGAACATGGACACACTGAGGGGGGGAACGAATATCGTCCATTTGTAGGTTTAGCATTATAAAGTTTATTATATTCGGTTTTTTTGGTAATTGTATGTATTTTTTTTTCATATATTAATGTATATCTATTGATGTTTCCATGTATTTATATTAAAGGAAAGACACCCTACAACATACCGTCCAGAGGAAGTGCTTTCAGAACAAGTTCAGGATCAGGATCATGGAGCGTGTATGTTTAATGGAGAACAAGTGAATGATCATATTGGACAAGATGATCATGCCGATGATGTAATTGAAGATGATGGTACAAATACATTGATCCATGATTCATTTAATGTTAGAATGGATGATGACGTTGATGTTGATAATGAAAATGATGATGCATTTGATGATGTTCATGATATACCTCTTCTCGATAAGGCATATGAACCCCTTTATGAAGGCTCCAAAAAAAATATTCTCTCTACTATATTGTTGATAATGAACTTGAAGGTTATGAATGGTATTTCAAACATTGCAATCAAACGGATGATAACGTGTCTAAAATAGTCCATCACTTATATAGGATTGTGATAAATTTTATTTGTATTCCTCTAATAATTGTATTGTTAACTCATTATTGATCATCGTACGGATGAAGCCTGTTTCATTAATATTATTTATTTATTACATTAACATTTTTTTTAATTTTTTTGTAGCTTGATAGCTGAATTTTTGTTACCACCATCAAATATTTTACCTCACACATATCGAGATTTATCTTCCATCATGAAAGAGATTGGAATGCATTATGAAGCAATTCATGCATGCTCCGATGACCATGTTATATATTATAATCAGCATGAATTTGCAACAGAATGCTTGGAATGTCATGTAAGTATATATCGTACATATAAAGTAACAAAAAAGGTGCCTCATAAGGTTCTTCATTATATTCCCATCATTCCACGTTTGCAACGACTATTCAAGTGCAAAAACATAGCGCAATTTATGGATTACCATGCCAGGAACAGAAGTCAAGATGATGTTATCCAAATGCCTACAGATGGTACTGCTTTTAGATATATGGAGGAAAAGTGCCCTCACTTTAAAGAAGAACCACGTAATAATAGGATTTCTTTGGCAGCAGATGGTGTTAATCCATTTGCACAGATGAAATCCATTTACATGGTGTGGCCTATTTTTGTTATCAACAATAACATTCCTCCATGGTTGTCAATAAAGAGGGAGCACATAATGTTGTCGATGATTATTCCAGGTTTTTTTGATGAAAAATATTTTATTTATAATGTAGTTGTGGCATCTCATTTGTTGTAATATGTATCTTAATTTCATATATATATATATATATATCTATTATTTTACTCTTATGCATGGTTTATATATCTTAATGGTTCTCATAATGATATATTTTATATGTACTTCAAATTATGAATCAAGCAAGTTCCAAGTCAAAGATATAAATGTATACATCGAACCTCTTATAGATGAGCTACTAAAGTTATGGAATGGCATAACTATGTATGACGTATCTAGACCAATAAGACAAAGGCAATTTAAATTCCATGCAATGGTTGTATGGACAATACACGATGCCCTTGGGTTAACTTCATTTTGTGGTTTGTAATTTTAAGTTCCACTTTAATTGCATTTAATGATATCGAGTAGTTAGAATATTTTATATATGAATATATTTGACATAGATATTCCATATCTAAATATTGTAGGTCTTCAGGAAAAGGTTAAATTTGCATGTCCAGTTTGTGGTCCTAAGATAAAATCCTGTCGTTCAAAAAGCTTAAGAAAGGAGGTGTTTGATGAGTATAGGCATTTCCTCTCTAAGAATCAGAGGTACATAATAAATGAAATAAATCTTTTCAATGGGAATTAGGAGACTGCATTAAAACCACGGTGAATGACACCTCACCTTTGGAAGATGCAATACAATAGAAATCGTCATCATGGTACGTATGGATTATCGAATATGAATTGTTATGTATTTTAATTTTTATTGTGAGTTGTTTGCTGTAGTGGACATATTTGATTTATGATGTAATTTATTAATTATAAACTAATATTCATGATGTCCATCGTGATCATGAAGGCATTAATGGTCTTCCACAAGGAATGAAAAGTTATCCTATTCAATTCAGTAGGTTGCCGTACTATGAGCACCTACAAATTGATCATTTGTTTGATACAATGCATATTGGAAAGAGTGTTATTGAAACCTTATGGAAACTACTAGAGCTAAGGAGGGAGAAAGATAAAGTTGTGAAAGTGTGCAAAGACATTTAAGAAAGCAACCATGCAATGAAAGACGTCATCCAATTTCATACCAATGGAGAACAAGTTAATATAAAATCAATTACATGGATGTTTATGGAGCAACAAAGTAATGTTGTCAAAGAAGTAATGCGGAAAATTAAATTTCCCACTGGATTTTGTGCAAACTTGAAGAATATCATAACTAAAAAAGGTGATTTTGCAGGGGTCAAAACACATGATTGGCATGTCTTCATCAAGGTAATTATTATTGTTATGTCCATATAATTTTTTCTTGTTTGTATACTCTTTGTTTAATAAATGGCGTGGTTTTTATATTGATACAGTATGTTCTACCTCTCTCTCTCCCGGGCAACTTTGACAACAATGTCAAACAAGTTATATATAATCTTGGTAAATACATAAGGTAACTAGCGATTACTTGCATGTGCTTAGTGTTTCTTTAATTATCCGTATAATAATTTATATTTGTTTTTTTTGTGCACTATTTCAGCATATATTGTAATTTAATGTTTATTTTTGTTAAATATCGTTATTGGTTTGCATCACTTGTAGATGGTTGACATCTAAATAAATCCATAAAGAAGATATAAAGTATTGGAGGAGAGAAATTCCTCGTCTCATGTGTGAAATGAAGAAGCATCTACCATCGGCATTTTTCAGTGCACAAGAACACTACCTCATACACCAAGTTGAGGAGATTGAGTTGTGTGGACCTGTGCACTCAAGGTCCATGTGGATGGTGGAGAGGCACTTGAAATTTATGAAGGGTTTGGTGAGACAACGAGAACATGCGGAGGGTTCTATAATGGAAGGATATACGGTATACCAAAACATGTTGTATGTTAGTGAATATCTTCCTATTTTAGCGTCAAAGCTCAATTTACGTCGCATTTGTGATCCAGACTCCAATAACAAATTTGAAGGGGAGAAACTGAAGGGGAAAGGTAGATTGAGGAAGCTGAAAGGTAATTATTATCTAGTGGATTTTTATTATATCCTTCATATTATAATTGTATTTTCTAGTCATAATTGCTTCAATTAAGAGCATATGCGTCTTTGTTCAGGAGATTTACACCTTTCTTTCATTTTAATGGTTATTGTCATTAAATAGTTGGTCGAGAATGGGATGCAATTCATTTATACATCGCAAACAATCTTGACTGGATGAAGGTATGCATTGAACGATGCGCACAATTGGGTCATGGAATATCATGGGAAGGTGTGGCTTCATTGGTAAAAGCAACACAACACAATGGAGATAACAATATAACAAAAATGGAAATTGATTTGGAATGTGGTGTAAAAGATAAAATGGAAAGTATATAATTAATCAAATATCCCTCTAAATCTTTTATTTTGCAAATTACTTTTTGACGTACATGTTCTTATTTTCCATGTATTGTTGCATAAGGATTGAATGGTTGTGTAATATTTTCATGTATTACTTATTGTAGGTAAAACACCATAAGGATATGGTCTACAATGGAGGTAGATATCAGATCAAAAAATTGGATGAAACAAAGAAAACATCAGATTCTGGGGTTTTGGATGTCTTTGAGGTTACCAATGTTTCATCTAGAATTGACAGACATCTAGAAGTCTCAGAAAATCGATACTATGGGTATTTGGAAGATATTATACAGTGTGAATTTAAATCCTTTAAGGTAGTTCTATTCATTGTCAAATGGTACAGGTTACGATTGAATCAACGTGATCCCGATAGAACTATTATTGAACATGATAATGGATTTACCATGGTAAACACAAGGTTGTTTGAGCTAGGAAAAGAGCCCTATGTTCTTCCAAGCCAATGTGAACAAGTATTTTACTCAGAGGTTCCAGGTAAATCGGGTTGGTCATTTTTTGTGAGACACGATCCAAGGGGAAGGGCGGTAAAGTATAACCTAGATGATGGTAATGAAGAGGGTTCATCATCATCGTCATCATCATCATCATCATGGTCTTCATCATCGTCATCGTCATCATCACACATCATCATCTTCATCGTCATCGTCGTCATCATCACACATCATCATCTTCATCGTCATCATCATAAGGCAATCGCAATCATCGTTGTCTTCATGATCATCATCACCATGCACATCATCTTCATCATTTTCATCATAGACATAAACATCATAATCATCATCATCATCATCATCAACATCTTCATCATCATCGTCTTCATCGTCTTCATCATCATCATCATCGTCGTCATCATCATACATCATCATCTTCATTGTCATCGTTGTCATCATCACACATCATCATCTTCATTGTCATCATCATAAGGCAATCGTCATCATCATCATCTTCATCATCGTTGTCTTCATGATCATCATCACCATGCACATCATCTTCATCATTTTCATTGTCGACATCAACATCATAATCATCATCATCATCATCAACATCTTCATCATCATCGTCTTCATTGTCATCATCATCATCATCATGGTCTTCATCATCATCGTCGTCATCATCACACATCATCATATTCATCATCGTTGTCATCATCACACATCTTTGTCTTCATCATCATCATCATAAGGCAATCGTCATCATTGTCATCTTCATCATTATTGTCTTCATGATCATCATCACCATGCACATCTTCTTCATAATTTTCATCGTCGACATCAACATCATAATCATCATCATCATCATCAACATATTCATCATCATCATCTTCATCATCATCATCATCAATATCATGGTCTTCATCATCATCGTCGTCATCATCACACATCATCATCTTCATCGTCGTCGTCATCATCATCACACATCATCATCTTCATCGTCATCATCAAAAGGCAATCGTCATCATCGTCTTCTTCATGATCATCATCACCATGCACATCATCTTCATCATCATCACCGTCTTCCTCATGATGATGATACTCATCATAAACATCATCATCACCATCATCATCATCGTCATTATCCTCATGATCATCGTTATCATCATCATCATCATCACCATCATCATCATCTTCATCATTATCGTCATCATCATCATCGTCGTCACGATCAACATCATCATCATCTTCATCATCATCAACATCATCATCATTGTCATCCTCATGATGATGATAATCATCATAATCATCATCAAGATCATCATCATCATCATAATCATGATCATCGTCATAATCATAATCATCATCTTCATCAGCATCATAATCATCATCATCATCATCAACATCATCATCTTCATCATTTTCATTGTCGACATCATCATTGTCATCGTCTTCATCAACATCATAATCATCACCATCATCATCAACACCATCATCATCATCTTTATCATCATCATCATCATTATCATCGTCATCCTCATGATGATGATAATCATCATCATCATCATTGTCATCGTCGACATCAACATCATAATCATCATCATCATCAACATCATCATCATCATCATCATTATCATCTTCATCATCATCATCATCATCATTATCATCGTCATCCTCATGATGATGATAATCATCATCATCATCATCAAGATCATCATCATCATCATCATCACAATCATAATCATCATCATCAGGATCATCATCATCATCATCATCACAATCATAATCATCATCATCAGGATCATCATCATCATCATTGTCATCATCGTCATCAACATCATCATCATCATCAAAAACATCATCAACATCATCATCATCGACATCAACATCATAATCATAATCATAATCATCTCATCAACATCATCATCATTATCAACATCATCATCACCATGCTCAACTTTTCAATCATCCTTCAAAGCTATATTTTCATTTATCCAAGATAGGGATGTGTCGTTATGTAGATGGTTCTTCCCTCATTAATGTGAAGGTTCTTTATTCAAGTTAGGATGTTTTTCTTGCTCTTAGGTTTGCATATCTCTATTGAACATATATTTGGGACCCATAGTTCTAGAAGTCGAGGAATCTATTAGATATAAGAAGTATTTCAAGGATACAAAAAATTCCTTTCATGTTATTGGCTATATCAAACAATTTCCTTCTCATCACTTTTTGATTGAAATGTTGTCTAATACTGGCCTTAGAAGAGTTAGTTAACGAGTGCTGTCTTAGAACATGGCTCAATCAATATGCTCGTAAGTAAGTAAACAACATGCTCATAATACTGCTTCTTCTAGGGAAATTTCATTGAAAGGTATGGCTCATATAGTGCTATGATGTTTGCTTTTTTTTTTCCAAAGAAAAAAAGCACAATTTTATTTCATTCGTAGAGAGACAAAATTACATTTCGTAGATATGCAATGCATATTTGTAACCATATTTTTGATCCCGTACAAAACAAAAGTCTATAAACACTGCCCAAACCCATTCATCGGATGATAAATCACCCCATCTATCCACAAAAATAGAAACATAGATCAATTTCATGGTACCAAGTTCGTTCCATGAGAACGGCAAGCCAAAACAGCCCATATAGTCAGCAAAATAGTAATGAAAATATCATCCAACAGTTCACAAACATAGAAATCAATACTGTCCAAAAAAAAGTGCGAACATCTGGCTCCAAGCCATAGATCAGTAACAAAGTCTCATAATGTCTCTGTGATGTTTGTTGTGTATTCCAAACTCAATTTTTAGATGCCCTAGATTGCCACATTACATTAGGATAGATGAGAGCTAGGGGAAACATTATCTCTTGGCTCACCGTAGCCCACCCATCATTGGAGCTGCAAGGGAGTTGGGAGCAGTTCTATGTGAATACTCGACCCGAATAGAGCAGTGGTTTACCTTCATAAATAGTTCCCACTCTTTATTAGGTGCCAAGATTTTGTTACAATAATTAGAAATCTGACTTGAATGAGATGAATCCCCCACCCTTATATGATTATAAAGGGTTTGTCAATGTTGGAATGAACTCGATTAACCACTCAGTTTCCAAAATTGATCTAACTCGGTTTATGAATGATTGGATTTTTCTTCATGTCATTTAGATCATCCATGTCTATATGTATCCGAGCTATGCATCAAATCGAATGGATAGCATATACAATAGGGGGGTTGTCCATTGGACAAGGGAAACACATGGATTTCCAACATGAGGGAAAGTGACTGAATATGCTAATGCTTAGACTATAATAGACCAAGGAGATGTACTAAAAATATTTGCCTTGACTTGTTGATTTCACTATTAAGTTGAACCTAAATGACAAACATAGAGGAGCACTAAGCAAGCTACAACACTTTGTAGGAAATCGAATGAGTATAGATAAAATGATGTTAGTTCTTGGAGATCTTGTAGAGTGGATGCTTGGTTTCTCTATAGGTTCCAAATATATAGGTTCCTCATTAGATGCTTCACTAGATGAATCATATATGGGGCCCCCAAAACTATGATTATTAATTTCAAATATAACATTTAACTCTTCATGAAATGGATAAATGCATGCATTTTCCATCTCATCATCAAACAAGGGTTTGCCTACAAAATGGACCATCTAATTCAGATTCTTTGGATGAGGTAATATAATAGGAGAATGGGTTCTTTCATAACTAACAACCCAAAGGGTCTCTGTCTATACTGCCTGCTTCTTCACCAACTTCAATCCGTCCTTATCAGCTTTCAAACATGGTTTTTCTTTGTTGTGCATGCATTTACATTAATCAACTAATGATATACCCAATTTGACAGTTTCAGCTAACCTGCATTTGACCCATATTGGATGATATGGATTTTGAAGTCTGGCTAGTCTGAGCATTACAATTAGTGGATGAACCCATCACATTTTGGTTCGCATTCAAATTGGTTTGATTGTTTTTATGTGAGTTATCTCAGCAACTGGTTCCCAAATAAGCTATTAAGTCGACTCTACCCAAATGCGATGCTTAAGGGAGGTTTAGAGAAGATCATTATAAAATCCCTACATTAGAAAGAAACTCGAACCTAACCCAGTATTTTCCAAATTGTAGAGACAAAAGGGGTTTGCCAGACTTCTGCCAAATGTTATGGATTTCTTCTTTAAGGTGTTTTATTATCAAAACCTTATATTAGAAAGAAACTATCCATGAGGATAGAGTTCAAGAACTCTGTCCACATGAACTATATCTCACAAAAGATAACAAGTGTTTAGTCAAGCAACGATGATGACTTGTGGTATTATGCCTCACAAGTTTGCAATGTTGCAACCCCATGAAACATAATACCATGAGTCATCCCCATTATTAGCCAACACTTATTATCTATTTTAGAGTTAGTGAATTGAAAGTGGCTAAGTCAACGCAAAAAAGAAAGGTAATAAGTTTGACTAAATAAACTATTTTGATTATTGTACCTACATCTTCTGCTACATGCATTTCTTGCATGCCTCACCTATCTCGACATAGTATCAACATTATTATTATTGGTATGTGTACCTTCTCTCAATGACAGTCTTAGTTTAGCGATGTATTGAGGTTTATACCACATATTTGCTAGTGTATTCATCCAATACTTTCTAGTTACTTGATCACTATTAGGGAACAACTTCAGCTCTATCATGTTAACCTTACTTCATCCAGCTAAAATCAGTTCACATATTCAGAGAACAAAATACTAAGGCTGATAGCTTATCCAAAGAACCATTAACCTTGGCCTCATGCCATTTTTAGTTTACTGAATTCACTGATGGTGAATTTACTGATCAAGGCACTTTCCAGCTTTTCTAGCCCTTAGCACTTGAGTCTTTTATGTTCTGTTGCTATTGACATCCTTTGGATGATTGAGGTGGATGATCCCCTCATATTACTGATCTCTCTTGTTTATTTCTTCTTTTCGGATTAGCTACTTCAATATTAGACTTGAATTCTCTGTCAGTTGAAGGTTAGTGATGTGGATGCAGTCAATATTCCTAGATTATAGGTGTTACCTTTGAAGGTTTGTCCAGTATTCCTGTGAATTTGATCAATTGTCATCTGTCTACTGATGATGAACATAGTTGTATCTATTCCATGTGCTCAGCAATAGCTGAAGTTGTAACTAAGTTTCCTTTGATTTCAATGAAATAACAAGGAACTGATATTTTCCCCTGGAAAAAAAAAATTACTTGATCACTAATATCAATTGATATTCCATCACTCTTACGGGTCCAAAAATAGTGGATATTGGCATCCTAATATTGAAATTTAGAATCGTAAGCAATGTTCAAAATTGAACCCTTCACATCCCTTCCGAAGGGTTCTAGCCCTTCCCAGAAGTGTAAAGTTAAAATTTCCCTTCAAAAAAATTTAAAATTTGAATTTTACCCTTCCAATAAAGAAGGGTATAATTTATATCAACATTTCAAAAGAAGAGCAACATTTGAAATTACCCATTCATATAAATATCTCAAGATGTTGAAACTCTTATGCTATAAAGTTCAACTCATCATTCAAAATATTGTAAATATGATAAATTATAATCAGTTACTCACTCATGTCATACACTCGGTGCTTAGTTGTTGAATATGGCCAGTAATCATTAATGACTACGAGGCACTAGCCATCGATATGTTAATCTGACTCCCGAGTCACTTGGGGATGTAATCTAAAGTGTGACAATGTGTCATCAACTACTAGGCCCGAAATGAGCTCCAACATTTGTGCCTACTACCTTATATGTGAACCTCGCTACCAATGTCCACTTTTTTTTCGTCAAAATGAAATTCAAAAGGTAGGTTTGAAAATTACTCCTCTACAAGAATTCATTTCTTGCATGAATATCAAAGAATCACGACAACTATAAAGAACACTCGATGTCATGCAAATACAAATAATGGCATGTAGCTAGGATCACAAATTGTGCAGAAATTGATTTATGCAATGTTATAGAGAGGTGTCATTGGGAACACGATATGGAGAAACAATGGTTATTAATAAAATTAAAAAAACAATTGTTGGCTCAAGAATAGTCTGATGAGTTGCATGATCGTGATGTTATCTCCCTCCGTCCTTCCAAACATTTTCCCTCAACGCTACCAAAATAGTTATTACCAATATGATTGCAAGGCATTCATTGAAGGTGAAGTCCATAATCTTAGGTCTTCTTCCCGATTATCATGCCTTTTGGTAAGACAATAAAGAGGGTAGTGGCAAGCATCAGCATGGAAAATTGTCTCAACATAGAGGTTATACACATTAATTTTTTTCATTAAATAATTTAAATTCCTACCCGTGACTATGGATTCAGTGAATCATGGACTAGTACAAAACACAACAAATTTTAGAGCCACAAGCACTTAACTAATCACACCTATAACTTTCTGAAATCAACCATTAATAAACTTCTTTTGGTATTTCGGTTCAATCTAAACATGGATCATTAGACTCAGACATGCAATGAGTTGCAAGGATTCAATTGACTTAGGCCCCTCCATCACATAGATGCATGCTTTCACAACAAGCGCTGAAAGAACAATATTTGGTTTTTGCATTTTTTTGTGTGAAATGGTTTGGTTAATTTATACTTGTCCATTAAAGTACAATTATTTATATTTCCCTTCATCTCTGAAGGGCTCAGAGAATAAATGCCCTTCCAATTGAAATTAAGATCCACCCTTCAAATTTGATCATTGATCCTGAGCACTAAGCAAGCTACAACACTTTGTAGTAAATCGAATGAGTAGAGATATAATGTCTGTATATGACCTTTGTGGTGTAGATAGTTGGTTAGCTTTAGAATTATTCCCTGGTGTGAGTGATATTTGATGTTTCCTTTCCCTTTTTCCATCCCTTGGTTTCATCAAATCAT
>LPNX010279385.1:70761-116493 GCA_001517045.1 Pseudotsuga menziesii
TTAAGCAAGTACTAGGTATTTTAATGTCCTCTATTTTTTATTTGAACATTTTATGTCAATTTTCACCGTGTCTGAATTTTTTTTGTCCCTCTTACAATTAACACGATAAGATGACCTTTTTGGTTTAGACAGTTGGTTAGCTTTAGAATCAACAAATATTACAGACTGATATAAATGTATTTAAAACACTCTTTTCATTCCTGAACATGCCAAGTAGCAGATCTAGAAATGTCCGCTCTTCACCACCATGGATTATATATATATATATATGATTGTTGTAGGTTACCACTGGGAAATATGCCTCTGAAGTGTTGTCTTATGCACTTCAGAGTAGCACAGAGGTTAAAACATCCACTCTACAGGATCTCCAAGAACTCAACATCATTATTTGTCCATTACTGTAAAGGAATTGTACTAGAATATTTGCGAGGACTTGTTGATTTCACGGAGAAGTTGAACAAAATAGAGAGGAGACTAAGCAAGCTACAACACTTTGACACATGCACACATTGATGCGCATGAAAAGTGTTGTATCTTGCTTAGTTCTCCTCTTTGTTTCTCATTTAGGTTCAACTAAACAGTAAAATCAACAAGTACAAGCAAATCTTCTAGTACATCTCCTTTATAGTAATGGAAAAATAATGATGTTAGTTCTCTGAAGATCCTGTAGAGTGGATGTAAATGTTGGCTCAAAATCATACATGGGTTTGCATTAGTGTCCAACCAAGGTGGTATATTATAGTCCAAGCATTAGCATATTCAATGGCTTTCTCAAAGCCTGTTTTTCCGTTGTTCGTCACTTTTCATAGGGCTATTCATGCCCAGAACTGCCTTTTAACCCTCCAATTTGGCCCAGATTTAGAGGTACGTCTGTTTGGTGATGGATAAGTGCACAAGGGTACCCAAGATTGTGAAATAGGGTTGCTTCATACCCTTTTTTACTTCCAAATAGGTTTGTTTGTGCCAAAAATTCATGTGGATGCTGCTATAAGGCATATGAATGAGATTTTAGGGTTGCTTTCACCCACAGATTTCTCATTTTCACAACCAGAATTGCAAAGACCACCTCCTATTTCCATTGATCATCATCTTTTATTGCTTCAATGTGCCCAGGTCTGAAAGTTGGCATAATTATAGCTGATTTGAGATGCTTTACTGTTTGTTGTGACCTTCAGAATGCTCCCAAAGTGCTCAAATTTGTCCCTTTGATGCTCATACTTGATTCTAGAGTTGTTTATGCCCATAGTTACTACCCAACATTGCTCCTAGTGTGACATTTAAAATACCAAGTTTGTTTGGAAGCCCTAAATAGGGCCAATTCACCTTGGTGTACTGGTTTATTGTTAGAGGAAGGCCTTCTCTCATTATTTGAGGAACATTCACCCTTGGAGACACATGCATAAGGGCAGTGTTCAGCCCTACCAAAGGAGAGAGTGATCATTTGAAGCATGCTTACACTATTTTATACACCATTTCATGAGAGATATTACATGCTTGGAGGTTACTCATTGAGCTGGCCCACTTGGAAGGTTGTTCACATGGTTCATGCCCTATTTTGTGAAGAACATTTTTGTATTTGGGGGATGCTTTATAGATTGACTATTGTGCACATGGGTGGCATCTAGGGCCTAAAAAGCAAGTTGTGTTTTACTCCAAATAGTGTTATGATGTATAGGAATCCTACAAAGCTAATTGACTCGACAATGAAGTAGGTTTAGAGTCTCGATGTTTATATTTCTAGGTGAATTTTTTTTTGAATTGAAGTGTCATGTGTGTGACCTGTGCATTCCCACATTCACTTGGTCAATTTAGTATGGATTGGGATGAATTGACCATTTTGTTACCGATCCATTCAGGCATACCCTGATTTTATTGGTTCGGTACCAAACTTGTCACTCCATTCATTTCAAAGGCCGAGTCAACTCGGTTGACTCGGCCACCTCGGTAGAAAAACACTTGATTAAATCTGCAACTATTATTATTGAAAAGGGGGTAGGCCAGTAAAAGGAAAAGGCAATGTTAGGAAAAGGAAATGCAAGCAATAAGTGAGAATGGATGTCAAAACCCCAAATTTTCCGAAAAATTTAAAATTTTTAAAAATACAAATAATTTTTATAAATGCAGTCAACTAATTGTTTAATTAGTTATAAGTTAATGAATTCATTATCTGAGTTATCTATTTGATTAAGTTTATCATATAGAACAATTCTTTTTCAGTTTACTAACTTGTTTTTCTTTGCGACCACAAGGTGGAATTGTCATGATAAACTAGGCTTACTTAGCTTTCAAGCTAACACAGAAAGTTTTCCTGCTCTTATAGACTTACAGGTAAGAAGTTCGGGTGCTGCTTGTCAATAATTCTAAATCATTCAAAAAATAAGTTCGTCGCACAATAATAGCTCAGTAAAAAAATATAAATGCTATTAAATTTCCAAAGCTTATCGAGGTAAAATCATTAAACTGTCCTTCTCTTTAAGATGCTAATGAAATGAGATTTAGCTTTATTAGTAATGGCGACAGCTACTTCATTCTAGTAGATGTAATTTATAGTTCTTAAAGCGTACTGAACCCTTCGATGTCTACACTATCCGTCAAGTGTAAAAATGCCTTAAATGTTTCTTTACAAGCAATTTTTAAGAATGACAGAGTTATTAAGTCAAGGGTCTAATTAAATTATGCACAAGTACCATTTACGTCACAATGGTATTGGTTACTGCTTGTGATAAGATCATAATGTACCTTGATATGAAGTTTATGTACTCCTATTCCCACTTCCAAGTTTTGAAGTTTTAAGGGGTTTACAACTTTATTACAAGCTGCTTTTGAAAAGGATTACATTAGTATTTGATGACTTTGAATTTCTCTGCACATAATTTGCTTGGGAAACTATTATCTATTTAAGGCCAACACATCGTTAAAAGTTCAATGCCAAGCTTCTTTAACATTTTAAGACTTACTATGCTCAATTACAAACTTTACTAGTTTAATAATTATACAATCAAAGCAAATGAGATTAACTTTAACAAAAGGATATTTATCATAGAATGATTCTATAATTTCCTTTATAACATCCAATAGTATACATTCAGGTTAGAATTATAGTTATTGGTTGAGCTACTACTTTACAATGCATAAAGAAAGTGCAAAGTGTGAAAAAAAGAGGGCAAAGAATAACCATGTTTCACGATCAGTTTATAATTTAACTTTGTTTTAAATTTCTATAAGCTTTTATAAAATGCCTCCTTTACTTGCTTTTATGAGCTAGGGTAAGTATTGTTTCTACCCTTGCTATGCTGCAATTATTTGGTTGAATGCACAATTGTTAAAGTAATAATCTCATCAATTAATCGTTAGTAATTCCTCTTATACCTTATAACAAGGCTTTACTATAATCAAGGTTATAACTGTTTGAATATGAGTATACCATAATGTATTTTGTTGGTTCGTAAAGTTCTCCATGCCGTTGATAAGATTTGTAATAAAGTTTATATATTAATGATTCTTTTGTTATCATGCGCCAAATAATAGGTTGACTTCAGGCTGAGGATCATGGTGGAACCTTTGAAAACAACACAAATGATTGGTATTATCGTCCTCTTGTGATTGTTCGTCGAGACTATTAGAAATCACCCACTGCATGCAAACAATTTGCATGGGAACGTGGCAACACTGTGGCCAAGCGTTGTATGGTTATAAGGGCAATCTCGAACCCTAGCTTGACATTCCCTCCATCGTCTTTGGCCTCTGGCCGCTCTGCTACCATGCTCTTGTCTGCACTGTCGCTTGCATTTGATGCTGGCAGTCTCCCTGTTTGTTGTTTCTCCTCGTAAGCTCGCCCGAATGCTTAACAGAGAGATGCTGTCATGAAACTGCTTGTTTCTTGGTATAGATTAGTGAGACTTCCTCCAGGGTTTCTCCATCGCAGTTCGCTCAAACCAGAACCCTTCGACTGTTAAACGACTCCTTTCTCTTTGGCTTGATAGTGAGAGTCGAGGTCCTACTTTCTTGATTTGCTGGAGGCATAGGGTTTGCAGCATATGTAAATTTTTTTGAAGATGGTTGCGGCCCAAAAGTTTACACTTGCTTGGCCAGTTGCTTAGACCCCGGTTCTCATGCTTAGGCCGTGACTGTAATTTTGGTTTTGTTCAGTGGCTGTGTAAATATATATGTAAATGATGTACAGGATGTAAAATCCTTACTCTATGTATTTTATTTAAGGCCATGAGTACATATACTGAATTAGACTCTTCAGTTTGTTAACTCTGTTGTACATTTTAATGCTAGTAGGGTTTTACCCTAACTCGAAGATATAATCAGTATTTACTGTTTCTTTAAAGAAAAGAACATCTTTTACTTATAATGCACTTCAGTAATTTGTTGGGTTATTTTTTATGTTGTATAATGGTTGGTTAAGCTCTGTGAATCGAGCATATTATTTCTCTGTTGGTTATTTCCTGCGCGTTAATGCAATTGAATTTTACCCTGTAATATTATTTAATTATCATATGCTAGGGTTTCTGTACATTGTTTTTATATTAGATTACTTCATTATAAAAGAATTTATAAATGTTGTTAAATAACTTTTAACCTTCAGAATAGAAGGTCTTTATGTTTTTAATGATGTACTTATCTAACTGTTAGTTACATTCTTTGAGTACAAAATTTATATTTTATTTAATGTTTACTATTGTAGAATGAGAACATTACTTTATTTACATATTGATACGGTTACTATAAATATACACATTATCTATGTATTTAGTTTGTTTATAGATATAAAATAATAAAGTGCTTTGTCATTTTAATCCTATACCATATGTACTAAATATTTTATATGAGGTCCCTTCAGTATTATGTATTATTCTATTTAGGTTATAATACTAGTATTTATAATATAACAGAAAGAATAATACTATCTATGTTTTGACCTGTAAACTATATGTTAGTATTTGTTTAAGTTTCTAAAAGGTAGGATAGTAGTTATATAACTTATTTAAATTTAGTTAGATAAAATGAAGAAGTTATTTACATTGCAGTGTAATTAAAAATCTTACATCTATTAGTTTTAGCTCTAGAAATAAATCTAAAATAAAACAGTCTATCCTCCCTCACGGTGCGAATGTTATAAAAGAAGAATACAGTAATTCTTTATTCTATACAGAAAAGAAATAACCTGTAGAAATGAATGGCATTCTAAAATAACCTGATACTAAAGATTTTAACTTTTATATACTCTTCCTTTGTTTCAAGTAGATAAAAAGGTTTCGAAAATGAATACTATAAAAGGAACTGTTCATTTACCAAACATACTACTGACAGTAAAAAGATATAACTTCTTTCTTTGTTTCTAAAATCTGTCATTCATAGTCTAGGTGTCTAACCCTAATCTTTCTCCATACACAAAATGCTATTTATTCTGATAGTAAAATAAAAATAAACCTTCTCTTAATCAAACTAACATTTTATTCTATAATTGCATCATACTTCCTTTATCTAATTCCACCACCTGTGCTGGAGTACGATCTGGATCACTCCAGATGAGGAAAAAGATAGGTAGGGTTGTTTCTCATTAAGCATAATTTCATTACTAAACAATATTCTATATACAATCCTTTAAGTTTTTACATCTTAAACTGCAAATGCATCATTCAATCACACACAGGTAATAAAAATAGAAAATAATAGATAGCAAAACTTGTTCTTAAGCTTGGACGACAACAGCAATGGGAGGTCGTTCCTCCCTACCAACTCCTGGAGAGTGCTCAAACATCGACTCCTTAGGACCCCCAAGCTTGCTCTGGTCTCCCTGGCTGGAACTAGGTGCAGCAATAATCAAGTACCAGTCTTGAGACTCAATACCAATCCTGAACTTATCAGCCAATTCTCTCAGCTTAACAAGCTGTATCAGACCAAGTTACTGCAGTTTATCTCTCAAAACACCTTCCTTACAGTTTTCCCTTTTTCCCAATGAATTGCTTGAAGTGCATTCCACCTGAATGATTCTTCTCCTGGAAAATATCTAAGCAGCCTCAGCTCTCTACATTGGGTATTTTTAAAAGATTGCCTAGGTATTTTTGGGTTAGTTGTCATTTATTGAGGCACCTGCTCTGATCCCACTTTATTCGGGGATCATGACCCCAAATGTAGGGAAGTTGCCACCTGCAACATAGGAAGTGTTTGAGGATGCTGCCACTTGTCTTTTGCTCTCCACCTAGTTCCTTCCACCAGTTTGACCAGTAACACTCTTATTAACATCTCTCCCAAGTTGTTGTCTCCACTTTTTATTTATTAAAAATAAAGTATTTAGAATTACATTCCACTTCTTTTGACTCTGCTGAGTCATCAGTTCCTACTTAGCATTAAATTTAACATAATTTCTTAGGAAATCAAATTAAAACAATTAACATTATTTTACAAAATTGGGGTATGTGACAATGGAGAATTGTATGTAACTAAAAGAGGGGCATACATAAGAATTATTAGGGCATACATTAGATTTTTTTCCAATTTCCAGTATACTGTTGTAGGAATGCCACTATGCAAATAAAACATTGACTTGATAGTCACAATCCCATTAGTATCATAAATTATGGGAGAGCTTAGAAAAACATCCCTACACAAATATTAACCGATAAGTATGGTTTTGGTGTTTCATTTGGAGAATAAAATCCTATCATACAATAGTTGTTATTATGACTCTTAAAGGGTCCTAGATGAGATCTATGCACTTTTAGGCAGTTCAACTTTCAAGCAAAAGAATCCATAAACAACAAGTATGTGCACCCTAGAAAACATGGAAAAGATCATAAATCATATTAGGTAAAATGGATAATCATATACAAAATCACAAAATCATTCATGGGAAAACTAAAAACCACTTAAAGGAGATATGTTCTTTGAAGGAGATAGTCCATTAAAGGAGAACCTCCAGGTTTTGTGTAGACATATATTGGCATAAATGGCAGTGTTATATGTGATCCATATGCATAACATATAGTCTCAATCTTGACAACATTGAAAGGCCAAAGTACAATGGCCACAAGCATACATGTGAAGCTTTTGAAGTCTACCCAATTCATGTTAGCAAAAGGCAATGCAAGCAATAAGTTAGAATGGATACTTGTATGTAACTAAAAGAGGGGCATACATTAGAATTTTTAGGGCTACCAAATTCCCACACCTATTAACCAAACTCATTCTTGACAAGCTTTTTCTTTAACAAGTTTTTGGCTTACAAGTCTTTCCAAGTTTTTTTTCTTATAAGTCTTTCCATGTTTTTTTGTTGGTATTTTGCTATGCTTATGCCAAATTTTTGTTTGGCCATGGTGTAGGTAGAACCAAATAGGTATTTGTCAGACCTATATTCCTCTAGCGAAGGGAGTTTGGGAAGGATAGAGGAAAGTGAGACATCCAGTAGGTCTACACGGGATAGATCAACTAGATGTCAGAAGATCAGAAGAAAATTCGACAAACGCATGATTTTTTTTCTCCAAGGATAGGGGTCATGTTCCTATGATAATGAGATAGTGGGAAACATCAACGTGCCCTTAAGGTACCAAAACCTATTGAAACAATGGATGCCTAGCAATATTCCTAAAGTAAACATTGATTTTTGTGTGAATGAGAGGATATATAGAATTGCACCTTCCTCATTGCATGGATTGGGGTTGTTTTGCATGGACGACATAAAGGTTGGATACGGTAGATGCACAGAATTGATGGAGTATGTTGGACCCTATTACAATTATAGTGATTGGATGCACTTGGTCCAATATAAACGAAGTATGCGTAGATATGGGTTGTCAGCGAATTATATAAAATTGAAACACAAAGCTCAAAATAAAGGAGCAACGATGTACATGGACGGAAGGCCAAAAACAACTAGTAATATTGCAGAGTTTATAAACAGTACACAACCAGGGTCAATATTAAAGAATCCCAACTGCATATTCGAGTTGCATGAAGGAAACTGTGTCTTTGTATGTGCAATTAAATCAATAGCTGCTAGCGAAGAACTGTTTATTGATTACAATTTGAATCATGTAGATACAAACAATGTTAGTATGGTTGTGGTACAACAAACAATTTAACCACCCTTTTATTAATTATTTTACCATCTATAGAAATTTTTGTTAGCATATAATTGAAATTATCTACTTTTCATGTTTCCTTATGTAACTTTTAGTATGTTTTTTATGCAGGGTTCTCTCAGGGGCACCTCCATCCTCGTAGATGTTTGTCGACCCGAGTCAAGGCAGTAGGTATACATCGATATTGCCAATGTAATATTAAATTTAGGATGGACATACAGATACGTTGTTATGTATTTTCATTAGTATATTAGGTTCGTTTATATAATATTATCTATTTTCCATGCAGAGTGTTGATCAGGGAAGCCAACTGGCTATTGATCAGTCGACTACATCATCAGGGCAATAGCCAAACATGATTGTAATTCTTCATTTCAAATAATTTAAAATCGTAAACATGTATATCGTGACGCATTATGTTTATTTTTTTATGTATTCTTTTGTTTTTATGGTTGCATTCATGATAGTAATGTTGTCTACCCTTTTTGCAGATTGACCGGGGAAAGTCCCTAGCTGTTAATCAAACGATTGGAGCTTCTAGGAAACCAGTAAACCTAAATGTAATTCCACATTCTAAATAATTCAAAAATGTACACATATAAAACATGTAGCATAGTGTTTATTTTTGTTCTGTATTTGTTATCTTTTACATATTGCGTTCATTGTGATAATGTTCTCTACTTTTTTTGCAGGTGGCTGATCGAGATAAATCCCCATATTTTGATCAGACCACGCCCTCATCTAGGCATCAGGTAATACTAGATGTAATACCTAATATAATTATTTTCGCACACTATATTTTCAAATACTAAGCAATTTTTTATATATTTCAATTGCAGACAGGGGATTCCATTTATCAAACAGTGTCTCAAAACTCTTTACAAAATGAGGTCTCTCGGTTGATGAGAGATAGTGAAATTAGAGAGTCTGTAGACCCGTTGAGGGTGCTACAAAGGACAAGGGAAAAAAAATGAGGAACCGATTCGTTTGATATTGGCAGTTCCACTAACAGAAGGGCTTAAACAAAGGATTCAATTGTTGTTACAGCAACGTAAAGAAGTGGATGTAAGTTATCGAATAAAAATGTAAATTCATTTATAAAAACTTTATAATATTTGATTTTATATGTCGTTGAACTTATAATACAATGGTTTGAATTTACAGCGCGCTATGGATATTATCAGTGGTGGTCAAGGAAATGTTGGTCCCAGTGACCAAACCACTCCACGTACACCACATACTGCTCCCATATTGTCAATTGAACAATCAGAAACAGGCTCTGTGACACCGCTAAGGGCAGCGGAGGGTACAACCGATGTTGCCCCACCCACAACAGATGTTCTAGAAGAAGGGGCGGATGCAAGGCTAGATAGATATGTGGAAGCATTTCCTAGATCTTCTCGTGTGACTAGCATTGGTTCAATAAAGTGTACATTTTTTATGAATGAAGAACTGGTTCCAATAAATATAGAGAGGATTCCAGGTCATTATAGACTGTTCAATTTAGTTTTTATAATTTGTGTCTAATATACTGATAATATTTTCTAATGTTGACTAATGATGGCAATAATGTTTTGCAGGAAATGATATATTTTATAAACATATGAATGATTTGTCCTTGGAGATCTTTGGGCCCACCATCTGCACAATGTGGAACAAGCAACCAAAATCTTTAAAGGATGATCTGACTAATCGCTTGGTTAGTCTATTCGAAAAAGATACCTTCGATACATCGAAGGTACTACAGAAGGTTAGAAAACATCTGAAGATTGTCCCAGACCAATATAGGGTTCAACTAGAAAAGAACCCTATGTATGAGTGCCCTCCAATGATTCCATCTATGGAGTGGAAAGCCCTGATGGAAGATGGAAAAGAGAAGGGCCTAATAAAATCAGGAAAGATACCACTGGGTGGAATAGGGAGGTATGCAATACATTTCAAAATGTAGTGGTAAGCCTTATTATTACTAGTTTTTATATCAATTTTGGTACATCGACTAATGTATTTAAAAACTTAATTAGGCTCTCGGACACATCTAAGACCACAAAGTAAGAATTGAAAAAATTGGCCAACACAAGCTTGGGCCTGGTGGTTACTCCAACTTGGTGGCCCGATATGTAAGTATCGCAAAACCCGAATCCGCATCCAAATATCATACATATTATTATTTTTGTTTTGTTTTGACAAAAGGATTTAACATTAATGACATCATGCAAATATGAAGGCTGACCGATTCAAAGAATTTCCCAGTGCGGATTACATGAAGCTTGGCTTCGAATAGGGCTTTGACGCCGTTGTTGAACATCGGAGAAGCTTGTCTGAGAATACTGCACGATCTTCTGTTGATCCATCTGGTGCCCATGTATGTGAAAACTATATAGTTTAATGATAATTTATTAATGCTCATGCAATTTGTTCCTTATAAATAAACTAACACAAATTATTTATTCCTTTTTGTGCAGGAAAGTAATGATCTCGTCCATGTCGAGGATGTAGTACATGACCAACCAAATGAATATCAATATGCTTCTCATCCTGGTAATGAATTTATTAATGTGCTACTATTTTTTATAGACCATTGCAGATGATGAACATTAATTCTAATTCTACACAATTCAACTGCAGAGCATGTAGCTGCAGATCATAACATGGAACAGGTTGGGCTAGTACGAGATAATTTTGAACATGTTGATGTGCACATGGCAGGTAAAAACACACATTCGTAATGTTTTTCAAATGAATTACTCATATTTATCAAATATAAATATATTAATGAAATATTTTGACATTATTGCAGAAACTCATCGCCCCTCGCCTAAAGTTCAACTTTGCGAGAAGACTAATAGGGATACCGATGATCAAATTCCCGAATATTTGACTCTAACTAAATATTTAAAGAGAATAAAAGTAAAAAGGAAGTGACTAAACAAATTTTGAGTAATTCTTATATATATAAAAAAACAATTAATGGTTTTTTCGTATGTTTTATGAATGAATACTTTACTGATTTTTTTTCTACCATTGACTAAATTAATGTTTTAATGAATGGGTTAATGAATGGTTTAATGAATGGTTTTTTCAGCTATTGCATGATTGAATGGTTTAATGAATGTTTTAAAGAATGATTTAATGAAAGAATCTTTCAACTATTGAGTGAAATAATTTGCATTGTAGATGCATTGTTATTTGCATTGTGAAATAGTGAAATAAATTGTTATTTGCAAGTATATGCATTGGGTTTGGGGAGTTGAGAGTGATGTGAGGGGGGGGAGGGGCCATAAGAGCTTCCACCTTCATGTGGTTGGTCCTGTTTAGTAGAGAATATTAAATTATTCTCAAAATAGAGAGGATCTCAATGAATGGTAAGGAAGAATACATTAACAAACATCTATTTCTATATTTTTATTGTGTAATTTTCACTATTGCTATTTGAATCCTCCATTGGAACTTCTTACAGATAGCGTTGAGAAAAATTTCCATAGTTAAGAGGCAAGAAATGGAGTTTTGATTAGATCGATGACCTTATATACATAGTATTTTTGGTTATCCATGTTTTATTAGGTGATATATTCTTAACAATTAATTTACTTGAATAGTTGAATAGTATTGTAATTTACATTGTAATAGAATTGTATTTATTTAGATTGGTTTTGTTATCTTCATAAACAAACATAAATATATTTGATGGGTCCTAACATGAAACTATTGCAACAGGACAAAAAATGAAGTATGTTGAATGATGTTTTGAAAGGTAAAGCATAAGAAGACATTGTGAAGATCCACAAATCAAGGTATAATTATGTTTTCTTTTGTTTGATTGAGCTGTGTATTGGGTATTTATGCATGTGCACACACATACATTTAGTGGATGATGATGATTACCATACACTGAGGTGAACTTTGTTCTATCTTATCTAAACAATTACCTTAAATATTTTGATTTATCATGATAACAAAATTAAATGTTGGCATTTCATTACAAGAAATTTGATAGGCATTTCAGTTGGATGGGAATATGAAAGGTCAAAAGACAGAAAAAGATAGATAGACTTGTGAGGAAAATGGTATCTGAAGTGTTGTTTCCCTATTATTCCGCATGAGTATATTGTTATCTACCCGATTTTATCTTTCTCTAGTAGTTTTGTAATTTGTTTCTTAATCTCATATCTTGTTCAACTTTAATGGTTGATTTTGTAGTGGTAAACCTATGCTTATATTTGTGCTTATCCCTGTAGGTTGTGAGTTGGGCATGGTACACATTGGTATTTTCAGTTTCCATTGTAACTTTTCACCCCCACATCACTGTGCACTTTATTACTCATAATTGCTAATTTGTTACAAAGTCTTCTTTGTGCAAATATTTTATTAGGCATCTATATATTTCTGTATTGCTTCCAATTTATCACCGAGTTTAAAGTGGTCACTTAGAGCAAACATCTTAACTTCGTAATACAAAAGAAGAATGACTGCATTGATAATTATGGTAACAAAGTATTGAGATCTTCTTGAAAAAATAAAGATCTATTTGCTACTTTATTTCTGGAAGGCATTGCTTGAATGGTTAAGTTATAAAAACTGCTTATTTTTGTTGTTTTCAGGCAATCTTCTAGAGGTATCCATGACCTGAAAAAGAGTATCAGACATTTTTACTGATTTAGAATGATAGATCACTAGATTTGGTATGACATCTTTTCACTTAAGGCAACATTTTCACATTTGTTGGAAACAGTTTCGATGTTCTTTCCCAAGGAAAATATGTTTTTATTGAAGAAAGCCCATTTGCAGCCATGACTTTTGGTGGTGTTGATCCTAATCACTTCAAGGGTAAAAATAAATATGATCATGTTACTCGAAATGGTTACTAGAAGGTATGTAATAGAATCATGTTATTTTTCCAGGTTTAAGATTGATTTTATTTAAGGATAAACACACGCATACCATGTTAATTGTATGAGTCAATATAGTTACTAGTAGGTATGTCATGGGATTAATATCCTCTAATAAATCGATTTTGTTATTTCCTTCATTTTGACATGGGAGACTTCCTCATTGATGATCAATCAACAGGTCAGCATATAGTCCATCTTATTCAATTGGGCACATGATTGCTTCTTAAGGAATCTTATGAAAATATTGATGGCATTTTATGAACTTTTTTTACAGGTTTTTGTGCTGGAGGTTGTGTTTCTATTGGAGTATCTGGAACTTATTTGCTAGCTGGTCCATCGGTAAAGCATGCATACCTTTGATCTTTTGTAAATTTCTTGTATAATTTAGTGGTGTTTTCTAGGTCTGTGCACGATATGCTATTGTTGTAAAGCATAAGTATTTCATAGCCACACCAAGGATATAGGGCAGAAAAAGCTATTTCAGAAACATAACCAACAAAGTATTATCATTTAAACCACTTTTCTTTGAAATCAACATTAGTAGACAATTTTATCAGCTAGCAAGTGTAAGTGTTAACAACCACCATGTATCATCACATAGGCATTATTATCGTCATTTAAATTAACTGTAAATACTACTGTATATCAACATGAATTACCAGCTGAGTTAACCATCCTTTTAACTATTTATACAAGTACTCCTTAGCTTGAGAATAATTCTTTTGGAAGGAAGAATTCAATTATATTTTTGATATTTCCCCATAACTCAAATATGACCCTAACTTGGTTGATTTTGCAGGTATTTTTTATAGGTTTTAGGGCTAGAAACGATAGTAACACTGATCAGTAAGGAAAGAGTCCCTAAATTTCCCTACTAAACAATTAAATGTGGTCATTGTAAGGCATAAAGTAACCTTTTATCAAGGACAAATTATCCCAACCCCTGAAACATGTCAAATATGAAACCTTAACTCTGACTTTTGACTGGTTTTTTTAGGTTGCTTCTCAAGTTCGTGGATGTACACAAGAAGATAGGTGATGCACTGGAGGATCTAGGGATAAATAGACAGACCAAAACTTGAGGGTGGCTTATAATTTGAAAATTGTTGTTGTCGTAAGGATTTCTCCTCACTACAGGAGAAAGAATGGCTCCCTTGTGCCTATAGGGAACAAGGGTAGGTTCCTACTCTTAGAAAACAAGAAAAAATGAAATGGAAATAGCATAAACAGAGCAACGAATTAAAATAAGCTAATCTAAACAAGAATAAGTAAATGGCAACTGCTATAAACTAGATCTAAGAGCTAATAACAGAAAAGAAAGAGGGAGATGAAGCCCTTGTGAACCCCTCTATAGAAAACAGGTTAGGGTTCCGCCTGCTTGGAACCTACAAGCAACCTAAGCTACTACAATGGAAAACCTGCAAATAATGTCAACAATAGAACCTGTAAATAAAAATAACAGTTAGAAAGCAAAAGCAATTAGAAAAACATGAAAATAAATTATACGTCACTTAGGTGGAAATGGGCCACCATGCCCTAGCTCATGGGAGCACCTCTCTCTTGGTTGGGAAGCAATGGCTTGATGAGATGGAGATGGAGGAGAGGGAGAGTGGGTGGTTTGAGAGGCAAAGGTTTCAGAGCATCCACAGGAAGCATAGCAATAGGCAAGTGAGGAGTGTTTTGAGAGTGACCCCCCATCCTCCTTTTATAGTTTTTCCAAGGGATTTTAGGGTTTTAAGCCCTTGGTCAGGGATTTATCCCCTTTTAGGGTTTTAGCCCATTTTTTAGGGCTTTAGCTCCTAGGGGGATATTTTGGGCTCTTTTTTGGGGTTTTTAGCCATTTTCTTCATCCTTGGGCTCTTTTGGAGGTGTGGGGGTCAAATGGAAGGTCTTATGGAGTGAAATGAGTGTTGTGAGATGGTGTCCTTGGGTGGTGCAGGCCATTGAGACCTATGTGGGGGATTTTTGGGTTAACAGATTGCTCCCTGATGTGTAAGGGCAGGAGCTCAATGTATGGACGATGAACATCATAGGATTCACTGTGTAGAGGTGGTGCTTTCGGGGCTGGGGCATGGTGGCTTTTAGTTTTTGTATTAATTTGGTTACCATCAATGGGTGAGATACAATAAATGTGTGACATGTATATGGATGAGGAGGGAATTCCCATGCTCGTGAAAATGTCAAAAAGAGTCATTTGATCTATGCTCTAAAATACAAGAGCTGATCATATACAACTGTTGTTACAATGTTGGTTGCCTTTATGTGAGGCTGAATACAATACTGATCTAGTACATTGGACCCATGGCATTCTCATGGAATGCTATATCATCATGAGTGACAGTCTGCTGGATCTGGTACATAGCTATGTGGACTCGCTGATTGAGAGTCAGAGTCTCTGTGGTACGAGTATGTTGTATCAATCATAAAGGTATATCGAAGCACTGCTAGGGCTTCTGAACACTGTCTCCAATGCAACCCAGAAATCACAAGGGACATAACCTGTTTAGGTCCCTCGAGTGGACTCACCAATGTGCTAGAGTCAGGTGACATCCAAGGTCTTCGACCAAGTACTGTGCGGAGCAAACCTTGTATGAATCTCAATGGTGCAATGATGGAGTTGAAGTCGAGCACGTGAGAAACAACCATCCCAAGAGGCACTAAGGATTCCTCTCAAGTGGTCCAAGGAACTCATCAATGATGTAAACGAAACCAAGGTACAGGGACCTCTAGGTCTATCCTCTGGAATATGTGTGTTGGAGTCAATAGAGGGAGACCTGCCCCTAGTCAAGGCGATGATGTTTCCTTGACCAGGAGCGTGAGGGATAACTGAAAGGTGTGAATCAATCTGCGGACTGCCTCACTGAATTGTGGGGGAGGGGAGGGAAGGGAACAAAATGAATAGGGGCAGGGGTGGAGTGGGAGACTCAAACTTCCTTTTTTTAGAGTATGACGATAGGGCGGACCAGAAAGCAAATGAAACTTAACTCATGGGAATGGGATCATAGCTGTAATACCGGGAATGTCGCTGCAAATGGGAAATACTTGGAGGAGGTGGACACTTTTGATACTAATGGGATCTAAGGAAGACACATTGCAGAGTACTCTGAACAAAGGAGACCCAATGTGGGGATGTTGCCAAACTATTTTCTCTGGGGTGGTGTCTAGGGACACCGTTGTGGTACGATCTCGTGGATTTTTGGCAAGCCCAAGAAGGTAAGTGCTTGATGGTGCTTTCAATTTTAGAGAGTCTGAAAGCATGAAGAAGACTCCAGTGGGGGCTCTTTTTCGTTGGTAGTCTCCTGTGCCCAAAAAAGGATAAAAGTATACATAGGAGAGCTCACCCATCCTGTAGGGGATGAGAGACTTCTTTACCGTTGGTAGTCCAAGCAGGCTGGGAAAGGTTAAACCTATACTGACTAAACGGTCATTCAAATACTTTTACGAGCATGAACGAAACCAAGTTTGCTCGGTGATCTTTTCTTGTTGAGATGGTAAGAAAAGAGCTTAACGACAACCGGTGGTGAGCGTTTTGGTAAAGTGCGGCCCCTTTGCCCGAGAAATCATAAAAAGTATGCAGAGGGGAATGGTCTTGGCTTGAGTGTGCCAAGGAGGTCCTTTTCATGAAATGGTCTACATGGTCCGTAAAAGGAGGTAAATGAGATAATGTAGATGCCCTTTCCTATAGTTTAGCGAGTGGGAAAGGAAGAAGCTATGCTCAGTGATATTTTCATTGTTTAAAGGAGTCAGAAAGGAGCTTAAACAAAACTCCAATGTGGTCAACCGATTGCGGTGGCACAAGCGGTGCCCCATGTCGGGACGGTGGACAGAAGTCCAAATGTCATCTGCGTAGTATGGATGGAGCAGAAGGCTCTCAAACATACCAATACATGCGTGGGATATATCGCGGTAGAGGCTCACGAGTCGGTGCGGCAGAGGCATGCAAACCGAGGTGGATCTCGGACAGAGGTTAGGAGAGCGTGTGTGTGTGTTGCGGTGGATGGACTTGAATACATTTGATGTAAGTACAAGTCTGGAGGCGTGCAAGAAAAAAAATTGTTTTATGGACAGTGGTCTAGAGGTCCGCGTAAGGTGTGGTAAAAAGAAAAGACAATCTATGTGTTAAAAATACAAAATAAAAGCTAAAATTACAGTCCTTAATGGGCGGCGGCCTGAGGACACTTCTATGTCAAATACATGGAAGAAAAACAAAGGGTTTTGTGGACGATGGTCCAAATGTCCATGTAAGGTGCGGTGAAAAAGGAAATTGTAAATACAAAAATAAAAGTATAGTACAATCCTTAACGGGCGGTAGGCCGATTGCTCGCATGAGTTACGGTCGGGAAGTGTGATGCGAGTACCGGTCTGTAGACACTCGCATCGTCATGTCATGGCTCGTAAACCGAGGTGACTTGTGGGAAGTGGTCCTGAAATTGATTTATTAAACATGAGACAATGGTCTCATAAAGAGATGGAAATTTGAGCCCAGAGGTGTGAGAGTTGTCTCGAATAGGTTCCGGGTGACTTTGGATTAGCAGCTGATGGTACTGCTCCTGACTTGTGCTAAAAAACGTTGAAAAATAAGAAAAAGAAAACGAAATGACTCATTGGTGATGTTAAGGGTAAAATCTTTTGAGGTAGAGCCCGTTGCGGGGATTCTCCAAGATTTGTCCATTTGAGTCAGCGAAGAGGTATGCCCCCTTGCCGAGACAAAGGTCATTGGCAAGACGGGATGATGGAATCTGGTCTTTTATGGGAAGAACCGATTCCATACTATAATTTAAAGGGAATTGGGTAAAACCAAAAGAGGTCTTACATATATCACCGTCATCGCGTAAGTGGTGCCAGGATAGATTAGGTGGATCTTCCATAGTCGACGAGGCGAAAGGGAAACTGGTGCTAGATATCATGAAAATGGTATTGGTTGTGGCTTTGGTGGCCTTGCCCCCAGTCTTTGTTGGAGGAAGAGGGGCAGGCCTGGAGACGGGAGGAGTATTTGATGGACTTGGAGGTAGGTGCAACATCATCTCAATTCGCTGGACATGAGTCAACACATCCTGGGGCCTCAGAGGTATGGTAGGTGGTTCAAGGTACCACAGAGGATCTCCTAGTGTGAAATCCTGTAGATGGAGGGTTTCCAAGGTAGACTTAATCACGATCCTGGATGGTAGGAAAAAGAAAAGGAAAAGAAAAAGGAAAAGGATCATGTTGAGTGGGAATGAAACCCACTATTTCCCTGGTAACTGAGGTTGCGGCTATGGCTGGGGAAAAAAAAGAAAAGACAGGTCTGATGGACCGTTGGTGATGGTGGAGACAAGAGGGTCTGCAGAACTGGACATCATGTAGATGGACACGGTATCTGAAGAAGGTGATGCGGGGTGAACTTCTTCAATCAAGGTGATCTCAGACTCAAGGGAATGGTGACAGAGGTCAGCAAGATCCATTCGAAATTCGGGCAGGTCTTGGAAATGGTGGGAGTAATTTCCATACAAGACACAAAGGGTGCAAGCATGGTTTGTTCTCAATGCCTTGTTCCTAACTAGTGGCACGGTTGGGAGTTCAACCATGGGGATGTTTTCGTTCGTATCCATGGCATCCAGATGCACACAGATCACTGGAATTTTAGGGTAATTCTGAGTTGGATGGCACAAGGTAGGACTTGTCGTGGTTCTGCGGTGGCTTTGGTGTTCTTTCCCCTAGCCCTTTTGGGTTGGGGCGGTGTAGGTGCGGGTGCGGCGATTGGCTTATGCAGACCGGGTGGGGGGTGAGACTCAACCGTAATAGGTTGCATCGGATTTAACACAACCTGGGGCATTACTGGTTGAGCTGGTGGATCTAGATACCACACCAGGATCCCCAATGTAAAGTTGGGTAGGATTAAGGTGGCCATGACCGGCTTGCTCATGACACCAGGTGGGGGAAAGAAGAAGGTAATTGTATGGACTGGAGATGAGCCCACATAACTCCCAGCTGGTTGCATGTGGGGGTGCGGTTGTGGTTAAAGCTGTGCATAGTGCTGCAACTGTGGATGATATTGCGGCTGTTGTTGGCATTGTGGCTGTGGATGTTGTTGTGGTTGTGGTTGGGGCTGTGGCTACGGTTGCTGTTTGGGTGCAGTAGTGCTTGATGAGACCATGCACAAGTCTGCAGTTTGCTTTTGTGTCGGTGGCGCTAACACAAACGGGATAGGAGCCATCATGGTGGGATCGGTAAACAACCCAGGGCCCACATTCAATGGTGGAGCGACTGGTGTGTTTTCAACCACAGTGTTGGTTGCAGGGATGAAATTAGCATGTGTGGTTGCCCCTTGCGGCTCAGTGGTGGTGCTGGTAGGGATAATGTTGGCGGGTGCTATTAACCCTTGCGGCTCATGGTAGGTGAGCTAGTTAACCATCACAATCTTCCATTTGTGGGGGAACATCATGAGGCAGAAGACAGTTGACGCGACGGCTTGCATGGCATACATGTAACTCCTTCCAAGGAGGAGGTTGTAATCCAGTTGAGCATTGACGACTTCGATGTCGATCAGGACTGTCTTCTTGGATAACGTGATGGGGACATGGGGGAGGATTCCTTGGGCTTTAGTGGGATGTCCATCATAAGCCCACAGAGTCATGGAGGATGGTTGCAGAATTGGTGATCCAAGCTTCTGCGAAACCAAGGTAGACATGACACACGTGGATGCCCCCTTATCCACTATGCATCGGTGCACAACCAAGTTCTGGATGGACACTAGGATTTGGAAGGTGATAGTGGGGGGCATGCATGACTCTTTGTTCTCTGTATCAAAGGTGATCATCTTGGATTCAGAGGGGTCTACTTCCCCTATAGCGGCTAGTAGGGCTTTCCGCTGCATTGGGAACATTTTAAGTACCTTAAGAGCGGACATGGCGGTTGGCATTTGGGCCAAATCACCGACAATGCTATAACTGACTGCAGCTCTAGCTTTGGCATTATTGGTAATTCTGTGTATGGGGGAGTGCGGGAATGGGGGTAACTATAGAGGTAGGTTGGTTGTCTTAGACGTGGATGCTACTGATGAGTCGGCAGGTTCGGTGGTGGTACCGTACTGATTTCATCTAGTCTGTAAGTTGACCTCTTCAGTGGTCATGGATAGTAGGTGGTGAACACCTGTTTCGGCCATCGGTGATGCCCCCATAGCATTGGGATTGGCTTGGGGAGGGGGAGCGGTTTCCACCAATCCTTGGACTGGTAGTGGGTTTTGAAGCACCATGGGAGGAGGTCCTTGTGGTGCCTGGTTGGGTTCGTCTTGGTTGGGAGCATTGGTGGTCTGTTGGGCCTCATTTTGAATGGCCTGATTAGTGTGAGCCATGAGGGGACACTCAATCATGTCATGGCCATAGAAATCACAGAGTGTACATGGTTGGTTTGTGCGCAACGGTGCATTGCGTCTTGGTGGATTTTGTCAGGGGGGGTTTTGGGCTGGCCGGTTATCCACGAAATTATTGGGAGGGTTCGGTTGCTGACCGCCTCCTTGTGATTAGTTATTTCCTTGGTTGTGGGGCCGATTGTTTCTAGCTTGACCTTGTTGATTGTTGGGGGCAGGTTGGTTGGGACGATTTTGTTGTGCGAACACTTGTCCCAATGGAGTGGGTGGAGCAAGGGCAGGGGCTTGAACTTGTTGCACTAGTGGTGCATAGTATATTTGCAGGGCTGGTTGTGCCACAAATGTGGGTGTTTTCCCCACATACTATTGTGTTGGCCAAGCCATGGCCTGAGCCTACTACGGTGGCGCAGGTTGTGCATAAGAGGTTGTTGCTCTGGACTGAGACATTATTCTAGCATAGTCTGGAGCTTGGTTTTGGTAAGCAACATTAGCAGTGTTGCTTGGTTGCGGTGCAACGGCAGGTGGTGTCGGTCGAGGCTGTGGTTGTTGGGAGACTGACCCTATGATGCCGTATGCTATGTGGGATGCCCTCGGTGCATCACGATAAGAGGTACTTGGACGGGGAGCATCTAGAATGACAGTGTACAAGTATCCAGACTAGGCATAAATGAGATCAAATTGTTGGGCCTTCAATATGGCCTCTTCTTCAGATTGGGGACATTCAGATGTGATTTCCTTTGCGATGGGTGGGAGCAAAGTCTTAAGGAACCAATCCAAGAAGATCCTGTTTTCTAGTTGGATTTTGCATAAGCTATGGCATCGCCACCACTCATGGATATGGTCAGTTATATGAGTAGCGGTGCTTTGGCGATAGGATAACAAGATCTCCACCCCCTCATCATATCTGACAGGGAGTTGGAAATACTATAGGAACATGAAGGCTAGGGAGTTGAAGTCGGGGTACTTGGCTTGTGGCATATCAATGTACCATTTGGTCGTAGCACCTGTAAGGGTGCGTTGGAATAGCCTCAACTTGATAGAGTCATCTACGATGCTATTGGATGAGCACCATAGATGGAATGTCATTATATGATTTTGGGGACATTCCCCGACTTTGCCTTCAAACTTTGGGATGTATGGTGGAAGCTTAGTTGGCATGGGTGGCCAGAAAGCTTGGTGGCGGATGGGATCATTCGTTAATCTAGCCAAGCCAGGAAAGTTCAGACGAGCCATGAAGGGCATATTTGACCCCAAGTTAATGTGGGATGGGGCCGAAATGGGGGTGGGGTTTGCAGGTGCATAATGCATCTACATGGTTGGGGGTGCTTGTGGTGGCACCATTGCAGATGGTCCAATGCCTCCAAGTGCTGTGTGGGAGGTGGTATGGGTGGCAGGAGTATTTCCCCCATGAATGACAGTAGGGGCAATGTGGGTGGATGGTGCGCTGCCCCCTGTGTGGCAGAGGGGGCAGTGTGTGTGGAGGGGCCACTGCCCCCGTGTGTTACCACTGGGCCAGCTTGGATGGTCACTATGGGTGGTGGCAATTGGCTAATGACAATCTGCATGACTGTACTTGGACCACTTTCCAAGTTGTGGGTGACATGTTGTGATGTGGACATGGGTCCACTTGCTAAGGTTAGGCCAGAAAATGGATCTAGGTTTGCACTAGTCATGGGGCTTGATGGTGCGGTGTGGAGGTCTGGTTCAGATTGATATGGGTCTGAATCAAAATCAGAGGCTGTGTGGCCCTTTGACAGTGTGGGAGATCACTGAGAGCAGCTTCAACGGTGTCGATCAAGTGTTCCAAATGGTGGTGGTTCGCCTCTTAGGCATGAGGGAGATCGTGGAGGATCAATTGTGTTCACTTTTGTGTATGAAAATGGTGGGTATGAGATTTGGACCCCGGTTTCAATGGATTCCTATTGGCTAAAGGTGGTCTCTCAGCCACCAAGACTACGAGAAGATAGCACTTGGCTTGTTCCTCATGGGTGCTGCTACTCAATCGGAAGGGGTCGTTGCCCGTTTCGCTTGGCAATTCCTCTCAGCGGCCAGCTACTTTGGGGTTCCTGTGGTACTCCTCACAATGATTTGTTGGGAAATATCAAGTACTTCCCATAGTTGAAGTAGTTAGGGACTTATGTCCTCAAAGACTACAAAATTGATTGAACTTAGTGTAAATTTGGTAAATTTTAAGGCTTACTCAGTGTCATGAACTGAGTTGGGTTAATTATTTGGTATGGTGTGTTGGTTTGCTTTTTTGTTCTGGTATTTGGTTTGCAATATGGTTTATGAATTCATGGTAGAGTTCATACCATGGTTTTGTATGCAAACATAAATGAAAATTTGTAAGCAGGTATCGTGATTAACCCTAAATTGTTGGCCTAAGTAAATGTCTACCTCTCAGTGATATTCTTCTTTAACCAAGAGAAGGTGCTGGGCTCTCAACACAATGGGACTAATCCCATCCATAGATCCTTAGGTCACCTCCCAAGTGATAGGCTGGTCAATAGGGAGGATGCTTAGAGTCGTGAGAAGCACTCCTTCTCTACCTCGTCTACCTTCCAGGTCACCTGGTTTTAGTGGTTTGGAAAAAATACCATGGAGTGCCTAGATCTATACGACCTTACCCTTCGTAGTATCCCAGAATACCCCAGAGGGTTATGACTGCGTAGAGGAGGAAGGGGGAAGTAAGATGGTTATTTTTAAGTTACTTTTAGTTAGACTAGTTCATTTTATTAAGCCTTAATGATTGATTTAGCATATACACATTGTTCATAGATTGATTTGTAGAAAATAAAAACTGGAATTGAAAGAGACATGCAATGGTGGACAGAGGCGGCTGGGCCGCACTAAAAATCCTCTGAAACTGAAAATTACTATCAGTTAAACTTAAATACAACTTCTGTGGGATAGGTCACACATTTCTGACCAAATTGAGCGAGGGGCCGCAATATTTTTCTAGAAATGAGCGAGGGGGTCACACAGAATGCGAAAACAGTCGCAACCTGAGCTTCTGGGCTGAAGTCGTGCCTGTTTGGGGATTAAGTGTGCCCTAGGTGCACCTGTTGGCCAATTAAGAGCACCCCAATCTCACCTTTTCCCCCAATAAGAGAGCCCTGCTCCAGAAAGGGTTCTTTTTGGTGATGGAGGGTCAAATCTGGCCGATAGTAACTGGTATTAGGTTAGTATGACTTGGCTTGGCCTAGCAAAGGCTTCGACACTAAATAAAATAGGAAATAAAGCAAATTTAAAACAGATCTAACCTAAGATTTCTGAAAACTAGGGTAAATTTGAAAAAACTTAAAAACTTGAAATTTTTGGACCAAGTATCCGGTGGGATCGACCTAGTATGGTCGCCAAAGCTATAGCAAGGATTTATCCTCACTACAAGAGCAAGAATGGATCCCTTGTGCCTATAGGGAACAAGGGTAGGTTCCTACTCTTAGAAAACAGGAAAAGACGAAATGGAAATAGCATAAACAGAGCAACGAATTAAACTAAGCTAATCTAAAAAGGAATAAGCAAATGGCAACTGTTGTAAACTAGATCTAAGAGCTAATAACAGAAAAGAAAGAGGGAGATGAAGCCCTTGTGAATGCCTCTGTAGAGAATAGGTTAGGGTTCCACCTCCTTGGAACCTGCAAGCAACCTAAGCTACTACAATGGCAAACCTGCAAACAATGTCAACAATAGAACCTGCAAATAAAAATAACAGTTAGAAAGCAAAGGCAATTAGAGAAACATGAAAATAAATTATACCTCACTTAGGTGGAAATGGGCCACGATGCCCTAGCTCATGGGAGCACCTCTCTCTTGGTTGGGAAGCAATGGCTTGATGAGATGGAGATGGAGGAGAGGGAGAGTGGGTGGTTTGAGAGGCAAAGGTCTCAAAGCATCCATAGGCAGCATAACAATAGGCAAGTGAGGAGTGTTTTGAGAGTGATCCCCCACCCTCCTTTTATAGTTTTTCCAAGGGATTTTAGGGTTTTAAGCCCTTGGTTAGGGCTTTAGCCCCTTTTTTGGGACTTTATCCCCCTCCGCCCTAACTTTAGCCCCTTTTAGGGTTTTGGCCCCTTTTTGAGGGCTTTAGCTCCTAGGGGGCTATTTTGGGCTCTTTTTTGGGGTTTTTAGCCCTTTTCTTCATCCTTGGGCTCTTTTGGAGGTGTGGGGGTCAAATGGAAGGTATTATGGAGTGAAATGAGTGTTGTGAGATGGTGTCCTTGGATGGTGTAGGCCATTGAGACCTATGTGGGGGATTTTTGGGTTAACAATTTTTATTTTTGGATTATTGAATTTTATAAATTTCTAAGGTTTTCTAGTTTATAAAAATGCAGATCTAATCAAACACTACACTAATCATGCAAATGCGTATATTTACACATGAAATACTACATTTTGATCAAAATGACAAATCTTAGGGTTTTTGTGAAATTTACTTCAAACCCAAAGCCATGAGGGATAGTGATTAGCCTCCCTCTTAGAATATTTCCCTAAGCCTCACCAACTTGGACTTCCAAAAACAACCTCTAGGGTTTGTTGGAGGATCCTAATTAGGGAAAAATTCAGATATCTAAGGACAAACAAGAGAAAAATCCTTCAAGAGGATATTTTATAACATGTAAAAGTTGACAAAAGCTGGTAAAAATCCCTAATTCAGAGAAAATGTAGCATTAAAACCACCATTCAATCCATAGAAGCATAATTTCACCAAACTTTACCAATGGAGCAACCAAGAAAACCCTAGATCCTCCTTGTGCTTATGTTCTTCCAACAATGCTAGCATCAATCTTGCATGTGCATGAAACCCTAGAATTCACCCATCATTTTACCATAAAACCAAAGAAGAAATAGTAATATATTTGATAAGTTTCCCCTATGAATCCATAGGCAAGCCTATATCAGAGCATATTCTTCGCATGAAATATTTTTCTAGATCCATTGATTTCTAGATAATGGTGCTTCCACATGATTTAGTATTGTAATTGCAAGAGGGACTTCATAAACATTTATAGATTCTCAACCAGTCGTAAAAGGACAAGCAAGCATGCATTTACCAGAATCCCAACAACTATTTAAAGGATCAAAGACAATCACCTATCTCTTCTATTGAACAATCATAGAGTGAAATTATGTTGCATATAACTTGATTTTAGCACTGTTACTAGATCCACCACCCTAGTGTGTAGGATCCGCTAACAATTGCAACATGTTGATCTACCTCAGCTACCAAACTAGGCATATGTGTTGTTTCGGTGGAAGGACTGTTAATGTTCAAAGGTGTTACTGAATCTGTAATACTTCCAGTTGATGCAACTCTTCTTGCAATGGGGACCATCAAAAGAGAGTTTGATCTTATCTTGGCCAAATGAAATTGAAGGCCGGACCTGTTCATTTTGAAAACCAAGATCACTTGAATTGATTCCAGTCACTAAGATATACATAGTTTCCATACCTAGTTGTTTCTCCCTCTGTTTCCTCACTACTGCAGAGGAATTCATGTTATATGATGGTCCAAGAGAAGTAGTAGACACATATACAAATGTGAGAGGTTGTGATAGTTTCACTGATTTTGACAACGGTGTTGACTGCAGAGCACCTCTAACCTCTACTTTTTGGAATTCCCTAGAACTTTTGACCAATTTTATATTTTGGACAAGGTCATGCCTTATTTTACCCTTTTGACTTGGTTGTCCTTTTCTTCCTTAAGGTTCGATATGCTATTGCATGATATGATATAGCATATCAGACACTTTTTATGCACTTGTTGCATTTATGAAGTTCTTTGTAAACAACAGAACTTCTCTCTGGCCCTTATCTTTAATTGACAACTAAATTATTTTTATATCCTTTATATTGTCCTGAGTTCTTCTCAAGTGATTTATATCTCCATTGGGAAACCCTAAACTACTTATATTTTACATTTTAGTCCTTCGGTTGACTTGGACTTGAGCATGCATTTTATTTATATGTTTGACAAGATGATTCTATATCATCACTCATTTGGACATGTTCAGTAAAAATCTATCATATCTAAAACACTAATTAGATTATTTTGATGCATAAAATTCAATGATCACCGACAGAGTGTGTGCTCTAGAATGAAAAGGATATATATTATTTACATATTTATTGGAATAATATCCACCATTATCTATGTGAAGGACATTGATCCCCTTACCAGATTGTCTCTCTGCAAGAGCTTTAAAATCTCTAAGAAAAGAAAACACATCAGCTTTGTGATTTAAGAAGTAGACACCTGTGTATATAGATATGTAATCAATGAAGGTTAGAACTTAGTACATATATTTATTTATTCATAGATAGGTGAGGAAAGGGACCAGTAATGTCACCGAGAACAAAATCAAGAAGTCATGTGGCTCTCTTGGCCTTTCCTTTCTCAAATCTCTCTTCAAGGTTCCTACCAAGAGTATATATTGGAAAAACTCCATCTAAGAAGGATATAGGTGGAAACCCCACTATCCCATCTTGTTTGATTAATTGATGCAATTAATGTAAGTTAATATGCCCAAACATATCATGCCATAACTTACTAACATCATTAGAATGCATTAATAAAGCTAGAGTAGGATTTTTAAGCAAAAACTATGAAAAAACATACAATTTATTTTTGTGATCAACTTTTTCATGGGCTTCATTTTGCTTGTCAAAAGTGGGCCAATATAATGCTCTTGCAACTCCACAGCCATTGTCAACCAGTCTTTATATGGAATCATTGGTTTATGCTCTTCAATATGAAGGCCCTCTTAAAGATTGCCTCTTTGTACGAAGTCATAGACAATAAGGAATTCCTTTCCCCATGCATAATAGCTAATACAAAGTAGTTAGATGGTAATCATTGTGCTTAATACTTAGCCACCGATGCTGGTTATAATAGAACATTATGTTTGCTTGTAGTAAAAAGAAACTGTGAAGCCTTATAGAGTTTCTCTTCTTCTGGAAAATACTTTATTATTAGACCATGAGATATCTCGACTTCAATATCTATTGGTTTTAGCAGCCAAAGCCTTCATAGACTCCACTCACTGCATCAAAGGCATTGACCGACTGATCATTTATCTTCTTATAAATAAATATTTCATAAAAGATCTGTTGCCATCTCTCCAGGTAAATAAAGGGATTCACTAGCTGCAAAAGGATTGGATGCTATAAACTCATGCTCCCAACCTGTAGAAAACACAACAGCAACACAAAGCATAAAAATGGAAAGTCTATATAATAAATTACAAAGGAAAATGCATGATAAATTTGGATAAATTGGGTTATAAGGGAGATCAATGTTTTTCCTGCATTGTCAGCCTCTCCGAGGGATCCACTTGTCACTATTTTGCTGTCCAAGTAATGGTAGAGGGAATTGTTGTCTTTGAAAGGCAGTTGAGCAAGGATACATAGTGATTTAGCTTTGGGAAGGTAAATTGTTGTCTTTGATAGAAGATAGACACCAACACACACAATGATTCCTTTTGGAAGCAAATACAAGTAAAAACATCAATGAACATCCAATCTGGACTCGACATCTAGAGTTAAATAGTTATGTGAGCTTAGTAGAAGCAAATTGTTGTGCATGATGACGTGTGTGCATTTGAAGCTCAATGATTTAGTTTGGAAGGACAATAGGATTTGCTGGGGAAGGTAATTACTTCTCAAATCACTAAATCCTGAGCCCACATGCATGACAAATCATTGTCTTGAGGGACCATATGAAAAATTGTTGTTGTACCTGGGAGGAGCCTGCTTTAACATCAACAATTTATCCTAGGGGAAGGTTGAACACTTTGCTAGAGGAAGTTCCTATGTAAGTCACCAACTTCCTGGCCCACACTTGTTATCAAATCGCTATATCTAAGTGAAATCTTTCAATTTTCCTTTTGTTAAATCTACCAACAGGCGTCTCTTTTTCGACGCTCTTCCGATGCTTTGGTGAAACCTTTTGACGGCAGTGTCATGACTCTGACGCTTTAGACCATCGGACGACCGACGCTTCAAGTGTCGGGCTGAGTTGAATATCTGACGGTGTCACCATGCCTCCAACCCTTTTCCTATCGGAATGATGAATCTTCAAGTTTCAGAGGGCATTGAACATCCGGCACTATAGTGGATAAAAAAATCGACGGTGTCACCATTCCTCTGACACTTCTGCCCGTCGGAAGGCCGACTCTTCAAGTGTTGGATGGCGTCACATTTCTGACGGTTTATGCAAGTTTTGATTGACTCTTTGGAAGAGAAAACGATTGAATAGGCGACACCATGGTGTGTCAGATCTTCGACCCACAATGGTAGGCTATCGAATATCCGGTGTATGTGTTGAAAATGCAACAAATAAGTGTCGAAATTCAGACATGCAAGGTGTCGAATTTTGGGTTGAAATTCTGTTGTGGATAGATCCTTCATCAATATTTCTCTTGAATTGCATGATTTCTTCTGCAAGCTTTTTAGACTCCTGTATTCTTCTTTTGAGTTGTAGGGTTAGGTCCTCCTCAACCTTTTTGGAATATAAGAGTTGAGCTTCCAACTGACTAATGATAAGATTTCACTATCGGTTCTTTTTCCTACATTTCTCAAGTTCTTCAAGGGCGCTAACGAGTTCAGCTCTTAGATCTATTTCTCCTTCTACATTTGAGTCAATATTTGAGGATTGCGTGTCTAGGCCCATAAATAAAACTTTAGTCTCTTCAACTTCCCTGCCATCTGAATCTTCATTATATTCCATGGTGTAAACCATTTTCTTTTTCCCATAGGTTTTTTTCTTGTTTCCTCGTTTACCCATTTTGAATTTTGAAGTTTCTTTTTCTTCATTCTCATCTTGTTTAGTGTAGGTGCATTTAGAGCCAAAATATCCAATCCTTCCACAATTAAAACACTTTAAAGGTAACTTCCCTCTGTATTTTCCAGTCCCTCTCTCAATTTTATTAATGAAGAGAGCTTCCTCATCATTTGGGTTTTCTGATTTATTTTTTATGGAGGCTTTAAAAGCTACTTCTTTTCTTGAAGATCCTCTTTGTCCTGTTCTCATCTCATACGCAGTGAGAATTCCATGTAACTCATCCATTGTTACCTTTTTAATATCATCTCATTCTTCTAAGGTGGATACCTTTCGGTCATATATCATTGGTAATGTTCTTAGTACCTTTCTTGCCACTTCTTTTTCTTTTAATTTTCCTCCAAGTCCTTTGATCGCATTGACAACTTCATCTACTCGAAGAAGGTATTCTCCAACATTCTCTTCTTCTTTAATTTTAAGACTTTCAAATTGACCTATATATGTTTGAAGTTTGGATTCTTTGGCCTTAGATTCTCCTTCAGAGATAATTATCAACTTGTCCCAAGGTTGTTTGGTAGATGTGCATTGCATAAATTTACTCAAAATCGAGTTTGCTAAACCATTTAAGATTGAGTTTAGGGATTTGGCATTACCTTCATATTCACCTAGTTCAAATGTGTCTATAGGGTATTGGTTTCCTATGTTACATTCCTTTTCTATTTCTGCCCAAACCTTCCATCCCAGGGACATCAAATAACACCTCATTCTTACACTCCAGTAAGCATAATTTTCTCCGGTAAATAGTGGAGTTTTGTTAGTCGACAAACCTTATTTTTTATTCATTTGTACTTATTGGATGGGATATTCCTTATAGTAGTTAAGATGTCGTGAAGGAACCTGCTCTAATATCAATTGTTGGTTTATCCCACAATACTGAGAGGGGGGGGGGTGAATTAGTATTGTCAGTTTTTACTTTAAAATACATAAAATATACAATAAAGACATAGATTTTATCGTGGAAACCTAAAAAGAGAAAACCACCAAAATAAAATCATTAATAAGATGAATTTACAGAAAATTTAGTTGTTGCAACAGAAAGGATGTAGATACACCCTAGATTTTTCTTACAACTACAGATTAACATTATACAACACCCCTATGGTTTTCTTCCATTTTCAATAGACAAGGATGCTACGACACCCTGTTCTCTAGCTATGACTGGAAGGAGGATTTGACCCCCTGCAGACCTGTGGCCTACCCTAGCACCACCCTACCACCCCAGACTGATGTTCTCAGTCTTTTAGAACAATTGAAAAACTATCCTCTTTGGAATCTATCAGAATTTCTAACAAAGACCCTTTATTCTTTACACATTCATTCAATAAATAGCTTTTACCTATTACCTAGCAACACATATTTCCATAGTTGCGTTCTTTTGTTTTGGATCGTGACTGTTTAATATAGACATACCTCTTCACCATCTACCCATTCAACCATCGCATCACTTTAGCAAAGGAAACATTTCATTCTTCCCACAACTCAGAATTCATTTCTACAGCCATGTTTATCATTTTTTGGTGCTTCTGCAATATCCATCTTCTTTCCACAAGATCATCTTCCATGTTTAATCAGATTCGTTGATCCTATTTATAATTCGCTCTAGACCGTCGATCTAACACATAGATTTCCTCCTCAAAATTGTATTTGCGCACCATGTTTTCCTCATCAATGATTCCCCAATGTTGCTCTTCATCGGGCGTTTTCCTTACTGTTGATCTGAGGTAAGATACGGATTGCGGAATGCGGGTTTGTGAATTTTCCAAAATGTCTTTTCACAATTTCCGCAATTTTCTTTCTGCCCATTGATCTCCTGTGGTCTCTTTAGTGACCATTGATCTTTCGAAATGTGGGATGTGGAGTGTGGGTTATCAAAAGCTCAAACATTTCTTTCGCACTTCTCTGCCTTTCATTTTCCACATTAACCTTTCCGCACCATCGATCTCTCACATATGTCTTTCTATTCGTCGATATTCTGGATTGTGGGATGTGCGATGCGGGATGCAGGTTCATTGAATATTTAAATGCTATTTTCACAATTCCCTTTTCGCATTTTCCTTCTGCACCATCGATATCCTTTTAGCTGAACTAATCTTAGTCGTCTGATCTTCCAAATTACAGGATGCAGGATGTGGGTTCATAAAATCTTGAACATTACTTCCGTAATTTTCTTTCTGCATTTTTTTCTTCCGCACCATCAATCTCTTTTAGCAGAACTAATCTCAACCGTCTGATCTTGATCTTATATGGAACTTTGGATTTTTCACCTAACTGTTAGACTTAATCCTTAATCGTCGTATCTAGTGCGGGACTAATATAATTTGTCTGATTTTGATTATTGCGGAATTTCATCCTTCTACCTATATTTTGGGAAATTGATCCTCAACTAATGGATCTAGGGTGGGACTAACCTCTTCCATCCAATCTTAATCCTTCATGTAAGTTTATCACTTCGTGCGTGTTCAACCTATGTGCTAGTTCATTCAACAACAACATTGGATGATTGATATTAGTCGTTCAACTTGCTATAGGGTTATTTGTTTTTCATTCACCCTGCAACCTACAACCTATAATAGGGTTATTACTTTGTTATTTTGGATACCTACAACCTTTAGTATTCCACCATATCTTTGACTTTCAATAACTAATTTGACATCAATGACAACTAATTTACTCAACAATTTATACCATTGTTGGACATTGGGTTCAGCGCTCCCTGTGAGTTTCGTGACATGGACTAATCGGCTCCCGATATCCTAACTCTGGAGATTGTTGCAGAGATTAACACCTGCGGGTTTTGGTTTAATGACAATCGTGAGTCCAAAAAATGGTATCATAGCAACAGGTCAAGGGTTTGAAAATCACCCGGTTCGTGTTGGGGGGGATATTACTGGACATTGGGTGCAACGCTCCCTGTGAGTTTTGTGACATGGACTAATCGTCTATCGAGATCCTAACTTTGGTGATTGTGGCAAAGATTAACACCTGCAGGTTTTGGTTTAACGACAATCGTGAGTCCAACATGGATTGCACATGGATGATGTTATCTAAATGATCAATCCTAATGCAAAGGAAACCATTATTTGTACACACCATATGAGGTTCTATGATGGCCACCTTCAACTCATAAGAAACTTGTACTACTATGATTGAGCGGAATAATTATAAGTAGAATCAAGCGACCTAGTTATAGTTATCGATAGGACAACTCCTCTATTATCTCCATAGTCAAGAACTATAAATATGTTGTCCGCTAATTCGGCCACCCCTAATTAGGGCTATGAGGCCACTAGGGTGAAGGAAACAACAACATGATTCTCCTATTATCCCACAACCCATTATACTCTCTATGCTCATCCAAATGATCATGCAAATATCTACATGGATCTCACTCATCCCTCATAGCCTTGGCCCCTACAATACCTATCCCACACACCACCATTTTGGGATTAAGCAACCCCTTCACCAATTGGTTATCCATCTAGACAAGTGTTTCTAGTGTGTGCATAGAAGGAGACCAACCTACTATATATTGTTGGAGAAACACTTGTAGACTTAATTTGTGGATTCTCAATCATATTTGAGTAGAAAAAAACAATGGGTAAGGGTTCCTATATTTCCAAAAACTCTATCCTCACCTACAACCATCGATTTTGCCTTTAAATTTGTAGTATTTTCTTTAAATTCGAATTTATGGGTTATGCATTGTCTGTTAATGGTCATGAAAATCAATGGGGATCTATACGTAGTGTAGATCTACTTGAAATAATAATAGAATGAGTGTTGGACTGAAATGTTATGAGATTATGATGAAAATACAACTGTAAGAAAGGACCTAATAATTGTAGAACTAACTCCTGGCAACTGACAGAATTGTCACAAAGTGCATTCATCCCCATGCTTCAATAATTGTACTAGGTGATTTTTACCACCAACCTCACACATGCATTCAATGATTGGATTTAATAGTCAAAATAAGGTAATTGACCCACTTAAAGAACATGGCAGAATTTGGATGAGTTTCCCATAGGCCCCCTTTCTACTTCCCCTCTGGTGGAATCATAGCCGCTCTCAAGTGCTCTTTACACAACCATATTTGGCCATTTTATTTTTTGTGCAATATAGTATTTACATATATTTTGAGTTAGCATGATAGGTCAATCATATAGTACAAATAAAAATATATACATCATGCAAGCATATCCATTCACTATCAGTCCTTGACCTTGATCTCTCCACCAGGAATCCATACTATATATTTACATCATTTTCATAATTTTGATTAAATACATTCCAAGCCAAAATCGAGGATATTATAAGAGCTCATGTATAATTCCTTAAAATCCATCATAACAAGACATAATGTTCACAACCATTATACACCCAAAACTATTAATATTGTCTATTGATCTAGGAACAAAGAATCAATCTCATCAAAGATTAATCAACAAATAACTCATGAAATGGTGTAATCGGTCTACAGGAATAGTAGTTGCTCTGTATTTGCATAAAGAATGAATGATTACAATTACAATGACATGCTACAAGCATGAATGAAGAGACAATCCGAATTCCTTAGGAGGTCATTCGAATTGAATGAGTGAGTCTAGCTTAACTGACTGTAAGCCGTGGTTCACACTCAGTTAACCATTGACCAAAACCGTAATTGACTCAACTAACCCTAACTGAAGTCAGAGTGGAATAAATGACTGAGTCTCAACTGAAAGAGATCAGACACATGTCACATCTCACCAACCATCAAGAGGTAGCGCTACACTGACTCCAATGAACCCTGATGAGGTTAACTAAAGTTGAACTGCACATCAGAAGTTGGTGGAGGCGCCCCTTCTAACTCCAGTTCATTAAATAATCATTAAATAATATATTTAATGAGAGGAGGCTCCTTAACTGACTTGTTTAACTAATTGTAACCACCAGTTAGCAATTAGGTGCATTAAATTCACTCAGATCACCCCCTGAGTGCTCCAGTTAGCCTCCCCAAATGTAGGAGAAGGATAACTTAGCCTCCTTGACTGAATATAGGCATGGGTGTGACTGGATGATGTCAATTAATGCTCCACTGATGTTAATTAATGTCAATTATACTTAGGATAGTGGTTTAACTAGGTCAATTTGAATTAAAAAGAGTGTGTATGGTGGTAAATGTCTCCAACACCCCCCCTTAAGCTATACTCAGGAAGAGTTAGAAAACATAGATGCATAAAAATGCTAGAGCATTGGAAACTAAGGCCATAGGTCACCCTGTACAATGCTGAAACTGAAACAATGCTCAAAACAAACTAAGTGAAGAAAAGAGGGAAAACCCCCCCCTCAAGATGAACACTGAAATTAGTCTGAATCGCCCTGATGAACTCACCCCCAACAGTGAACGGAGGTAAGTGAACTTCTTTCCTGAAAATATCTTGGTGAAGATGTCTGCAATCTGCTAATCAGTCGGGCAGTATTGCAGAATGATGGTCTTGTCATGCACTAGCTCCCTGCTATAGTGCATGTGGATCTCTACATGCTTGGTCCTTTGCTTGGTAATTGGATCCGTGGATATCTTAATAGCACTTTGATTGTCACAAAAGAGGACAGTGGAAAAGTACTACCAAGATCAAAATTTGAAAAAATGCCTTGCAACCAAACTGCTTGGATGCAAGCATTCACCGCTCCTCGATACTCGGCCTCTACTGAAGATAGTGCTATGGCAGCCTGATTTTTTCTTGACCAAAAAATGGGGCCACCACCAAACATGAATACATATCTGTAAGTAGACTTCTGATCAATAGAATCACCTGCCCAATCGGAATCTGTGTATCGAACCAGATCTAGCTCGGAGTCTGCAGCATAGTGAATGCCATAGGTCCTAGTTCCCTGAATATACTGAAGGATCCTCTTGGCTGCCTTCCAATGAATATCATGAGGCTGCTGCATGTATCTTGATACAAAATTCATGGAATAACAAATATCAGGCCTAGAATGTGTCAAGTACAACAAGCTACCAATTAGTTGTCGATAGATAGTGTAGTCCATGGGAGGTGTGCTTTTTCCTTCTTCAAGGATGATCCCTGAAAGGAAAGGGAATGGTGTAGGCCTACAATCATCCATGTTAAACTTTAATAACAGGTCTGAAATTTATTTGTACTTAGTAACCATAATACCATCATAATTTTGCTCAATTTTGAGCCCCAAAAATTGTTTTAGAAGCCCCAAATCACTCATTTCAAAGGCATTGTGGAGAGCAGTTTTGATGGCTGAAATGGAGGCAACTGTGCTACCTGTGATCAGTAGGTCATCAACATATAAAAAAATTATAATTATATGACCATCATACTGCTTTAAATACACATTTGGATCTGATCTACATCTCTTAAAGTTTTGCGAGAGAAGGAAGGCATCCATCTTGGAATACCACTCTCTTGGGGCATGTTTTAACCCGTATAGTGACTTCTTTAGCTTGCAAACCAAAGATGGATCAGTGATGTAGCCCTCGGGCTGCTTCATGTATATCTCTTCATGAATATATTAATATAGAAATGTTGACTTAACATCCATGTGATGCACTTCCCAGTGCTTGGATACTGAAATTGCCAAAACAAGGCGGATGGAGTCCATTTTTGCAACCGGTGCAAAGGTCTCATGGTAGTCCACTCCTTGGACCTACGAGAAACCTTTTTCTACCAGAATTTCCTTATATTTTCAGTTTCTTCTATCAGAAGCAACCTTGGTCTGAAACACCCACTTGCATTAAACCAATTTCCTTCCCGAAGGAAGAGAAACTAGCTTCCAAGTAGTGTTTTTCTGAAGAGAATTCATCTCTTCATCCATGGCAACTTGCCATCTCGGATCCTTCCTAGCATGATATTAGGATTTTGGATCTGAAATAATAATTAAATAGCAAGTTTTGGACAGCAAATTATCAGGCCAAGAGAGCGCAATACCTGCTCTTTGGAAATCAGACCGAGTTCTTCTTGGATCATCCGGATTTCCAATGTTTTCTCCTGCGGAGGAGAGTGTCTATCGGGCCCATGTAGGAAGATGATTTTGCACTTTAGGTTCTGATTCAGAATCTGATGATTGATTCACACTGATATCAGAAATCAGAGTATCCAAAATAGGGTCATCACCCCCAATTTCATCATCCAAATATTTAGTAGAATAGGAAGGAAATTCAACAGTTTTCTCCTTCACTAGTTCCACCTCCTGAAGAGGCTCATCGAACTTGACACTTCTCTCGATGATGATCTGTTTGGTATTGATATCTAGAATATTGAAACCTTTATATTCATTAGGATACCCAATAAATAGACATTCTATGCTTTGCGGTTGCAAATCCCTTCTTTTATCAAGCAGAATCCGGGCCCATGCAGTGGACCCAAACACCCGTAGGTTCGACACATCCGGCTTATGTACGAAGTATGCTTCAAAAGGAGTCTTTCCTTTAATGGATGAGTGTGGCACCCTGTTCTGAATTTATGCTGCATAATTCATGGATTCATCCCACAAATTTGCAGCAAGCTTCTTAGATTCCAACATACAGGTGGTCATCTCCTTGAGAGACCGATTCTTCCTTTTCGCTACTCCGTTCTGCTGTGGAGTGTAGGGAATTGAATGTTGGAACTGAATACCACTTTGGGAGAATATGTGCAGAAAATAATTACTGACATAATACCCTCCATTATCATATCTCAAGATCTTGATCTTAAGCCCAGAGGCATTTTCGATCCAGGCCTTCAATTCAAAAAAAAATTCACATACTTCTGATTTCTTTTTGAGAAAGAAAACCCATGTATACCTTGAAAAATCATCAATAAAAGTAAGAATATACCTTGATCCATTCAAGTATGTGACAAGCATTGGACCACTGATATTAGAATGTATCAGCCCCAATATGCATGTAGCTCGGTTTGCCTTCCCCCGATCGAACTTGTGCTCAGGGTGTTTTCCAATCACACAGCCCTTGCAAATTCCCGTGGTTTCCTTGATGACCGAGAGGCCTTCAACCATGGATTTTTTCTGTAATTGATACAAATATTTGAAAATAATATGGCCAAACCTCTCATGCCACAACCTACTAACCTCATTTCCATGATTTAGCAGAGCGGTGGGATTTGCATCCGCAACAAAGTGAGAGAACTCACAGGATTTTGCATGATGGTTTGCAAGGCCTTTAGCAATGAGTTTCCTGGATGCAATTTCTATTATCTCAACATCATTTGGGCTGAAAGAAACTCTCTTAGGAACTCTAGTATGTGTCATCTGATAGACACTAAGGATATTTGATTCCAAAGACGGTACATACAATACATTTGAAAAGAAACCATTTTCAAGATCAACCATACCTTGTCCTTCTGAAATGATGGTGGAGTCATCTCCCATGTGGATGGGGATGGATTTTCCAGTATCCAAGGATGAAAAGGAGTCTTTTTCAGCCATCATGTGGTTCGAAGCTCCTGAATCAATCAAGAGTACTTTGTACTTCGAAGTGCTTGCCATGAGGGCATGACCTTTTCATTCTATGGTTCCCGATCATGCTGATCTCTCCTCTGAAAGCTTTCCAAAATATTGATGTGATTCCTCTCAAGGAGAGAGGTAGCTTCATCAAGCTTCTTCTTCATGCAGGCATGTTCAGGGTGGAGGCCCTTCCTGTAATAAGAACACTTGAATTTTTCCTTGCCATTGTACCCTTTTCCTTTGTTCTTCCTTGAGCCGGAAGACTCATCATACTGCTGATTTTCAACTCTAGGTTTAGGTGCATCAAATTTAGTTTTTGGGTTCTTCTGCTGCTTTCCTTTACCCTTCAGATCTTTGGGCCCAAAGACATGAATGGCTTGATCACGGGAAGATGCGATGATCCCCATCTAGAAAAGCTTGTCATGTTCATAGGGACTCAATGAAGGCATTGAGTGTAGGCATATTCCATTCAGGGGTTTTGAGCTTCCCCGCATGGAATGTAGAAACAAAAATTGAATAATCAGCCCCAAGTTTGGAGAGTATGGCAAGGATGAGCTGATCATCCTCCTTCTCCACTTTGCATTTATTCAAGAGTAAAACATTATGCTTGAACTTTGTGAAGAAATCATTCAGAGTCTCGAAGTTGGAGGGTTGGAGAGACATGAGTTCATTTTCGAGCTGGTAAACCCTTAAGTCATCATGATTTCCGTATAGAGTCTCCAATTTGTCCCATATTTCTTTTGGAGTCTTCAATCCTGTAAGATGGAAGAGAAGGTCTCAGGAAATAGAGAGGCACAAGAAACCGAAGGCTTCATCCTTCTTGTTAAAGAATATTGATTTTTCTGTGGCGGATCCAGGCTCTACTTCAGTGTCCATGGTGACTCTAAAAAGTCCTATGGAGCACAGCTGAATCTCCATATCACCTTTCCATGAGTGGAAATTTTATGGAGTCAAGAAATCTACTAAGGAGGCCATCTGGATGTGTTGGAGCGAATGCTTCACTTGTAGAAACCTGAAAATCAAAACAGAAAGGGCAATGTAAGGTCGAACAGCTTGCACATTTTAGGCTTTCATCACACCCAACATAGTCAATCAAGCAAGCTTGATCAACAAGTTCTTTACTTGGGGTATTAAGTGGTAAGCCGTGGCTTTTGGTGCAGTGCTGGATTTTGAGCTATTGCTCAAATTTCATGCAGAAATCTGTCAAAAAGCTTGTTTTTGAGAGATAGAGCTTCGTCCTGCCGTAAGCTCTGATACCATATTAATCTTGTCTATTGATCTAGGAACAAAGAATCAATCTCATCAAAGGTTAATCAACAAATAACTCATGAAATGGTGTAATCGGTCTACAGGAATAGTAGTCGCTCTGTATTCACATAAAGAATGAATGATTACAATTACAATGACATGCTACAAGCATGAATGAAGAGACAATTCAAATTCCTTAGGAGGTCATTCGAATTGAATGAGTGAGTCTAGATTAATTGACTATAAGCCATGGTTCACACTGAGTTAACCACTGACCAAAACCCTAATTGACTCAATTAACCCTATCTGAAGTTGGAGTGCAATAAATGACTGAGTCTCAACTAAAAGAGATCAAACACATGTCACATCTCACCAACCATTAAGAGGTAGCACTACACTGACTCCAATGAACCCCGATGAGGTTAACTGAAGTCGAACTGTACATCAAAAGTTGGTGTAGGCACCCTTGTTGACTCCATTTCATTAAATAATCATTAAATAATATATTTAATGAGAGGAGGCACCTTAACTGACTTTTTTAATTGATTGTAACCACCAGTTAGCAATTAGGTGCATTAATACCACTCAGATCACCCCCGGAGTGCTCTAGTTAGCCTCCCCGAATGTAGGAGAAGGCTAAGTTAGCCTCCTTGACTGAAGGTAGATGTGGGTGTGACTAGATGATGTCAATTAATGTCAATTATACTTAGGATAGTGGTTTAACTAGGCCAATTTGACCAAAAAGAGTGTGTATGGTGGTAAATGTCTCCAACAAAAACTACATCACAACCTCCCATTGCAATTGTAGAAATGTTTGATGTGAGGAAATAGTCCCCTATATAGAGTTTCACATTCTCACACTTACCACCACATGTTATGGTACCTCCATTAGCTCTCATGATTTAAAAACTGTGGACTAATTGGAGACCTTTGATGGTGTGTTTATGGCCCTTTTTATTGAAACTTGTGTATAACTCCTTCAAATCAATTGTAATAGGACCCAATGTTTGCAACCATTGTTGTTTCAAAATTACATCACAACCTCCAATTTCAATAAGAAACATGCTTAATTTTAGGAAATAATCCCTCATTTGAAGTTTCATTTTCACACTTATCACTACCATTCGATATCATGATTTAAAAAGTGTGGATCATGTGGACATAAAATGTATTCTTATACTAATCAATGACAAATGAAATTGTGAGTGTTTTAATTTTCAAAAGATAATAACATTCAAATGATTGATATAGCCAACCATCTTCAAGGCACAGGGAGTTGTATTTATTAACAAAGCATGAAGGAAAATTTTGGGTTCCTCACGAGGTGGATCTTTAGTGGGTACTTTTTTATGAAGCTTTCCCAACTCTAGCTTGTTCATGCATCCTCTAAAATTTTATCAGGCATGCTTGATGAATTCATATCTATCACAAATATTTTATATATCTATTCCCTTTGAAAATATTATCATTACAATGATAGAAAAGATAAGGCGATGTTTTGACACTTATGTTAGGGCCAACTTGTAAAACCACAAGGGATTAGAAAAGAGATGGAGTACGCACAATACGGAGATTTTATATAAAAATTACGGGTTGTTTATTCTAAGTGGTGACCACCATTTGACCGCCACCTATGTCTTTTTTTCTCACTAAGGGGCCTCCAAAGAGGTAGAAAGGGGAAAAATCAAGATATATTATGCCATATGGTTTCATGGATGGATGTTGAGGGGAATTCCAATATACTCAAGGATGTGGAAGAATGATTCCATGAGTAGATTTTGTCTAATGCGGTACTACTCACCAAGTATCAACGAAGATGTACATGGGCATCCAACAAGCTGACCTTTCTTGTATTCCCTATATGTATGCTTCCGAACCATTGTTTTATCTAATGAATGACAAATATATTTATTTAAAGATGTTGTAACTTGTCTCAAATCTATATTTTTTTTATAGAATTTGGATGCATTTTGACATAGGTAAAAGCTATGAGACAACTTGTAGAGTACTTAGATAAAAATATCAATGAATTAAAAGACATTTAAATCAATATAAATTGTTGAATGTAAAATAGGAAGAACAAGAATATGGGTAATTTCATGAAGATAGATAACACTTTTTAGCCAAAAGTGATGGTCAAAATTTGATTGTTTATTCATTTATTAAGTTGTATCTTTCAAAACCCATATATGATTAGTGAATTCCGACATATAACAAAATAACAAATTATAGGGAATTATGTTGTCCTTCCACCTATATTTTTTAAAAGAATAATATTATTTAATATGTCAAAATTGCTTTTAATGATATGCTTGTTTTTGTAAATTTCAGGAAAAGTTAAGAAGTGGCTTTTGTGCACGTAAACTAATTTAGTGATACATGCATAATTGCTGGAAAATATATATATATGAACATAATCTAACAAAACATATCAAGGTACACATATTTTTTTAATTTGTTTGAAAACTTATACTTTTTTATTAATTTTCCAAGTTGACCACTAAAAATTTTGTTCACATTTTGTACACGTCTGTGTGCGCAAAAGATTTTTTATTGGTCACAAAAATTAAATAAAAACAAAAAATACGAATTCGAAGAAGACACTTTGATGTGGGGTATATATATTTTTTGAAATTATTTGGTTGTGTACTTTTTATGTTGATTTTACTGTGTTGATTGAAAGTTGTGAACATGGTTTTTAAGTGTATGCTTGAAAAGAAAAAAAAATATATTATCATATGAACTCAAAAACTTGTAAATAATATGCCAATGGATAGATGATTCATTAACGAATCCATCGGTATGAAGTCCACCACCTAATATGCATCCTAGGATAGGGTTTAGGTGTGGCAACGATGCCAATAAAATTAAATTTGTGGAAATGGGGGCTAAAAGTCTATTTTAAATTCCTCAATCGAGCTATGAGCTCGATCAAGGTTTTAAATTCCTCGATAGAGCTATGAACTGAAACGAGGCTTTAAAACCATCAATCAAACTTTTATGTGCTTTTTAAAATACGTTGCTTGGGGATTTAAGTGTGGTTAGACAAAAGCTAAATTGAGCATTTTAAAACTTCAATTAAAAAGAACAGGTGACAAAATTTGTGTTTGAAGCTATTTACTCAAAAAACCAAAACCACCCAAGGAAAATCCCTTTATTTAACTTCATTGGGAAAATTGGGTCACCCTATTCATTGGTTTGAGGGTTGTCCTTGCCCCGATGTTGAATCCTTGAGAAATGGAAAACTATTAACTATTTGGGTGCTCTTATAAATTATAAATTGGTTACTGTTTATTATAGTTAAAACCTTAATGTGATCAATATCTTCCAATTAAATTAAAATTAAACATAGAATTAAAAGATAATCAAATATAGTAAAACATAATTTCAACAAGAAGAATGATACTTGTGGGTACTAGTAGATACCTTGGAGAGAAATCAAGTAAATACAACAGGACTACCACTTCTTCTATATTTTATATGTCTAGATGTGGGACGTAGAGTAATCATAGTTATAGATATGACTAAAATCATGAAAAATGGCGATAAGGGTCCTTTGATTTTTGGTTCCCAACCACAAATAAGCTTTAAGAATCAAAAGACCCTTCTCCTTATTTTTCATGATTTTAGTCACATCTATAAACATCAATTACACAACTATTATATCTATAACCGCTCTCTTTTAGTCCTTAGTTGAGCTTCTATGCAATAGACACGGTGAAATAAGTTGTGCTATGTTGTTGTTTTATAGCTATAACTATTGCTGGTGCTTGATCGAGATTTTAAAAAGGATCGGTTGTGCTCAAATTCAATGGATTGATTGATATTTTAAAGCTTGATCGAGATTTTAAAAAGGATTGGTTGTGCTCAAATTCAATGGATTGATTGAGATTTTAAAGCTTGATCAAGGGTTAATAAAAACCCTCAATATAGCTATGAAGTTGGATCAAGGGTTTTAAAATCCCTTGATCGAGAGTTTTAAAATATCTTGGTTAAGCACTCAATAAGCCCTCGATCAATATTTTTTTATAGCTCAATCAAGAGCTTGTATAAAGCTTGATCAAAGTTTTTTTTCAACATTTGTACGCCCTCTGCTTTCCAAAAAGTGTTACTCGTCTACATGGTCATACCCGTATAGAGTTTCCAAAATACTAATCTTTATATTCATGGTTAAAAAAATAATATTATTATTTAATATGTCAAAATTTATTTTAATGATATAATTGTTTTTGTAAGTTTCACGAAAAAGTTAACAAGTGGCTTGTGTGCACGTAAACTAATTTAGTGATAAAAACATCACGAAATACATCTACGCAAAATGCATAATTTAGTGATAAAGTTAACAAATGGCTTGTGTGAACATAATATATGCAAAATGCATCACGAAATACATATTTTTTTGTAATTTGTTTGAAAAATTATATTTTTTTATTAATTTTTGTAGTTGACCACTAAAACTTTTATTGACATTTTGTACACATGTGTGCACGTAAAAAAAAAATTATTGGTTACAAAAATCAAAAAACAAAAAATGCCACTTTGAAGATGACACGTTGATGTGATGCATATATATTTTTTGAAATTTTTTGGTTATGTTTTTTTATATTGATTTTTTGTGTTGATTCAAAGTTGTGGACAACGTTTTCAAGTGTATAAGTGAAAATAAAATAAAAAATAATTATGATATGAACTCAAAAACCCGTAAATAATATGTCAATTGATAGATTATTCATTGACAAATCCATCTGTATGAATTTCAACACCTAAGGTGCATCCTAGCATAGGGTTTAGGTGTGGCAAAGATGCCAATAAAAATAAATTTGTAGAAATGGGGGCTAACAATCAGTTTTAAAGTCCTCAATCAATATATGAGCTCAGACAAGGTTTTAAAGTCCTCGATAGCACTATGAGCTCGACCGAGGTTTTAAAAACATCAATCGAGCTTTTACATGCTTTTTTAAATATCTTGATCTAGGATTTAACTGTGGTTCGAAAAAAGCTCGATCATGCATTTTAAAATGTTGATTAAAAAAATTGGGTGTCAAAATTCGTGTGTGAAGGTAACTAATAAAAAAACCAAAACCACCCCAATAAAATCCCTTTATTTATCTTCATTAGGAAAATTGTGTCACCCTAGGAATTCATTGCTTTGAGGGTTGTCCCCACCCTGGTGTTGAATCCTTGATAAATGGCCAACTATTAACTATTCGGGTGCCCTTATAAATTATAAATTTATCACTATTTATTATAGTTAAAACGTTGATGGGATCAAGATGTTCCAATTAAATTAAAATTAAACATAGAATTATAAGATAATCAAATATAGTAAAACATAATTTCAACAAGAATAATGATACTTGTGGGTACTAGTAAATACCTTGGAGAGAAATCAAGAAAAGATAGTAGGACTGCCACTTCTTCTATATTTTATACGTGTATATATGGGTCACAAAGTAATTGGAGTTATAGATGTAGGCTCAAATCATGACAAATAGGGATAAATGTCTTTTGGTTTTTGCTTCTTAATCACAAGCAATGGTTAAGAATCAAAAGACCCGTCTCTGTATTTTCCATGATTTCAGTCACATCTATAAACACCAATTACACAACTATTATATTTATAACTGCTCTCTACTAGTACTTGGTCAAAATTCTATGTAACAGACACAGTGAAATAAGATATGATATGTTGTTGTTTTATAGTTATAACTATTGTAGGCGCTTGATCGAGAAAGGAATCAATGGCTTGATAGATATTTTAAAGATCGATAGAGGGTTAATAAAAACCCTCTATCTAGATATGAAGTTGGATCAAAGGTTTTACAAACCCTTGATCAAGAGTTTTAAAATAGCTAAATCAAGCGCTCAATTAATCTCTGAATCTTGATTGAGGTCATTTTTCAACATTTGTATGCCCTCCGCTGGCCAAAAAGTGTTACTCGTCTACATGGGAACACCCATATAGAGTTTGAAAAATATTAACGTTTATATTGATGCTTAAAAAAGAGAGAAATGTTCACGAGCATCTCGAAATGGTAACCTAAAAATGAGCAAAGCACCAAAATAATGAGAACACTTAACAATACATTGCTTCCCATCTTTATAAATAGTTTCTTACTACCCAAACCCTAAGCACTAGTGGTCCCATTATTAATCACTACCAACTACTTAATAGGCCTTAGTTCATAAAGATTATCATTTTTATTAGGTATCCACACACCAACTACCCAATAAGCCTTAATCAAAGAAGATGGTCTTATACATCAAGTAACTAGCTCCAAAAGTACCCTAAAGAAGTTAAGAGTTAAGGTAGGACCATAACATATAGAAACAAGTTTTTTTTGGTTCACATCATTGCACAATTATCTAAAACACTCCAAGCTTAGGGAAATCAATTATTGAAGGAAGTATGCAATTAATATATGCAATCACATGCACTACCAGTACAAGGAACATTGAGCTAATAAAATTTAAAAATGTGTCAAGTGGAAGCATCATCACATATGCCATTGAGAAGATGCTATGGTCTAAGAGATGGAATGATCTTCAATTATGCCTAATGATGCCTTCACAACAATGGTTGCTAGTTATTGCAAAGTGAGGTAGTATTCCCTAAGTTACAATATTATCATAGATATTAAAGTGAAGATTGATAAATATGAATATTAAGGATGTCAATGCTTTTGGTATATAAACAATAAATGGGTTTTTGTTTTTCTTTTAATAAGCCGATAGAAATTTTCTTATCTACTTGATACAAATATTTTTTTAGTACAATTATTTTTTAATGTAGCATTTTTAGCTTGTTATCTTGGCCTCAATTATAAATTGATATGTATATATTTTTAAATTACATATTTTTTTATT
>LPNX010279392.1:2639-98776 GCA_001517045.1 Pseudotsuga menziesii
ATGACTACCTGAAACAGCTTGGAACCTGTTTTAAGGATCCCGGACTGGGTCGTCTCCCCCGTTGCGGGCCGAATCAGATACGCCCGTCAACAGTACTGAAAATCTATCAGTCGTAATCCTTTAATGTTAGTTTTTGGGGCATTTAACACTTGTTTTTGAGTCATTGCAGGATAGAAGAGCAGTAGCAGTAAAGTTTTGGGAGTTCTTTTCTGACTTTTTTGTACTTCTATAAAATAAAAAAAGTATTTTGAGCATTTATTGCGACACTTTGGTCACGCTCTCAAAGGTTAGCATCAAAGATCCGAGTTCGTTTTTTATTGTTTTTAGGCTTGTAAAATCTCTCATCGTGAAAAGAGATCTAGTGGAGTCTTCTTTAAATTCTTTTCATGCTCCTTAAATATGAAAATATTGTCGAGTGATATTGTCTTTTTCATGCTTATTAAAGAATTTGAAGACTCATTCATCTGACGGTAGGTTATCACTTTTTCAGTTCATGTGAACTATTTTACGAAAAAGGAACCTATGGAGTCTTCTTCTGTGGTCGTTCAGACTCTCTAAACATGAATGATACTGAGTTTTCTTTCATTGGACTTGTTAAATTAAATATTAAGAGACCCTCTTTTGGCAACGAACCCCTCCTCTCTCATATTTGTAAAACCTATGAGTTTGGAATTGTCTTTGGACGAGCTATAAAGAGTGTTTGTTACCCTCTTTGAACTCATAAAACCAAAAAGAGGCACTCATCAATCATGATGAGGAAAATGGGAAGGGAATCATTTTGCAAATAAATGGCAGTAATTTGTTGTTACCTTTAAACATGGCACTTGTCTGCATATCATTTCAATCAATTGGGTGTTTAGCTGATCTTTGTGATGATCCACTTTCATGATTCATATCACTCCTTTGAGTCTTTCATATCACTCCTTTGAGTCTTTCAAACGAATGCATTCTCTACCGATGCATTGTGTGTTTGTCTGGTCCAGTCATGCTTCCAAGGCTCTTGTCGTGTTGCTTGATGTTCAAAGGGAAGTTGAATCAGTTCTACCTTTGTAGTCAAAACAGTCTCTGTGTCCATACTTTTCAGTCAATATTATGGTTACCTCATTCACATCATTCCAGAACCATGTTCTGAGTTTCATTTTGTCGATGTGGGAGTCATCATGGCCCTCCTTTGACGAGACTATTCCCATCGATATCAACTCATCATCCGGGAAATAGTATTAGAAACAAAATTTAGTACCTTGAGATATATATGCCTCAATGACCTTTGATTGATAAAATCGACTGGGTGTTCAACATCAAGACATCTATTCACGCTTAGAATATTGTACTAGGGTACCTTGGGAATCATTGACATCAATGGTGATCTCCCTCGTACTTGTTAACGATTCACATCATTAGTCGGTAATCAAGTGGTTTCTATCATGTTCGACTTCAGATCATTGTAATCACATGGATAGGATCGTACTTTTTGGAAGATGAGACAAATACCCTAGGTATTTGTTTAACGCTCATTGCTTTCCCAAGCTACGATGGATTTCCCTTAATCCCAACACTTATAGTGGAAACTTGCTCTGTTTGTCAATTTTACTTGAAAAAACCTAGCACGACGCTTGCCTAGTGGCTGATGGGTGGTACCTTGCTCAGCATTGTCTGTATCATGTTTTAGAGAAGCGGTGCCACTGCTTATGGTCTTTGGTCTTAAAGCAGTTCTCATCTAAACCGCTATGTCATAAGGGAACAAAAGCGGTACCCTGGGTAAAATGGGAAAAATAGAAGTTTCTCGAGGCTTCTAGAACTTGAGCCTCATGTCCTCCCTTATCCCTATCATTATGAGTTAGTTTGATCTTGAGATCCCCCTTGATAGAATCTTGAAGCCACCTCACCCACTATTCTCTCAACTATCCCTATCCATTGAGCCTTATAAATACAAGCTCATATCCATAGTTGAGAGGGAGAACTATAGAGGTATTGTTATGTTGTTGGATTGACTACCTAGTCCAAATCATTGGAAAGGATAGAGAGCAAAGTTGAAACTTATGGGGATGTAGTGTTTGTCTTGTGGAGGGGCTTGTTGACACTAAGGAAATGGTTGCAAGATTCTCCATACATTCTTGATGAAAATTTGATTTCCATCCCACATTACTATTGTTTTGATTTCACATCTACATGTTACTAGATTCCTCAGTCACTAGCATGGATAAGTAGATGATTTTCTAGTAGCTTTGTTGTGCTTTTATGTTTGATATGTTTGCAGGCACACAGGTTCAAAATCAAAGTAGTATTATAGGTGTCTACAACATTTAGGGAAGGTCTCCATCTTTTGTCATTCACTCATTTGTTCTGGATCTAAACCATTCAGACCAGAGGAACAACTTCTGTCCACAGAAGGTGCAATATTCCTGATAACGACAACTTCAATACTAGTTTTTCAGTGATCTTTGTCTTCAAGAAATGAAAAATCCTTTCAGCCTTTGTTTTCCATTCAAATGGTTTTCTATCCTTCTTAATTCTCTCAACAATAGATGCACAAATACCACTGAAATTCTTTAAAAATTTCCTATAAAAACTTTCCAATCCATGAAATCTTCTTCCCTCAAATATTTTTCTGGGTGACGGACAATCAATGATTACTTGCACCTTTTCTGGATCCATATTCAACCCATCTCTTGAGATAACAAAACATAAATATACTAGCTCTGGCTTCATAAATTTACACTTCTTCACATTTATCAACATATTTTCTTGTTGCAGCCTCTCTAAAAAATAGCTCAGATGCTTCAGATGATATTCTTCTATTTGGATAAAAACCAAAATGTCATCAGTGTAAACTACCACAAACTTACATATGAAATATCTCAATACTTCATTCATCAATATCACGAAAGTACTTGGTTCATTGGACAATCCAAATGGCATGACCAACCACTCATACAACCCATCATTTGTCTTAAAGGTTGTCTTCCACTCATCTCCTTCTCTGATCCTCATCTGATGATATCCACTCTTCAAATCTAGTTTTGAAAAGAACATTTCCCCACTTAGGAAATCCATCATTCCATCCATCCTTGGTAATGGAAACCTATATCTGATAGTAATCTTGTTAATTTCTATGGATTTAGGTGACACATCATCCACTCATCATCCTTCTTTGGTGTCAATACTGTTGGTACTGCACATGGGCTCAGACTCTTCTAGACCAATCCTTGTCCAACAATCCTTGGACTTGTTTTCTCAATTCTTCATTCTCTTGAGGTGTCAACCTATATGCTTCCTTGTTTGGAAAACTAGCTCCTGGAATACAATCAATTTGATGACTTATAATCCCACCTTGGTTGTAGACCATTGGGTAAATCATCCACCATGATGTTACTAAACTCTCTCAGCATATTCTAAATCTCCTCAGGTAGATCTGTCATGTTACTCTTCATTGTCACCACTCTTAGTCTACATACCAGAGCATATCTTAACTCATCCTCCTCAATTGGTTACAAATATTCCTTTCTTGGCAGCATTCAAACTTTTGGTTCTGACTATCCTGTTGTACCACCTTCTTCCAAAGGGTGAAGTACATGTCTTATCCCATTCTACTCAATAATATGACAGTTACTCCTACCATCATGAGTCACTCTCTTATAAAATTTCCATGGTCATCCTAACAATATATGACAAACATCCATGGGCATAACATCACACATAATCTTGTCCTAATATGGGCCTATTTGGAAATCAACTTCACACTGCTCACTTACTAGGATTTCATGTCCTTTATGTAACCAAGATACTTTGTATGGAACAAGATGCTTGGTCCTATTCAAACTCAGCTTCTCCACCATCTCTGTGGAAACAAGATTTCCAATACTCCTACTTTCAATCACCATCTTACAGCACTTTCCTTTGACTTTACACATGGTCCTGAATAAATATTTTATTTGAGAAGGCTCTATGTGATGCTTCTAAAGTTTCAACAATAATTTATTCATCATCAATGACTCTCCTGTCTCTGGAAAAAATTCCTCCACTGTTGACTATTCTTGTTGCTACTCATTCTGAGCTACATAGGCTCCTCTCTATCCTACATCTTCCTTCCCTAAACATTCAAATTATTTATGCCCCAACTGATTGCATTTGTAGCATTTAATGATAGTTTCTCTCCCTCTTCCTCTTTCTCTACCTTCTTGGTAAGGTCCTCTTCTTGTAGAGTCACCTCCTCCACCATGCTACTCTTACTGGTTAGAGTTACTAGACTCTCCTCTTTGTGCTCCAAATATTCCTCTTCCAGCTACTTTTCCTCTTCCTCAGGTCGAACCTCGACCTCTATTGAAGCTCTTCTTCCTCGCTATCTTTTCTTCTTCCCTCAAGGCACATTGATATGCCCCCTACATTATTTCATATGATATCATGCTTATCTCTTCTTGGATATCCATCCTTAGACCATTGACATATATAACAACCTTCTTTGCTAACTCTTCCATGTGTCTTTCCCTTATGTTTACTTTGTATAAATCTTTAGTGTACTCTCTCACTGTTAACAATATTTTCCTAAGGTTTTGTACCTGTCTATACAGAATTAACTGGTAATAGTTGGGCAAGAACTTAGCCCTCATATTTTCTACCATCCTATCCCAACTCTTTATCAATGACTTATTCTTCCTCCTTGTTTCAGCTTGAACACTATCCCACCATAAGGATGCATGTTCTTTCAACCTTGTCACAACCAATCTGGATCTCTTATATTCTTCAATCTCATCTTACTCAAAGTATTTATCCACCTCACTAATCCTGTCAATGAGATGCTCATTATCCAGCTCACTAATCTAGTCAATGAGATGCTCGACAATGAGACTTCCATACTAGGTCAACAACTTAGGTTTCGGCCTTGAAGTTGCTCCTAGAATAGATCTAGAATATCTTAACTTAGGTGTTTCCTTCATAGGTGTAGCTTCTTCTCTTTGTTCTTCATCCTTAGGTTTGCTTACATCCCCTACTTCTAGGTCTCTTCACCTGTTTGTCTCCATGGCTTCCAGACATGCTTGTAGCTCCCTCATTTCTTCCATAATTTTTGCATTCACCATTGCTCAACCTCTGTCACGACCTCTTTCTTTGCCTATGTGTGCAACCATCCTCTTACACTAAGCCTCTACAATAATAGCTCTCCTTCACACTATTACAACTTACATCACCAAGTCCCTTCTCTATACTTGGTATTTTGGCAATGTGGTTCTCGATCTAGAACCTCTTGAGCACTTTTCTTTGCTCCTTCCAGTCTTCTACTACTATGTTTCTCTCTCAAACGAGCTTATCCTCACTCTAATACCAAAATTGGTGCAGGTTCAGATAAACCACAACCAACCCAAGCAACAGCTCCAGGATCTGGTGGCTCCTACACTTAGCAGGACTACCAAATTTATCCCTCATCCAAATTCTACTCAAAAATTTACTCCCCGCAATTCTGCTTCCACAACTACCTTTCCACAACTATGTTTCCACAACAGAATTTCAGCAACAAAAATTCCCACAACATGTTGCGGAATATGGAATGCCAACTTTCAAAATTCACTTCCTTGCAACTCTTTTTCCACAACATATTTTCCGCAAGCGGGTTGCATGATGCATGATACCAATCACCTTTCCAAATATAATCCCCACAACTTCCCCTTTGCAATTATTTCTTTGCAATTCATTTCACTCGTTAGATCTTTGCGGCCTTCCCAATGACCGTCAATCTAATATTTGGTGTGTATCTCACGTACCTTTGTGAATCTGTTATCACCCTAACAACTTCCATTGTGGATCTCTTGTGGAGAGTCAGATCTTCGTTTGTAGACTCAATAACCATCGTTCATATTCTACAATAAAATGGTTAAGGGATAAATCCCATGGGTTGAGCCGATTGATCAAAGGATCGATCAATCCATCCTACAAGCTCTAAGATTCATTAGCCTACTTCTTCTATGCATGCATGTACAACCTATTTGAAATACTCAAGAAACAATTTAACACTTGAATCAATAATTTCACAGCAATACCCAAATGTTCAGGAAACCACTGAATTCGGCTCTTCATGGATTCACAAATCAAAGCAGTAAATGCATAGAGGCTAATAATAACGTAATCACATAGCTAATCTTCCTATTTAGGAACCACACGAACACACATCTTGACTCCCTTCTTCAATCTATTAAAATATTTACAAGTGAAACCAGACATAGGTCTGTTTGTTTCTCTGAAAACTCGTAATTCTAATGTAGAAGAGCCCCTTTTCCCTTCTCTAAGTTGTCCATTTAAACTAAAATGTAACCTCCTACAAGCCAAGTGGTCCTGCAACTGAAAACAAACAAGTACAAAGCATGATGAAAATGTCCATGTCTCAAACAAACAAACTGTGGCTTGATCTCCACACAGGGAGTCATGATACATAATCACTCCTACTGGTACTGATAGACTATGACTCATGAAAACAACAAAAATATGCCACAACATATGACCAACCCATCACATTGATGGCATGCCACGATGCTCCTGCATCAAAGTGGAAAACAATTACATAGTTTTAAAGAACAAATTATTGTAGACGTTGTGAAATGTTTGCAGCATTTTAAAAACACAAATCAAAGCAAATAAAAGGAAAAAAATGTATAGTTTAGATCCATGTAGACGTTTGACATCAGATCAAGATGATTATTTTTTTTCCAGAGGGAAGGGAAGAGGCATTGGAGCTCCGTTCCTTTGGAATCCAAAGAGCCTCCCCCATCCCACATCCCACTGGTGCAGGTCGTATCAACCAAAGCCAACCCAACTATCACTTGAAGGATCTGGTGGCTCATACACTTAGAAGGATTACAAAATTTATCCTTCGGCCAAATTTTGCTCTAAAATTACCTTCTGGCAATTCTGCTTTTGTAACAGCTTTTCCGCAACTCTATTTTTGCAAAAGGCTTTTCCACAACTCTGTTTCTACAACTAAATTTCTGCAATAGGATTTCTACATGCGGTTTTTAGGATGCCGGATGCAGGATGTCAACTTTCCAAGTTGTTCCCCCGCATCTTTCCTTTTGGAACTTTTCATCCACAATTTTTCCAGCCGTCAAATATTTGTGGCCTTCTCCACAACCGTCGATCTACTCTTTAATGCGGATATCACAGATCTTTGTAGATGCGTTATTGTCCTCTCAAATTCTGTTGCGGGTCTCTCCTGGACCATCAGATCTTCATCTGCAGACTCAATCCACACCGTTCATTCTCTACAAAACCTGTTAAGGGTATAAAATCTGCGTGTTGCGGTGATTGATCAAAGAGTCGATCAATCCAGCCTGCAATCTTCAAGATTCATTAGCCTAACACTTCTATGCATGCATCTACAACCCATTTTAACTATTCAAGCAACAATTTAATGCATGAATCATCATTTTCACACAAATACACAGATATTTAGAAAACCGTCAAATTCGGCTCTACACAGATACAAAGTTCAAATAGCACATGCATCTAGGCTAACAACACTACAAACACATAGCTAATCCTTCTATTAAGAAATAGATTAAACACACAACTCAGCTCTCCTTCTTCAATGTTTTCAAAATATTTACAAGTGGAACCAGACGTAAGTCTAACCTTCTCTCTGCAAATTGGAATTCGCATGCTGAAGATTAGAACCCCTCACACTTCTCTAATATTCCTATTTAAGCTAAACTGTTACCTCCCGCACTGATTGGTTCTCCAACCGAAAACAAACAACTACAAATCATGATAAAACATCCTTATGAAAAAAACAACTTGTGGCTTGATCTCCTCACAGGGAGTCATGATCCACCATCATTCCTATCAGCACTAACAAACTATGACTCAAGAAAGAAACCAAAAATATGCCACATCATGTGACCAACTCATCACATTTCTAGCATGCCATGATGCTTTTGCCTCAAAATCACAAGGGTGAAAAACTTATGAACCCCTCTTCATTAGATCATCCTTGGCTTCCAACTCTACAGTGCTCATCCAACTATAATCCTCTCTTGGTCGCTTCTTCCATTTGACCAAATACTCCAGATAGTCCTTCTTCCTTGTACTATTTACCATGTTAGTGTCCAGAATGGCCTCAAATTCCAATGTATGTGCCACAAGTGTCTGCCTCACCTATTGCAGGTTTTCATTAGGATATTCACCTTCTGCAAAGGGTCCAATATCACCTGCTACATAAGGATATAGATCCAAAACATTAAATATTGGTGAAATACCCATTCTGGTAGGCATCTCTAACTCATAATCATTTGCTGACAATTTTTTGAGTATCTTGCATGATCCAATCTTCTTCATCTTCAGCTTGTTATACTCTCCTTTCGGAAATATTTATCTATTTAGATATGCTAAGACAAAATATCCTACTTCATAGTTCTTCTCTCTTCTATTGGAATATGCTCTAGCCTTGTAACTGGTGTTACTCTGCTATAACCTTGCTTTCACTTGCTCTTGTAGTTCACTAATCCTCGTTGCAAACTCTTCTCCATTAGTACTCCATTTCTCCAATTGGTTTAAGTCATGAAGTTTAGACACTCCTCTTGGATGAATTCCATACAAAATTTGAAATGGACTCATCCCTGTAATACTATTTGGTGAATCATTATAGGAAAAATCATCTTGAGCTAATACTCTGTCCCACTACATCGGAATCTCTCCAATCAGACTTCTCAACTGGTTCCCTAGACTCCTATATTTAACTACCTCTATCTATCCATCATACTGTGGGTGACATGTTGAACTGAAATTCAGTCTAGTACCCAACTTATTCCACAAGGTCCTCGAGAAATGTCCTGTCAAGTTCACATCTCTGTCTGATACAAGGCTTGTAGGTAAACCATGTAGCTTCACAACTTCATTTAAAAACAAGTTAGCAATGTGTGTAGCATCACTAGTCTCGTACAATGGAATGAAATGTGCCATATTAGTGAATCTATCAACAACTATGAAGATAAAATCATGTCCCTTCTAATTTCTTCGTAAACCCATAATGAAGTCCATACTCACAGAATCCCAAGGCCTATTCAGAATAGAAAATGGTGCATACAACCCTATGTTCTGGCATCTTCCTTTAGCATGCTGGAATACTCTGCATATGCTTACAAACTTCTCAACTTCATACCCCATCCTTGGCCAAAAACAGAAATGACCTAACTGTCCAAAGTTTTTATCACTTCCAAAGTGACCTACTATACCTCCATTGTGTTTTTCCTGTATTAAGTTCTCTCTGATGGAACACTTTGGTATACACAGTTTACTATTTCTAAAGATTAAACCATATTGTAGCGTATACTCCATCCATGGCTCTTTATCCATGACCACTGGATTCTTACAAGCCTTGTAAGCCTCCTCGAAATCAATGTAAGTCTCATACAATTCCCTTAAATGCTCAAATCCCAAGACTTGGATAGAATTCTCCTGCACAATCAATAGTCTCTTACTTAAGGCATAAGCTACTCTATTTGACTGTCCCTTTACGTGATTCAACACAAAAATAAATATCTGTAAGAAATCAACCCACTTGACATGTTTCAGGTTCAACTTAGGTTATTACATAATGTACTGCAATGCATGGTTATCATAATATAACACTAGTTCTCTAGGCATCAAATAATGTCTCCAATGCTTTATTGCTTGAACAATAGCATAAAAATCCTTGTCATAAGATGAATACTTATTCTTTGCATCATTCAGCTTCTCACTTAAATACGCTATAGGCCTGTCCCCCTAACTGAGTACAACTCTGATTGCTACTCCACTGTTGTTACACTTTACTTGGAAAGTGTGTTTGAAGTCTGGTAACTTCAATACTAGTTGTTCAGTGATGTTCTTCTTTAAGAACTGAAAAGTCCTTTCAGCCTCTGGTGTCCATTGAAATGGTTGTCTATCCTTCTTAATTGTCTCGACAATAAATGCACAAATACCACTAAAATTCTTTATAAATTTCCTATAAAAACTTGACAATCCATGAAAACTTCTTACCTCAAATATTTTCCTAGGTGAATGCCAGTCAATGATTTCTTGCACCTTTTCTAGATCCATATTCAACCCATCACTTGAGATAACAAAACCTAAATACACTAGCTTTGGCTTCATAAACGTACACTTCTTTACATTTACCAGCAACTTTTCTTGTTGCAGCATCTCTAAAATATATCTCAGATACTTTAGATGCTCTTCTTATGTTTGGCTGAAAACAAAAATGTCATCAAGGTAAACTATTACAAACTTACATATGAAATATCTCAATACTTCATTCATCAATCTCATAAAAGTGCTTGGTGCATTGGACAATCCAAATGGCATGACCAACCACTCATACAACCTGTCATTTGTCTTAAAGGTTGTCTTCCACTCATCTCCTTCTCTTATTCTGATGTCATGATACCCACTCTTCAAATCTAGTTTTGAAAAGCACATTTCTCCACATAGGAAATCCATCATATCCTACATCCATGGTAATGGAAACCTATATATGATAGTAATATTGTTAATTTATCTGGAGTCAGTACACATCTTCTACTCACAATCCTTCTTTGGTATTAGTACTGTTGATACTGCACATGAACTCTGACTCTTCTAGACCAATCCTTTGTCCAATAATCCTTGGACATGTCTGATCACTTCTTCATTCTCTAAAGGTCTCAACCTATACGCTACCTTGTTTGGTAAACTGGCTCCTGGAATAAAATCAATTTGATGGCTTGTATCCATCGTTGGTGGGAACTCATTGGGTAAATCATCCACCACAATGTCACTAAACTCACTCAACATATCCTGAATCTCCTAAGGTAGATCTGTCACGTTAGTATTCATTTTCACTTCTCTCGGTTTGCATATCAAAACATACTTCAACTCTTCCTTCTCAATTTGACATTAGGACTTTGGGTGCTGACTATCATGTTGTACCAACTTCTTGTAAAGGGTGAAGTACATGCCATATCCCATTCTCCTCAAAACTATGACACTTATTCCTACCATCATGAATGACTTTCTTATCAAATTGCCATCATCTTCCTATAAGTAAATTGCAAACATCCATGGGATAACATCACATAGAATCTTGTCCGTATATGGAACTATTTGGAAATCAACTTCACAGAGCTGATTTACTAGGTTTTGATGTCCTTTACGGTAACCAAGAAACTTTGTATGGAATAGGATACTTGGTCCTCCACCATCTCTGTGGAAACAATATTGTCAGTGAGCCCACTGTCAATCACCATCTTACAACACTGCCCTTGGACCTTACACATGGTCGTGAATAAATATTTTCTTTGAGCAGGCTTTGCATGCTCCTTCTTAGGTTTCAACAAGACCTTATTCATCATCAAAGCCTCTCATGTCTATGGGAAAACTTTTTCCACTGTCGACTATTCTTGTTGCTCCTCATTCTGAACCTACATCGGGTCCTCTCTGTCCTACGTCTTCCTTCCCTAGACACTCAAATGATATATGCCCCAACTGGTTGCATTTGTAGCACCTATAGACAATTCCTCAGGCTCTTTCTCTACCTCTACCTCCTTGGTAAGGTCATCTTCTGCTAGATTCACCTCCTCTACCATGCTTCTCTTGCTGGATAGAGTTATTGGACTCTCCCCTCTGCACTCCAAATATTCCACTTCCATCTACTTTTCCTCTTCCTTTGGTTGAAGCTCGACCCCTCTTGAAGCTCTAATTCCTCTCTATCTTTTCTTCTGCTCTTAAGGCACATTGATACACCTCCTCCTTTGTTCTGGGTGATATCATGCTGATCTCGTCTTGGATATCCATCCTTAGACCATTGACATATCTAGCATCCTTTTTTGCTAACTCTTCCACTTATCCTACCCTTAGGTTTACTTTGTAGAGCTCATCAGTGTACTCTCTCACTGTTAACAATATTTTTTTAAGGTTATGTACATGTCTATACATAATTAACTTGTAATCTGTGGGAAAGAACTTGTCCCTCATCTTTTCTACCATCCTATCCCAACTCTTTATCGATGAATTATTATTTCTTCTTCTTTCTACTTGCACGCTATCCCACCATAAGGATGCATGCCCTTTCCACCTTGTCATAGCCAATCTGACTCGCTTTTCTTCTTTAATATCATTGTACTCAAAATACTTATCTAACTCAATGATCTAGTCAATGAGATGCTCAGCAATAAGACTTCCATCATAGGTAGACAACTTAGGTTTCATCGTTGATGTTGCTCCTAGAATCGATCTGAAATACCTTAGCTTAAGTGTTTCCTTCATAGGTGCAGCTTCTTCTCTTTTCTCTTCATCCTCAATTTCACTTGCATCCCCTACTTTCGGGTCTCTTTTCTTGTCTGTCTCCATGGATTCCAGACGTGCTCGTAGCTCCTTCATTTACTCCATATCTTTTGCGTTCACCACTGGGAAACCTCTTTCATGACCTCTTTCTTTGCCTATGTTTACAGCCATCCTCTTGCACTAAGCCTCTGCAATAACATTTCTCTTTCACACTGCTACAGCTTATCTCACCAAGCCCCTTATCTGTACTTGGTCTTTTGGTAATGCTGGTCCTTTATCAAGAACCTATTGAGCACCCTTCTCTACTCCTTCTAGGCTTCTATTGCTGAAATTCTCTCTCATACAAGCTTCTCCTTGCTCTGATACAGAGCTTGGTGCAGGTTGGATCAACCAAAGCCAACCCATCCAGCACCTACAGGATCTAGTGGCTCCTACACTTAGGAGGATTATCAAACATAGCCCTCCACGAAATTCTACTCTAAAATTACCCCCCTACAATTCTGCTTCCGCAACATCTTTTTAGCAACTCTATTTCCGCAACAAGACTTTCCGCGACTCTGTTTTCCCAACAGGATTTTTGCATCTGGGTTGCAAAATGCGGGATGCGAGATGTCAACTTTCCAAGTTGTTTGCCAGCAACTTTCCTTTCACAACTTTTCTTCCATAATTTTTCCAGCCTTCAGATCTTTGCGGCTTTCTCCACGACCATCGATCTACTCTTTGATGTGGATCTCACAGATCTTTGCATATCCATTATCGCCCTCGCAACTTCCATTATGGATCTCTCTTGGATTGTCAGATCTTCGTCTGCTGACTCAATCCCCACCATTCATTCTCTACAAATCGTGTTAAGGGTAGAAAATATGTGTGTTGCGCTGATTGATCAGAGAATCAATCAATCGATCCTGCAATCTTCAAGATTCATTAGCCTAACACTTCTATGCATGCATCTACAACCTGTTTGAACTATTCAAGAAACAATTTAACATGTGAATCAACAATTTCACAAAAATACACAGATATTCAGAAAATTGCTGAACTCAGATCTGCCCAGATACACAGTTCAAACAACACATGCATCTAGAAGAACAACACTACAAACACACAGCTAATCCTTCTATTAAGAAATAGAACAAACACACAACTCGGATCTCCTTCTTCAGTCTTTTCAAAATATTTACAAGTGGAACCAGGAGCACATCTGACCTTCTTTCTTGAAATTGGAATTCTCACGGTGAAGAGTAGAACCTCTCACACTTCTCTAATCTACCTATTTAAGCTAAATTGTTATGTCCCCCACCGAGTGGTCCTGGAACCGAAAAAAAACCTGGAACTAAAAAAAAACAACTACAAAGCATGATGAAATGTCCCTATCACAAAAGCAATTTGTGGCTTGATCTACTCATAGGGAGTCATGATCCTCCATCATTCTTATCAGTGCTAACAAACTATGACTTAGCAAAACAACCAAAAATATGCCACAACAGGTGACAAACTCATCACATTGCTAGGATGCCATGATGCTTTTGCATCACCCACCTCCCCTTTATTTTCTCTGAAATGTGTTGTTGATGTTTCGGCTATTGGATGAGCTAGTTGTCTGATAGCGCACTTCAAAATATTTCAGTGAGGTAGGAGATAGGTATTTGGCTACCAAGGCAGTGAAGCTCCACTCCTGCCTCCCCCATCCTACCCCCCACCTCCCCTCTATTTTCTTTTATTTGTGTTTTTAAAACCCTCCTACCTCACTCAAATAATTTCAAGTGCGCTATCAGACAACCACCTCGTCCAACAGTGAGAACATCGATACCACATTTCAATAGCTTTGATCTTGCAATTGATTTGATTTCCAAGAACGATGTAATGCATATTTCTTCTTTTTTATGTTGGATGGGGAGAATCATCAGGGAAGTGGTTGACCTCTAGTTCAAAAGATGGTATTGTGCGTATTTGGGAGGTTAAGAGGTTGTTGCTCTAAGATTTTGCATATGTTCACAGATTCTAAAAATGCATAATATGAATGATGGTTGTCAATAAATGTATCAAATGTGTTGAGAAGCATCGACAGATTCAAAGTAAAAGCTAGATGGTTGGGTACATTAGTAGATGATGGAAATTCGGGGTTGGTAAACTACAATATAATGTCTCTGTTAGTGGTATGGTACATACACGAGAAAATGCAGAGTTGGAGGAGTAATATGTATGAATTCATCCATTCAAGGAGAGGCATCGATCGCAACTCGTTATCAAGATCCAAAGCATTGACAAAGGATCATGCCCACTGATGATAAAATAATTTGTAAAATAGGTTGCTTGATGCATATCTGTAGAGTCAATTTCCCACATTGCTAAAATTCTAAATGCATTTTCAGTCAATGATTCCACAAAGTGACCTACCATCCATTGAGCATCTCTTAAGGGTGTTTATGCATATTATATGATGAAGTTCTGGCATGTGACTTTAAAAACACAAATCAAATCCAATAAAGAGGAAACAATGCAGAGTTTAGATCCACATAGACATTTGAGATCAAATCAAGATGATTATTTCTTTTGTAGAGGGAAGGGAAGAGGGAGTGAAGATCCACACTATTGGAAGCCATTTGAGAGTGGAGCTCTACTCTAGCCTCCCCAATCCTAACTCCTACCTCTCGGCTATTTTCTTTGATTTGTGGGTTTAAAACCGTGCAAACTTTTCACAACATCTACAATAATTTGTTCTTTAAACCACTGTAATCGTTTTCCACTTTCCTGCGTGGATATGTGATCTAAACTCTAAAGGTATATTCGAAAGTTGTGCGGGTCAATTCACAGTGATTGCACAAGTTTTCTTGTTTTGTTTATTCTGCAACAAGACCATGGAATTTGTCATGGAATTTGCTTGATTACCGCATAATATTGACTTTTAAGATGGAGATCGTTTATTGCGCCAAGAGGCGCTCTACAGCCTAGTATGGGGGAGATCTTGTAACGTTGCGTAACGTTATGTAACGTTACGTAACACTATTTTTATTAATATTTTTTTTTAATTATAGGCCAAAATAAATGTCGGACAAAAAACAACCTAATATGGGGGAGATGTTGTAATCTTCCTACCTAACAAAAGAATAAAAAAGTAAAAATTTAAATATCCATAAAAAAAATTGTGGGTCACGAAAAAAACACAATATGGGGGAGATGTTGTAATGTTCCTACCTAACAAAATAAAAAAAAATAAAAAAATTGAATTATCCTCAAAAAAATGTTGGCCTTGCACATGGTTTTAAAACCATGTGCAAGGCCTTCTAAACAACTCATGGTTTTATTGTACATGGTTTAGGAGGGCCTTGCACATGGTTATAAAACCATGTGCAAGATCTCCTAAACAACCCATGGTTTTATTGTACATGGTTTAGGAGGGCCTTGCATGTGGTTTTAAAACAATATATGGGGAAATGTTGTAATGTTCATTCCTATTAAAATAAAAAATAATAAGTAATATTATATGTCAGCCATAAATAATATTAAATATTAATAATAAAATATTATATGTGGACCTTAAATAAAAAGCTGTGTCTTTTGGTTTGAATCAAATCAATGGATACCTAAGAAGATATTTGATCCCTCTCGGCGCTTGATAGAGCCTAGGATTTGGATCTACATTAGTATCAATGCTCACCGGATCTACTCGTGTAACAAATGAGAGTTTTGAAACCGATCATGTACCTACCTTTGGACCCGTAGTTTTTCTCTATACTTATCATATATGCATTTTTTTTTTTTTTATGAACTTTAAAAAGATTACATAGGAATATTAAGTTGCACGTGTGAAATGTTTAAAAGGGTTGGTGTTTTGTAATAACCATAGTAAATAAAAAAAATGGTTAGATACTTTATACTAATGAGTAAAATAGCTATTTCATGGTTTCCTTTTTTGCTTGGAATTCCTATCATATAGGAGATAACACAAGGGTAGTAATTTGTATGAATATATATTAATAGGGTTAAATGATGTCGGTCAAAGAAAGCAAAGAAAATACCTTCACTTACAAACTTTTTCATGTTATATTTTTTTTTATAAAGAATAATTGGGGAAGAATTATTACTTTATGAGAATGGGATGTTATATTGTATTAATTAAAATAATTAACATTATTTCAATAAAGGGAAGAAATATTAATTACTTTATGAAAATGGGATATTAGATTTGATTAATTAAAATAATTAACATTATTTCAATAAAGATCATCAGTGTACGTGAAAGATCATTTAGATATAAAAAATGTTTTATAAATGTTATGTTATGTTATATTATATAATATATAATGTTTGAAAGATTAATATATGTAAATAATTTTATAATTGCGTGGTTGCTTTATAAAATAAATATATTTATAAATATATAAATATATAGAGAGAGAATTTAGATAACTTTTAAAGTAAATGTTATATGAGATGGAAATAAATTTATCCCTTTCTGCTAGAATATAAGTTGTAGTAAATTGTGTGAACATAAATAGCTATATTTTATGTTGTGTTCTTTTAGATAAATACCAATTCATATGAATGTCCAATATACATATTAGCTTATTAAAGAAACTAGGATAAATCTTCTCTTTTGTTATCAAATAAAGATATGGATAAATGATATAGAAATAAAGTTATATATCTATTGTTATTTTTACATTTTCTCATTCAATTTTTTTTTTTAATTATTGTTTTTGTTTTTTATAACAACTTTTTTCTTTTTATTTATTAAATAGTATTTGTTTTGTGCTTATATTAACTCTAACAATTTGGGATGAATAATGAATATAAAATTATATATTTTATCCTTTGTTTAATATCCAACTATCTTTACAAAACTAAGTGGTTGTGTCTATCGGTGTTCCCCAATCACTTTACTTGTGGCTATGATAGTATACATATTAGAAAAAATAATATACAAAATATAGATGATTTTCGTGGCATCCTACTAAAACAACAACTTCACACACTTGTATAATGAATTTAAAAGATTAGCGAAGCCATAAATTTATTGTACATTAAGGTTTAGATATATCAGCCATGAAAAGTTCAAGTTCCAAGGAAGAAACATTTGGATGAAAATTGGAGAAATTCGAGGAAACTCTCAAAGAATTCACATAACATCTAACTTGGATTCAGAAGGTCTTATTACAACATTATTTATGTCCAAAGACACAATGGCTGTGGTTATTCTAGTGAGATATATTTATCTCCATGTTTATACGTAAAATTGAAGTTATGCTTAGCTTTTGACACAATACCTACATCTTCATTATTCATTATAAAGTTTGAAAAATATATAATTATATTTTTTTACTCACACAAAAAATATGTTAAAAGTTAGCTACACAAGTTTAAGATGACAAATTGTAAAATTTAATTTATACCCAAAAATTTTAATAAAACTTTTACTCAAAACTAATTCAAAGGAATGTAACAAATCAAACTACAAGAAACTAATGGATACCTTGATCAATTATTCTAACAAAACCTTAGTTTAGTTCTGCATTTATCATTTAAATGAGGGACAGTGTGGTGTTTAAATTTTGTAAATGCAATGTTGTTGGGAGGTTTAGGGGGTTGGGGGGGTGTTTAATTTTTTTTTAATGTAATGTAATGGGGGGCGTGGGGGAGGCAAGGAAGATGGTCAAGGGGCGAGCGGTTTAATTTATTATTATTATTATATCCAGTTGTTCATATCCAGAAAATAGAGATTATGATGCGGTGTTTGAATACTTTCACATGTAACATTTTTTTTTTATTAGTATGATGTTTGTAATTGAAACTCTAAAGGATATTTTGATCATTTATATGAAGAATTTGTTCTTCTAGGGTCTAATATATGATCTCATTATGAATCACATAATAATTTGTTTGATTGTAAATGGTTAGAGTGGTAAAATTATTTATGAAATATTTTTTTTGTTTAATTTGCAAGTTTAAAAAAAGTTGTAATTTATCTCTTGAAAAAAAAATGTGTATACTGGTATGAACAATTTTCTATTTGGGGGTGGCTTTTGTGTTTTTTTATGAAAAGATCATCTTTTCTATGCCTAGAGTTCTCTTTCTTAGTATAAATTTCTTCTTTCATAGTATAAGTGATTGTTGGGGATTTAGGAGGTAATCCTCTAGATCCTAGGAATACAAGGTCCCTGTTTCATGATGCTTCTTTTGCAAGTGAATTCTCCTTTGTTGAGAATTACTATATGATGGTTGCAATTGATCCAAAATCATATCAAGAAGCTTGTCATGAACCTACATGGAAATCTGCCATGCAAGATTAATTCAATTCTCTACAAGAGAATGAGACTTGGAAATTGGTTCCCTATCCTCCCAAGAGGAAGCTTGTGCAATGTAAGTGGGTCTACAGGACAAAAGTCGCTACAGATGGTTCTGATATTAGATATAATTCCATATTAGTTTCCAATGTATTTTCTCAAGTTCAAGGAGTGAACTATACATAGACCTTTTCACTCGTTGCAAACATGGATTCAATTAGGCTAGTCTTAGCCATTGCTACTAGTAAATGCTGGGAGGTTCACCATATGGATGCCAAGAGTGAATTCCTTCATGGTGAGCTATAGGAAGAGATATAAATCCAACAACTTGAAGGTTTCTAAGAGGATTCCTCCCTTTTTTGCAGGTTGAATAAATCACTCTATGGCCTCAAGCAAGCCCCAAGGGCTTGGTATGCCAAAATTGATAGTTTTTTGCTCTCAATTGGTCTTATTCGATGCAAGTATGATCCTAATGTGTATTTTCAAAAAAATGGTGATGTATTGTAGGTTACTTTACTATATTCTGATGACCTCTTAATTACAGGGAGCTGCAACAAAGAAATTGGATCAATTAAAGCTTCTCTACAAAGTGAATTTGCAATGATTGATCTAGGATTGCTAAAACAATGTATTAGTTTGGAAATTGGGAAATATGAAAGAGGTACCATGTTGAGCCAAAAAAAGTATGTTTCAGACCTTCTAATAAATTTTAATATGGCTGAATGCAAGTGATCTAAGTTTCCATTCCATTCTGGCAGAAAACTAGGTGAATTGGTGACTCTCCTTTGGTAGATTGCTCATTGTACAAACAACTAGTTGGGATCTTGTAGTATCTCACTCATACTAGACCTGATTTAGCATATGTTGTTAGTGCTATAGAAAGATATATGCAGCAGGGACATGCGATTCCTTGGAAGGCATCCAAGAGGATCCTTCAATATTTTCAAGGCACCAAAAGTTTCAGACTACAATATGTAGCTAGCTCTCCATTAGAACTAGTACAATTTTTTTATTCGAATTGGATTGGAGATCCTGATGACATAAATTCCACTTCAGGTTTTGTTTTTATGTTTTCCAATGGTCCCATTTTTTGGTCAAGTAATAAACAACACAATATTTTTATTTCTTTAGTAGAGACCGAATATAGAGGATCAGTGAATGCAGCTACATAATGTGTGTGGTTGTAAGGAATTCTTCGAGAGCTTGGTATTACACTTGATTCATCCATTATCATTTAGTTTGACAATAAAATTGAAACCAAGATTTTTCCAGATCCAGTACAGAGGAAGAGGATTAAACACATAGAGATTCATATGCACTACATTCAGTGCTTAGTGCATGATCGGGTGATAGCCTTGCACTTTTTCCATTCCACAAAGAAAGCTATCGATATGTTCACCAAGTGTTTTATTGAGAATACATTAAATTACTTGAGATCACTTCTTATAATGACTGATGCATGGTGATGGATTCCATTCAAATTCATATTTTTGGCCCCGTGTCCATTTTTGAGGAGAGGTTTTGTTCCCATGTGGTTTTCCTCTTTTCCTTATTTTTCATGGACAAATAAAATTTCCATTGTATGAGGTTGAGCCTTTGTTGTTGAGGCATCCATAATATTTTTGGTTAAGTTGTACTAATTCAAGGATGAGGAGGGGGGGGGGGGGGGGGGTGTTAGAATAGTAATCCATATTTGGTACCTTAGTTTATACCTAGTCAATTTCATTTTATTCTAAGCATTAAGTTGTTATGGTTTAGACTTAGGGAATTTGATATAGGAGGTGAACTGGTTATTTTTAGACCATTCACACACACACCAATGCTCTATATTAGTCAACCTAGCACATGTACGCCCTCATTAACTCCTTGGAGAGCTACACTCTTGATTTGGGGAATATGGTTTTGACTAGGGGAGCTAATGATGTATTTTGTCCATTTTGGCTCTCCTATGAGCATTTATTGTCACATTAGCCTCCCAAACACCTCTAATTTCTCTCCCATGAATTCCTTGGACCAATTATTTCCCCATCACACTTCACCAATATTCACATCAAGTTTCATTACATTTTGGGTTGAGTTGGAGCTTGATTGGTCCACCTAGGGGGGATTGAGGTCAATTTTTATCATGTCACATGTACACTCCCAAATGGCTTCCTAAGCCTTATGATTTATTCCATATGTAATATATACCTTTTATAAACATAGTAAGATGTTATAAAGTCCAATAATATCCACTTTTTTTCACATGTGTATGTAAATTTGTTCCTCTTTCAAGGTTTTTTGCTGGTTTCTGCAAATTAATTCAAATTGTGAGGGTGTATTGTGCTCATAGATCCATATGTAGATAAAATTATCACAATACCTAATAATTTCCCTCCATTTATTTTTAAATCATTTTTAGTTATATAATAACTACTATGAAAACAATATGTTAAAAGGTAATTGAAAGTATAATTTGTATATGTACTTATTATATATAAATCACTTCACAATACTTCCCTAGAACCTATGTGATGCATATATATATATATATATATATGATTACAAATATCTATTTGGGTAAATAATCCATGTAGATAAACCATAGAAAATATCATTTTTTGAAATTAATTTAACATGTACAACAATATAATCTCTTCAAGATAAGGCTTGGATTCTTAATATAAGTTCTAGGGAGGACTCTTTTTCACTTGATTCCATTATTTAGTATTAAGTAACAATTATATTTCACCTACAAATAGGATCATAAAATCCCATTAATTGCTATCTGATTAAAAGCAACTTAGTCTACTCAGGACATACTTCAACTTACCTAAGAGATTAGGTCATCAAAGGAATAGTTATTCTTCTTTCAATTCCCAAGGCTTCGCTCATATTTTACCTTTCCCTTTGGTGGATTCATCCCCAGTCATTCTTTAGTCGATCCTAGCTTTCAACCTCCTAACCCTATCAATTGCATCCATAATTTGTATAAGTTTAAAATCGGTACTTAGAGCGTCGTTTACTTATAGTTTGTGTTTTCAGGTCAAGATGTAAAAGGGGATGTTACATCCTTTCCCCCTTAAAACTAAAACTGTCCTCGATGTTTCATGTTTGTTATATCATTGTCTTCATTCCCTCTAAAGGTTCTCATTACTTGCTTCTATATCCTTTGTGATATATTCAGATTTTGTTTGTCCCTTGTACCTATTCTCTGCACAATGTTACGAGGTCTACCTAGAGTATTATCAAAATCATACATACTTCTAATTTTAACAAAATAATACAAAAGCTAAAAAAAACTTTTACGTAACCTTTTCAAATGTCATTCTTCATTGTAATTCTTAGGCGACAGTATTTTTAGCCAATTCGCAATTTCAATACATACCTTAATCCTTTAGATTAGTAGGATTACATCAAGTGTTTTAGGTTAGCCTCCCGAAATATAAAAACAACATATGTATAATTTCAAAAAATACAACACTATTTAGTTCCATCATTCACAATGGTTCGAGTACTTTATTTATTCTATTCACCAATAGGTAAGCATATTACCTCATTGGAACAAATCTACTTACATCGCATATACCTTTTGCAGTATTATTCTTTGTAAATTCATTTTTGGTTTCTCTTAGATGTCCTCCATCCAAGCAAACAATCCAAGTGCTAAAAATACTCTAAGTACTAATCCAATCTACCCAACATGAGGACGATTCTTTTCTTCGGGCGTATCTCTTACTTGTTCTATTCAAGGTGCTTCACCAAGCTCAAGCGCTTCTGTAATGTCCCCAAAAATTGAAAAACAAATTATAGCCTAGTAAAAACTACCTAGACGAAACATTATTGACTTGCGAAACTATATCGTACAGTTCATGTACCATTGTTTACTCGTAAGTTGTTCTTGCATTCTGTCATTTACTTTCAGTCATTATTATTAATGTATTTTACTTACGATGTCATACTGTTGTTTACTGCTTAGTCTTATATTTGCTTAGTCTTATATTTATACATTTCTTGCGTATGTGTTGTTACTGGAATTAAATGCTTCATCCTTTATGCATAGTATTACTTGTTATGTATAAATTCATGACTTAAATTTGTTTGTGGAAACAAAGTGGCTAGAGTGGCGGGACTTGTTATCCCATGATGGTCTGAGAGGTAAAGGTATTTACTTGTTCACAGTCTTACTTAGTTTTTTGAACTAAGGCACATATTTTTTTCCATATGCAACTCATACGTTGCAACAAGGTTTTGTTTAAAGAGTATTGAATGTCTTGATCCTAAAGGACCTACTACTAGTTGTTATGGTTCCTTACTGATTTAGAGTTATAACATGGTAAGTGTTATTCTTGTCAATTTAGCTATCACAGCTAAGATTCCTATACATTACTTATACTTCATTATGGTTTTAGTTTCATCTTTTATACTTAATAAAATCTTGTTTAAGTTTATTTTATTAAAATTATTAACATTCCTATGTTTTCTTATTTGCAGGTTATTATCTTGGATTAAAACCAAACCTTTGATTTTTATAAGGGTAAAATATTAACATGGCATATTTTATATGCCATGTTCATTAAGCATTAAGCTTATGTAAATCCCATTTTATTGGGTTAAGGCTTTAATCCTATGGTTTATATTTTGTATTCCTTGTGGCATAAACCTTGGATTAGCGCATGTTATATATGGACTATGTACCAAACATAACCTTGTTATGTAATTAAACATTGGGAGATTATTTTGGGCAGCGACATATCCTAAGGTTGAAACATATACATTGGGGTTTCACGAAATGCATGGTAGTGGAGACTATCGTGTGGAAACGATATCAACTATGGAAAAGTGGGTTTTTGGCTTTGATGTTGGAAAGTAGTTGGTTCCATTAATGCACCTTGGTTTTCATGGCAGCCAAAACTTAGGCTTGGCTCACGATGGTTTGGTCATTTCGCTTGTCATTTGGGGTTTGGTTTTGACTCTGCACATAAGAAATGGAGGAGACCTCAAGACTTGGAAGGTAAGCTTTGCTTCGACTTTTCTTGCCTGCTATTTCATGTTGTCTAGAAGCCTTTATTGTTGCCATACTTCTAACTCATGGTTTCGTTGGTTGGTTTTAGGTTTTGAGGTATGAGGAAGAGAAGCATGGCTTAAGATATGTCATGGGTTTAACCATGAGTGGAGTGCAAGGAAAGCCTTGACAACAAGCTTGCGCTTGTTGTCCCTCAGACTATCTGCATGGTGTTTCGTCGATTGGTTTTGGGGTTCTTTGTGGGGTTTGAATTATCCTTCAGGATTGTAATGAACAATATTAGGTTTTTAAATTAATGGTGTGGTGTTTTTGGTCGTGGAGCAAACTTGCATCCTCACAAGCTCTATGTATTTAATTTTGGGTTATATAAATCATAAATGGATTTGGGGCTTTTAAGCCATGGGATGCACCATTGCTTGCAATGGTGCCATAGCCCATTGGCATGCGTGTGGTATTGAATGCAATGATGGCATTACTATGCATAATGTAAATACTCTGTATTTATAAAGTGGCTATTGTTATTACACTTACTGTGTGTGTGGATGGAATTTATGCTGCATTAATGGTTTATAAACAGGCATACGCCTTCGTTGTGGTCTATGTGTTGAGTATTTATAATTTGTTGTAATATTTGACATTGTAGGGTAAAGGCCATGTCGCATGTGGCTTGAGCCTTTCCCTTAGTGGCTGTGATAGGTCCAATGTATTTCATTACTGCTTATACTTCATTGATTATCTTATTTGGGTGAAATCGTTAATAGCGTTAGTTTGTTGATTATATCCATACTGTGTATTTTTATTTGACATGTCGTGGCTTGGGTGGATGTTGTGCATAGATTCCGATGGTTGTTTTATCGTTTAATGATTTCATGAGTTTAGTATATAATGTGGATTATATGGGAGCCAGGGGTGCAAGCCCAGGCACAATGTCCTTAGTTGCTGTAGATATATTTTTAAATGGACTGTGTAATAAAATAATTGGGCCAAGGTCGCGCTTGCAGAATTGGATAGAGACTAAGGTCTTATGACCTTGTTGTAGTGTATTGGGTTTTTTAATTATAGTATTGATTTTATTACTATAGCCCACATACTCTAAAGGTATAGCGTGGTCCTGGTAACCAATACCCATAGGGATCGAACCCTATTCGTGGTTGATGTAATGAGTTGTATATTTGATTAGTCGAGGGTTGGGATTGTATGCCCAACGGATTTGATTCATGTCCCCATTGTAATTATTGGAATTGTGATACGATTTCGATATCGTTTAATACAAGAAATGATTCTTGTGTAATGATATATTTATTTAATTCGTTATATGGAATGAGATGTATGTTATGTAATTTTGGTTATTGTTTATACATAAATGATATGGTTGTTTGATTTAAGCATGTGACTTGAGTTGTGAACCCAAAAGGGTTGAAGTCGTGACCCCTCCTTATAAATAATGTTTATGAGCTTTATGAGATGGGAACTTTTCAATACTTGTGCATGTAAATTTAATGTTATTTATTTTAATTACTAGGACTGTGGATTTAGATATGAACATAGATGTGAATCTTGGACCAAAAGGATGGTCATGGTACTTCTTGCTCATTTATTTATGATGTTGTTATTTAATGGAATGATTTACTATTTAGTTTGTATTGAATGAGACAGACCTTGAAAGGTCTTAATGGTTTATTTATCTTGGATTTAAATGTAGAGATAGCTTTTATATTTGTTTATGTATGATGTTTTCATCTGTTTATATATATATATATATATATATATATATATAGTTCAGTTTGTAGATAGTACCTTAGTTTATCTAGTTTATCCGTTTATGTATTTAAATCTTGTTTCTAATATTAATCTATTTAATCTATAACATGTCTCTACCGACAAATGGAATATGTTAGTAGAGTATATAAATATTAATTGAACAATAATAGCAGGTCTGAAATAACCTAGTTTGTACATAACTGAGATTTATCAATAAAAATAATTACATAAATTAAACTAGGGTGTAGAACCGTTAATGAACATTAGTAAATAAATTATAGTTGTTGAAATAAATCAATACACAAACCATGGATAACCTCATATAGGAAATCAATTACACCCTAGGGTTAATACTTTAGGATGTAAACCCTAACAGTTTTAAGTAGAGAAACATATACATTGGGTTAGAAAATGCAAAGCAATCATTTACAGAACATAGCTAGCATTTATTCTAGGAAAGTAGAATAGACAGTCTAGGGCTTCATACCTGTAAAATTGAAGCTTTGTTAATGGCTGAACCTACACACTCAAATAGCCAACATTAATAGTTCAAGACAGATTTGACCTTTGATTTTGATGACCAAATCACTTGGAAACTACCACGTTCCACCCAACTATGACCCGGAACCGTTCTTGGTTTTAATCCGGATCCCCTCGAGATGGACTCCAACATGCAAGTAGATTAAAGCTCCTAACGTAGGGTTTCCTATCTGGTATATTGGATCTGGACCAGTTCTCCTTTTTCCTTCTAGAAAATTGTTCTCCAAGAGTTTACTCGAGAGAAAATAGGCAGAAAAATCACTCCTCTAATGATAGATCAGAACCCCAAGCCTTTCCATGGCTTGGTTCTTTATAAATAGACTTTTTAGTCAAAGGGACAGTTAAATCCAGAAACCTTGGGTTCTTGATTTAACCCTTCTCAATTACTTTGGGTAATTATTAATATTTTAACTTAGGAACTTTCTACTCGTTCTTAATTAGACTTTTTAGGATTTGAACTATTTATTATCTTTTCATAATAAATAATAATTAGAAGAGGCTTTTCTTTCTCTTTCATCATTAATATTATAATTATATTCGACTCTTTATACATACCATGTATAAAATACATAATAATAGATCACTTATTAACATTTGTCATTGGGCATCATATACCATGATCCCTACACTTGATTACACTTCTTCATTAAGGTCAAGTAGGTAGATGGCTTAGGTCTACTCGGCTAGGTAACTCTAAACATATTTGAATGTTGGATTTTCCTCGTATAACGTGGTAGTTCTTCAGTACTTTGATAAGAGTACAAAATTTGAAATTTCATTTAATCACTTATAAATAAGTATGATGAGATCAATATTTTTCTCGAGTCATTTTCACTCAAAATTTTATTAAATTATTTTTAGTAAACCCTAGCTCTTATGAGAGCCCATGCTCAACACTTTAATAGGGAGTTAGAATTCATTGCAATTCCAGAGCTCCTTGCTCAACACTAATTCTAGTATGTACTTGATTGATACACCTAGGGATACAATGGCCAAGGATATGATGCTCCAGATCTTATTCTCAACATCAACATGGAAGGCTCTAGGGATTATGCCCAACACTTCCAATTATCTTTTCATGTGTTCCAGAGCTTCCCGCTCAACACAAAACATCTCATCAATCATGTGCTTTAGAGTCCACGCCCAACACAAATAAGCATATATATATATATCAACAATAATTGACTTACGCCCAATATATAAAACAAATCATCATGTTCATATGCAATGGGGTCTTCAACCCAATATAAAAATAAAACATCAAGATAATTATCATAATCAATAGGCACATGCCTATAAGTGTTAGGTCCAAAATTCAAGATATTACGGCTTCCTTTATTAGACACCATAATACCTAGAGGTTCTTCACGGAGCCCCTACTCTCGTGGTAGTGCTCTTATGGTGTGAATGTGTGCGGAAATAATTCTAACCAAATTTATTACACATGGGATTCCCCATAGGATGCATACTATTTCCTAGTTGACCGAGGGGAAAACATGTACTTTATGTAAAAACATGTGTCATTTGATTTCTTGCAGTCATGGGACTTTGGTTCCCATCCTGGCTCTCTCTATTATGGCCATTAACAAGTTCTGATATGTGCAATTCTCCATAAATGGTTAGTCAAGATATCATATCATCAAATTGTATCACATCAATATTTCATGTAACGATTTCCCACTAATACAATATTTCAATCAACCTTCAATTATGAATGATGACTATATATTATTGTTTATTTTGTAATCCTCGGTAATCAATCACATAACTTGCAACATAATGATTAAAATCTACTTTTTTAAAAACGTATGTGCACAATCTAAATGAAACATATTTTATCTTTATGCACAATCATTGTGGACTTAACACTCGTAAACTTTTTGTAATTGCGTCATGTCAATACACTCTATCTTGTCACATCATTACCTTTTTTGTACTAGTTACTTTTACCTGTATATATCTATTATTGATATTTCTCCTTTAGTACACTAAGCCTAACACATACCTTACTTTTCATAAGATTGAAGGTATATTAAATTTGTCAATGATAATACTAGCTCAACTACATCATATCCCCTCTTTAGTCATCATTAATCATCATAGATAGACACTCTATGTATTGAATTCTTCAAGCATAATCCCAATAATTGACTTGCAAACTTTTTCGGCATTATGCATATGATTAATAGAAATTTTTTTCTTCAATAGATATTATCGTTTACATTACCTTAACATGCATTCATTTCCTTATTGGCATATTTTTGCAATCTCTATAGCATAATGAAGCCAAACATTTTTCAATGCATACATGTTTTCTCATAGTAATGATTTCTTCTTTCTACACATAAGTCAAGAAGCATGTCAATAATAATAATTCATTTTTTAAGATTCTAAACATAGTACATTCCCCAAGAAAATATCAAAATTTTATCACACAAGAGGGATTTGAAGTCATGAGCTTCTCATGACATTTACTCTTATAACATCACATTCGCTTCATAAATATATTCAGTAAACAAATTCAACAGTTCAACAATTTATATCCACTTCACCATATATATCCAAAATATATACTTACACCTATTTTCCATTATATAAATGTTCTTAATAAAAGGTGCATCCATGCTTTACGATGTTTGTACCCAAAACTTTATACTCTCCTTGAATTTTGAAAGTAAATAAATCTAAATCCTAGAGGTATTCATAATTTCATAAACTTTACTTCACAACCTTAATTAAAAAAACACATGGTCATAAACATGACTAATCATCTATCAATTCTCTTAACAACAAGGCGATCCTCAACAAAATATTATCTAGAATTACATAAGATACTTCTTAAGAAGGAGGTTGTTGATCCAACCTATCATGTGTCAGCATACTCGATTTAAATATCGAGACTTATCTTTATGTTACCAGAATAATTGTAGAGTGCATCGGTTTGAATTACAACAACAAAAATAGTGTTCAAAACATATTGTATCGATATGTTCATCCCATATATGTCTAGGTGATATAACATGAGCTTTGATACCATATGTAACATACCCATAAAACTAAACATATTCTTGAAGTGTGTAGTATAAAATTTCTTCTATAAAATCGTTCAATCACACCAATTAAGTTAAAATCATTTATTACTTAATCATAATCATTCTTTAAAGATTAAGAATCTACAATACAATCACTCAAATGGTAACTCACGAAAGAAAATCTTACTAATTACTATAATAAGACACAAGCATTATATTAGTTGCATGACGATCCTTTGAATGAAATGACAATGTCATACTAACCCCCTTCTTTAGTTTATGGTTAACACCATCCATATCAAGATACCATATATTGTACTCGATCTCCTAGGCACAATCGTGTGAGGTGAAGTATGAGTCTCGTGAGTTGGATGAGGAGCAAACAACAAGGTTAGATGACTTTAGATGATAAAAGAAACTAATANACATAATAGCACTATAAACCCATTATAATTCTAACAATGTAAGCTATATAATGAGTGAGAGACATGATAAGTGTTTCCATAATAAGATTAACCATTACGGATGCTAGTCAAATTTGAAAAGGAATTTTCCACTAAAAGATCAACTTTAACTTTCCTCCCAACCACAGACATCATTTAGCTTATGTATTTTTCGTTTAAGTCCACCCTCGAGTAGGTTAACATTAGAGGAAATTTGGGGTCTAAAATGGGCCTTATAAGAAAACGTGCCAACAATAAATTTTGTGAGTTGGAATTCAAGAACCAATATAATTTCAATAAAATGAGTCAACCATAATGGTTCAATTGACATATTTGTCATAAAATAAAACTATTTTTTTTGTTCGTATTTTCAACATATCTCCCTGTGTTTTTACTCAAATTTTAGGCAGGAGAGCTCGTTGGATGTGGAATTTAATTCCACATCCAACGAGTACCCACACTGCGTACTCTTGACGGACCCCGCTACCCCAAAAATAAGAAATACCTAAAAAAATGTGATGATGACATCCGCTACCCCAAAAGTAAGAAATACCTAAAAAATGTGATGATGATGTCATCATCACATTTTTTAGGTATTTCTTATTTTTGGGGTAGCGGGGCCCATCAAGAGTATGTAGTGTGGGTACTCGTTGGATTCGGAATTAAATTCCGCATCCAATGAGCTCTCTCGATCAAAATTTTAACAAAAACACAGAGAGATATGTCGAAAATACGAACAAAAAAATAGTTTTTTTATTCTTTCTCCAAAATTAATAACTATTATTTTATTATTTTAACTATTATTTTATCATTTTCCTTTGGAGGCCCATTTTAGACCTCAAATTTTCTCTAATGTGAGAAGCACTTCAAAGTTTAACAAGGGACTATGGTTATAGAAATCACATCCCAAGCCAAATCAAGCAAGGGTAAGGATGACCATTAAGAGGAAAGGTCTAAAATCTAAGGTCAACAAACAGACTAAAAGAAAGTAAAGTAAATAATAGATTAAATAATAATCATGGACTCTCTAGATATGAAATTGCAATACTAAAACACATGTAGAGGTCAACATCTAAAGAATTCAAATTTGTAACTATTATATGAGTTGCATACCTCATCACCATGGAGAAATAGATTCCCACTATATGTAATAAAATAACGCATATCGTGTCATATATCTCTCTCAATCTGTTATATATCGATAATACATGCCACATCAAATCGTAATGAAATGGGAATGCATACATAGCAATGATATAGGATCATCACATAAGCTAGATCTGAAATGTAAAAGGGAAAATGCATAATAATTATTGGAGCTCTCAGATCTGATATATATCGAGATCAAAGCACATTCAAAATGGAGAAATGTATGCAATATTCAGGATATATTATTTACCAACAAAATATGCAGATCGAAAACTAATGCAAGGGAAAACACATGCAATATTCATGATCTATTTTTACCAACAAAATGTGCATATGAGAAACTAATGCAAGGAAAAACACATACAATATTCAGGATCTATTATTTACAAACAAAATGTGCAGATGGAAAAAGCATGCAACAAGATCTATTACTTACCAACAAAATGTGTAGGTCGAAAACGAATGCAAGGGAAAATGACAACAAAGGGAAAGGCATAAAGTTTTAAATATCAATATTGATCTGTTATTTATTAACAAAATATGACAAATAGAAGAGTTATCATTTTGCATATCTAAGCATGTGTAAAAATATATCTAACCATCATTTTTGCAGATGGGATTTTATATATATATATAGAAGTAAACTAGTGAACTGATTATATGCATCGATCGGATGACCGGTCACGTCCGACGCGGCTGGTAGTCCAATCGATGCATATCGTCGGGCAAATAGGTCTCGGCTATATATATATATCAATATTGATCTGCTATTTCTTAACAAAATATGGTAGATAAAAGAATTATCATTTTGCAGATCTAAGCATGTATAACAATATATCTAACCATCATTATATAAAAATATATAACCATCGTGTTAGTAGATCGGATCATAGATAAAATATATAGATCCATCGTTTTTAGATCTGAGCATATAAATATATTTAACCTTCATTCATATATAAAATATATAGAGCCATCATATATTTAACCTTCTATTTTGCAGGTCCGATCATATATAAAATATATGGAGCCAACGATTTGCAGAACTGAGGATATATAAAATATATGTAACCATCGTTTTTGCAGACCTGCCTCCAAGCTGAGGGTTTTTCGCATACTGGGTAGGTCCATTGGGGAAAAAGTGTTGAGTTACACCTTCCATCTTCCTTTAACCATTCTCTCTGAATTTTCCTGCCAAAACAAACCATAACGGCCTGTGAGCGTTGGTGTGGAATCTCTACCCACTTAGCCTACACTATCACCGATCTATGCAAACAAATATGCTATGTGTTTCCACGATGTATTCCTGGGAATTTGTTTAACGACCCTCTCGATTCTGTCGAGCACTTCGGGGTCATTGGTGTTTGCACCGTTAACATCCATTCGATCTTGCATTTTCCTCGAGGTGTGGGTCTTTCCAAGAATGCCACTAATCAGTTGTGGATCTATGCATTTCACATTCATCATTCTTCCCCCATGTTCGCCTCTCCTTCGCCTCTCTTCCTTTAAATAATGTTGTCGTTCCCTTCTCCCCAGCTATAAGCACCGAGCTCCGTTAGCCTTTCCTTCGCCTTTCTCTTCCTTTAAATAATGTTTGTCGTTCCCTTCTCCCCAGCTATAAGAACCGAGCTCCATTAGTACAGATCTCTTGAGATCAATGATGAGTTATCCAGTGGATATCTTTTCCCTTTGAGATATAAGAGAATATATTCAATGCAACCTACATTCCTCCTCCAAAAGATCTGGTTTAAAAACCATTGCCATCTAGGTAAATCCATCAAAATATATATACATACATTTTTATTTTCTTTCATTGCAACAGTTGTCTTTTAGTAGAATTGCTTCAATGTTAACAATTTCAATGGGTAATGAAAAGGAGACCTAATCGTTTCCCTTCATTTCTTTTTAAATGATTTTTAGTTATATAATAACTACTATCAAAACAATATTCTAAAAGGTAATTCAAAGTATAATCTGTATATGTAATTATTGGATATAAGTCACTTCACAATACTTCCGTGGCACCTTAGCTAGAAATATATATATATATATTACAAACATCTATTTGGGTAAATAATTCATGTAGATGTACCTTAGAAAATATCATTTTTTTTAATAATTTAAGATGACTATAATATAATCTCTTCCAGAGAATGCTGGGCTTGTTATTATAAGTTCTAAGGAGGATTTTTTGGCACTTGATGCCATGATTTAGTATTAAGTAACAATTAGTTTTCACCTAAAAATAGGATCTTCAAAAACCATTAATTGCTATCCCACTAAAAGAAACTTAGTCTACTCAAGACTTACTTCAACTTACCTAAGAGGTTAGGTCATCAATGGAATAGTTATTTGTCTTTAGTTCCTAAGGCTTCACTCATATTTTACCTTTCTCCTAGTGGATTCGTCCCCAATCATTCTTTAGTCGAGCCAAGATTTTTTCCTCCTAACCCTATCATTTGCATCCATAAGTTTTATAAGGTTAGAATCTGTACTTACAATGTTGTTTACTTTTTAGCTCATATTTAATTTTTAATTTTTGTTTTTGGGTAGAAAAGGGGATGTTACAACCACCACCCCAACCACTCAAAATTACAGACCCATCTAGTATGATCATAACAAAAAAAACTCACTAACATAGGAGACCAAAAATTAGGCAGGTACTCCATTATACTGCAGTTTATCAAAGAATTAAGCATAAGAATAATAAAGACATAGTAATAGAAATATTTGAAATGACATTCTAAGACCCTTGGAGAGAGAGCCTTCAAAGGAATCATAACCACAATTACTGAGGGGAAACCTTCTCTAGGATGGGGAAGCCACCCGGGAATTCATCATTAAAAGTGGTTACATGATTTTTTACTGGAAGGGGATAAGACTTTCCAATTGGTTCCTCGCTATCGTGAATGTGCTTGAACATAGGTTCAATTGTTGAAGGGATGGGAAAAGGAACACTAGTGGTTATCGCATGAACCAAAGTGGATCCCCTTTCCATCGACCTTCCATCTCTAGCAGTACCACATCCCACATCCTTGTTGCTTACGCATCTCTAACCTTTTGCTAGGCACCTCAAGAAAAATGTGGCATTCTGACAATTACGATGGTCATCTAGGTTTGTCAGCTTAGATTTGCCCAAGAGAATTGTGCTCCGTGCATAGCTCCAATTGTCTAATATATCCTCCATAAGAGTTCCCACCCTATTTTTTTATGTAACACACCAAAAAAATGAAAACTATTATTCTTTGAATATTTTATTTATTTTTAATATTTGGACTAGAAAGTCAAAAAAGATGTAATGAACTATTTTTATTTAATAGTTAAAAAGTACTAAGAGGAATAAAAACTGAAGTAGTTGTCGAAATAGTGTTTATTGAACCACAAGGGGAAAAGACAAGTGGCTAAAGCTATTGAGTGATAACTCAAGTGATGCAGGAGCCATCCTCCCAAAAATCAGGTCAAGACTCCTTGTGAAGTTTTGAAGAGTGGGAGGCTCATAAATGACCACTTCCTAAGAAAAATACTATATAATAGTACGCCCATTTAGCAAGCAAGAGTAATTGATTCGACACATGAGGCAAGAGACGACACAATTATTGGATTTTTTCCTTGTGGTTCAGCAAACATGATTGGTGGTTTTGTAGCATGTGAGACTTGGCTTCCCTAGGAGTTATTTGAGAGGAATGACTATTTCAGTTTTGTTTTCCATATGGTGGTGTCACTTTTCCTATTCTACTTCTTATCTATTTTAGATATGAATCATAATTACATTTTTACAGTAAATGGTACTATGCATATGTTCCTATTATCTTTCTTATTTTATGTTATGATTTAATGTAAACTAATCTTAATTAGCAGTCATAGAATTATGGTCTTAATATGTTATAATGAATCTCTATTTGCGATTCAATACCCGAATGAGAGTTTTGTATAAAAATGGTTGTAATGTTAGTGTAACTAGAAAATCTAAACAAAGAACTATCATATATCTTGTGAAATGTTTAAATATATTTGCTCAACTAACCATTTTCCTAGAAGTTGATGTTTCTTACACATCTAGACTCTGTCTTTTCAAACTATATCAATTAAAAAATTTATTCCAAACAAAAATCCTGTTGTCAAAGATCCTATGGCTATGGCTATGACCGATTAGTTTTAAATTTTATGCTGAATAACTTCATTATGAAATAAAAATCGATTATATAAACAATAAACAAAGAGAGTGTAGACCGTCACTCAACTCTCTAGGACAAATAGAGTAGAGATGAGATGTTGTATCTTTCCAAAATCAAATCCATAAGTCGCATAAACTACTCTAATTAACGGAGAGTAAAAAGAAAAATTCATCTCATCTAACCAAAAACCATCCAAACACGAATCAAGATTTGAAACGAGCGCATTAATAAAAAAAATCATACAATAAGAACATAAAATCCATATTTGATTACTAACTCAATCAATTAATAGTTATACAATTGATATCGGATGGGCTACCCATTATATCTCAATCAAATTTTAGACATTTTATAAATCTATTACAATTCCTCACAAATTTAGTGAATAACTACACAATCAAATCTAGCAAGATATAAACAACTAAATTTTTAGTTATTAAATATAGACACATGACTTTGTCCAAAATATTTTTCAACACAACCAAATCACCAAGGACAATGAGCACTTGAAATTACATCAACCAAGATCAAGTCTAATATATAATGCGTGGTTGTAATCCCATTGATTATGGCATCCACCTCTAAAAACTTCAACTACATTCTTCATCTAATAGGATAGTTAAAACTATACTATAAAACAGAGATGATGTGAAGCCACTTTTACAAACATATAGATCCACAAGGACTTAACAAAATCATATCAAACTTATCTTCACATAGTGGCAAAATCCCTACTTCCGATGGGATCACCCACTGGAGAACCATTGTAACCTTATTCATAATAGAAACCTTACCATTGGCTACACACGATACCAAGGACATAGACCAAGCACGATCATTCCATGAAATACATGCACATCATAAAAAAGAACTTAGAACATTAGGATGTGTGCTAGTATTGTTAACTTATGTATTTTTTAAACAGAGTAGGGTCTTTATTTTTCTCCCCTTAGGTTTACGAAGTAACAAGCTTGATAAGAGGTCACCCTAGCATCTCTTTTGTCAGCCAACTCACAACCTACATTGCACATGTTTCACAATTACAATTATCGTAACAAGGTAAAGAAATGTCCTTACCTCACTTGAGATGCAAGGGTGGTTAACCAGGCTTTGTTGGGAGCTTGTATAGCTACCCAAACTCCACTTAAGCATCCAAACTAATAAATTAGATTTTATCCAAGAATCAAATTTGAACAAACATTTAAACCCTCAGTTTTAATAGCTTACCGGAATCAATTGCAGATTACTAGTACATAGAAGGGGGTATTGAGAAGATATTTGAGACAATACTTTTGTAAATTGTCTCAACTTAAGACAAAAAGAAAATTGTGTATTGTCTTAAAAATCGTCTTTAAGCAAGTGTCTTAAACTATTGTCTTAAATTATTTTCTTAAATGGTTGTCTTAAATTTAAGACACTAGTTTAAGACAATAATTTAAGACACTCGATTAAAGACGATTTTTAAGACAATACACAATTTTCTTTTTGTCTTATGTTGAGACAATTTACAGAAGTATTGTCTTAAATATTGTTTTTATATTCCCCTCTATGTAAATAAACTACAACATCCTAATATTGTATAGATTTTTAGAAGGAGACAATGGAATTGAACCATCAATCTTCTTCTTCTTTAATTTGATTGAGAAATATGAATAGAGTAATCTTGATGTTCCACAAGAACACTTAATAATAATCAATAATCAGTAATCGAGAGGAGCAATATACTTAGCTGCCAGTGATTGAAAACTCAATAATCCGTGAAGAGAGATAATACACATTACACATTAATGCAGATATAATTGTGAACATCTCAATATTTTCATGAAAATTGTATGAATCTTCCATAAAACATTTAAGCTTTGACAAACTTCTATGTATTAGAGCTTCACAAACTTCTATGTATATTGAAATTAACAGCAATTATATTTCTTAGATTCCCAGCGAGTCAATTTGTGGGGAAGCATGCTCGTTGCTTGCTTAAGGAATTAAAAAGTGGCCCTAGCATTCATTGATAAATAATGACAACCCACTTACAAGCATGTTTTTATATGTCTGTATAGTGTTAAGAGGACGTTCCAACTAAAACCAAGAATCACAATATAAATAATATATGTATTAATTATATTTATATAATGTATTTAAAATTGTATTTATCTTTGGAATACTTCTTCAAAGGCATACAATATTTTTTAGTTGATATTCACAACCAAATACACTATAAAAGATCTGCTCTTTCTCATATTATATGTATTTCATATTTATATACTACTATTATATATTCATTCTTAATAATAATAAAAATTTCAAAATTTTTTCTAAAATTTTAAACTTTTACATGATAAGGCGAACAAACATTTAACATGTCCAAAGCATCTTAAAGTCTTTTATATATATAATAGTATTTTATATATATTATAAATAACATTGAAAATAAAGAAAAAGTTATTAATTATTAATCATATTAATAATGTTAGCTTATTTTCCCATATCTCACACATATATTACTTAGCAATGAAAACAATCAAATATACTTTTAGTATAGCATATAGCCAATCACAATATACCATTATAACTATAACAAAAATCGATCACAGTATATCCCCATTCGAACTATAATAAAAATATGATCGATTCATGATAAATGTGCTCCCAGAGAAAAATAAAAACTAAATTACATTTTTCCAAAGGCGTCTTTTCAAAGTTTCGAAAGGTGGATCACGATCATTTGAGAAAAATTGTTTAGAATATGCCACTGGAAGTATAAAAAAATATGATCAATTCATGACAAACTTGTTCCAACTGTTAGCTAGTTTTTCTGGTCAAGCTGGATGTATTGCCATTATGACAAACTTTGAAGTTTAGATCTAGTTTGATGGATTATCAGCAAAGCATTGGTTGTGCATCATCCAATAGGTAAAGCATCGAGATGTTGCAAGAGCCTGTGCACCATAGAATGGAACTTCTCATCGAATGTTCATGGTAAATACCGCGGTGCATTATAACATGGTGACCATTTGAGATGAGCCGAGCGATGAGTATAGTATGCGATAACCATCTTGTGCACAGATTGAAAGTTGACATCAAATTGTTCTGGTGAGCCTGTGAAATAGTTGAGCAAAGTCTTGTATTTTGTACATTGGAACCATTTTGTGCACCCTCGGATGGGTTTTCAGCCAAGTCTTGATCATGGCCGCACAATGTACGACCAGACTTGTGGACCGTATGCTTGTGCACCATAGCTGTACCTTCGCAACAAGAGATGGGATGAGCTCAAAATAAGGGATATCAAATGAATAACAGGTTTACGCACTGGTTTGTGTAATGTTGAACCATTCGGATGAGTCTCATTTGTGCACCGATTGAGGTGGTATTCAACACATAGTCGGGAAGCTCGCACAGTGAGAAAATGGACTGATGGAACATTGTATGGAGAGCTGGCATATACATTGTGCACCGATTGGAATATAGATTCGAAACTTTGCTCAAGTCCGTACAACTGTACCATCATAGTTGCATTTGATATGGTCGTTCATAATTGTGTACCATCCAATAATATTTGGCATCGAGAGTATTGGGAGCTCGTACGATGATGTCTTGTGCACAATTTGAAGTCTGGTCTTCTAGCATTATGATAAGCATGCATAGTACGGAGCTCGTTCATAACCATCAATTGGCGAAGCACAGTACGAGAGTTTGTCTATGTATCATGTTACATTCACATATGGCTCTATGCACAGTCAAATGACTTTTGGATGGTAGGTACAAGGACCCCGAGGAATGTACAATACACAGATGGGATGTGGCTATTGTGTGATAACTCTTGGTGCACCATCTAAACGAATCTTAGCTCGCACTTTTTGGGGGACTCGTCATATTTTTATATATAAGTTTCACATAGTTTGGAGGACTTGTCATATTTTTATATATGACGTTGCATAGTTAATAAAACTTCGATAAGTTGGCTGAGCACCTTTCATTTGATTATTGATATATTATGGTCAGAGCATTGTTGGCATGATATAGTCGTTGCAATATTATAATAATTGGCGAAGCACCATTCTAATAGTTGGCGAAGCATTGGAACATCCTTATTATTACAAAAGTTGGTGAAGCACCATTCTGATAGTTAGCGAAGCATTGGAACATCTTTCTTATTATGATAGTTGGCGAAGCATTCGATGTGTGGTAGCTTGGATACTTTCGGCGGAGTAATAAAGAAATGTAGCGTATATTTTAACTCTTGTTTGATATTGCAACAGCTCGGTATTATGAAACTATTTTGGTATTATCGTGGAGTAGCGTTAATGCGTAGCTGATTCTAGTGTTAAATAATAAGACTGAACAGGAATATAACAGAAAACTATTGAGATTATAAGCGTTATTGACTCATAATGAATGACTTCGTGGCATGCCGAATTGATACAAGCTGGGACTTGTCTGTCATTACAATAATTATTACTGTGCAGAAGGAAACAAATGTATGGTTATACAGTTGTAAGCATCCGAGAGAATGAGTTAATTGACAGTCGGAATTTCAATCTGATGGTATGCGAAGAGTTGTGTAATGGAACGTATTAAAAACTTCAGGTATATGGTCAGAGAACAAGAGGGACCCGAACAGTTAGATATAGAGAATATGAAGTGTTTTGGGTGATGAATAAAAAGGATAGCTGTCTTGTGAGTGAGCACTAGGGTGAAGAAGAGAAAAAGATACATTATGTATTAACAGAGAAGATTGCTGGAGAAGTTGAGCAAAGCAGAGTCTTGTGGTAAGCAAGAATGCTTCTGTATTATTATGATTTGATTCTATTTGTAAAGTCTAGCTTTTAAGGGTGGCAAGGAGGAGATAGGAGTGACATTGTTGTCTCAGTCTGCAAGTGGGTGCTTGCAAAAGTAGAGGGTTGGTGCCTTCACCCAGTTGGTGCTAGGGAAAGTGAGAGTTGGTTCTCTCAGCAAGTAGAAGCTTGCACACAGAGGTTGCAGCCTCTCTGAGTTGGTGCTCAGATAAAGAGATGTACAGCTAACAAAGCCATTGACATCCCAAGAAGAAGAGGTTTTTCCCTTAAGGGTTTCCTCATGAATTTAATGTGTCTTCATCCTGTGATTGATTGATGTGTGATATGCTAACTGTTCATACATGTTAATGCTGGATATATATTTATTGAATGAAAGCTGCTACATAGATTCATTGATTCATGATTAAGGAAAACAAGTGATTAAAATTATCTATTTAACTGATTCACCCCCCCCTCTCAGTTAAATACCTATAACAATTGGTATCAGAGCAGTGTGCCTTTAGTGTAAGGTAGATCCTGAAGGGTAATTATGGCGATTCAAGATGGATCAACGAACAAAGCATCCATTTTTTATGGTACAAATTTTGCCTTTTGGAAGGTTAGAATGAGAACATATCTAATGTCCCTAGGAGCTGATGTTTGGGAAGTAGTAGAGACTGGGTATGCAAAACCTATTCTGCTAGCATCCAAAGATGATAAGCTAGAGTTTACTTTCAATGCAAAAGCAATGTAATCTATTCTGAGTGGTCTTGGTGAAAGTGAATTTGTAAAAGTAGTGCATCTTGATTCTGCCAAAGAAATGTGGGATAAGCTGATTAGCAGCTATGAAGGAAATGAGAAAGTAAAAGATGCCAAACTTCAGACATACAGATTAAAATTTGAACAACTAAAGATGAATGAAGATGAAACTGTTAGTAAGTATTTTTTAAGAGTTGAAGAGCTTGTGAATGCCATGAAGGGTCTTGGTGAAAAGATTGATGAAGCCCCCTTGGTTCAGAAAATCTTAAGATCTCTGCCAGATAAATTTAATCCCAAAGTCTCTACAATTGAAGAAATGAATGATTTGAAAAGTCTATCAATTGATCACCTTCTAGGAACTCTAACTTCCTATGAAATGAGGATTAGTAAAGATAAACCTATCACTAGAGAAGCTTCATTTAAAGCAGACAAGAATACTGATTCGGAAATGGATGACGTTGAGGCTAAATTTGTAAGGAGGTTGAAGACTGGATCTGGAAAGTATAAAGGCCAGCTGCCATTTAAATGCTTTAACTATGGTAAAGTAGGGCATTTTGCTGCTAAGTGTCCCCATAAGAAAAAAGGGCAGTGCTCTGCTGAAGAATAGAGTTTTCCCAAGAAAAAGTATAATAAAGAAAACAGGTTTAAGTATAAAAGGAAAAGCCTTTGTGTGAACGAGAATGAATCTTCAGGAACATCTGATATTGAATCTTCTCATGAAGATGGAGAAAATAACTTTGTGCTAATGGTCGTAGAAAACCTCGAACAGAACTGTACAGAGTATGAAGTCAATGATGAAGATGCCACTGAAGATATGGAGGGAGAGCTGATGAGTGCATTAGAAGAGATTGACAAATTAAGATTAAAGAAAAGAAAACAGAAGCAGCTACTAGTCCAGCATGAAACAAGTAGAGAAGACGTTACTCTATTAAAGCTAAAACTTGAAAAAGCAAAGAAAGTTGAAGAATTTTTGAAACATCAGTTGGGTGAAAGTAAAATCAAATGTGAACTTCTTGAAAAGGAAGTTGTAATAGTTAAGAAGGAGCTGGGTAAATATCAAACTCTGTATAATCAAAACATTTCTAGTATTAAAGCTTCGGAGGAGCTAACTAACATATTGAACAGACAGAGAGCTCCACAAATTAAATATGGTCTAGGATACAGCCAAGGAGAAAGCAACGGTGTTTCAGGAAGAAAAGAGTCACTCAATGTGATCAAATTTCAAAGTATCAAACAAAATGAAACTTCCCGCGTACCAAAATATGAACCATGTAAAGAGACTAATGTAAATGAATCAAATAACACAAAACAACAGAAGAATGTAGCGCTAAAAGATGAGTCTGTTCCATCACAAGTTAATGAAGAGGAGCCACATAGCAAAGTAAAGCGTGCTGATCAGAGATTCAGTTATGAACATCATAAATCGATAAATTACTCATCTAGAGATCCACCAAGAGTCAGGCATGGAAATTTCTTTAACGGTTATTGTTTTTGCTGTGCTAATTTTGGGCACAGAGCTGCTAGTTGTATCTATAATTTCAAAAATATGCAGAGAAGAATGATAAACTATACCCAGAGAACGTTTTCTTCACAGAATAAACATATGGGACGTAATGTTCTGCCAGCTGCTAGAAGAAGAACACACAATAGAAACATTAATCCTTTTGATTTACTATACAATGAGCCAGTATGCTTTAGATGTCACAATTATGGGCATAAAACCGTAGACTGTAAATTAAAAGAGAATAAAGCAGATCAGAGCGTGAAATACATAGGAACGTATGGAGAAAGAAACATATGGAGAAAGAAAGAAACGTCTCAATGCAATGTGGTGCTCTCAGTACAGAAACAGAAAATTCATTGGTACATTGACAGTGGTTGTTCGAGACATATGACAGGAGACAAAGAAAATTTCATCATGTTATCAGAACATAAAGCAGGAGAAGTAACCTTTGGCAATGATGCTCCAGGAAAATTCAGAGGAAAAGGAGTTGTGAATCTCAGTAATGGTAAAGGGAAAGCTCAGGATGTTCTCTTTGTGGATGGGTTGAAGCATAACCTTCTCAGCGTGAGTCAGATTTGTGACAAAGGGTGTGAGGTCCTGTTCACAAACAAAGACTGTAAAATAAAAATGTTTCCTCAGGAAAGCTAGTTGCAAAAGGGGTAAGAACAGAGAATAATGTTTATGTTTTAAGAGAAGAAACAGAACAATGCTATCTCAGCAAATATGATGAGAGCTGGCTATGGCACAGGAGGTTGGGACACTTGCATTTCGATCATCTGATAAAGCTCAAAAACAGGAATGCTGTAAGGGATTTTCCAACGATATTCAGACCTCGAGATGATGTTTGTAAGCCATGCCAAATGGGAAAGTTAACAAGGGCTCAGTTCAAAATGAAGAATGTCTCTTCTACAAGTAAGCCCCTTCAACTTGTTCATTTAGACTTATGTGGTCCATCAAGAAAAGAAGGAACAAGTAAAGAAAATTACTTTATGTTGGTAATTGATGATTATTCGAGAATGATTTGGGTTGCTTTTCTTAAAGAAAAGTTTGAAGCGTTTGACAAATTTAAAATCTTCAAGGCACTGACTGAAAATCAGACTGGGAGAAAAGTTAAAGCAATCAGATTTGACAGAGGAGGAGAGTTCAGCTCAAAATAGTTCAAGGAATTTTGTGATGAGCATGGGATTAAGAAAGAATACACGATAGCAGGAACTCCTCAGCAGAATGGAGTGGTGGAAAGGCACAACAGAATAGTTCAACAAATGGCTAAATCAATGATGAAAGAAAAGAACATTTCTCAAGGCTTTTGGGTGGAAGCTATACATACAGCTATACACATTCTATATAAGGCACATTTGAGACCCAACAGTGACCAGACACCATATCATTTATGGTTCGGAAGGCCTGCAACTATTAAGCATTTCAGAATCTTTGGGAGTAAATGCTACATCAAAAATAATGATGAAAATTTGGGCAAGTATGATGACAGAGCAGATGAAGGGATCTTTCTAGGATATGTTGCAGAAAGCAAAGGCTATAGGTGCTACAACAAGAGGCTGCATAAAATGGTTGTTTGTATAGATGTGAGAGTTGATGAGAACAGTCATGAAAATATCAGTAAAAAGAATGATGATGATTCTTTCTTGGAAGATACAAATGAAGAAATAGAAAAATAGGTCCAAGAAACGCAAAAAGAAGAATCTGATTTATCAGAATATGAAGAAGCTGAATCAGAATAGCCCACTATACACTCCTCTTCTAGGATACCCAGAAAGAATCATCCTGAAAATCAAATCATTGGTGATGGAAGCAAAGGTGTTCAGACAAGAAGGAAGATTTTACTGGAATCAGAACAATCTCATATTGCTTTTCTTTCTACAATTGAGCCCCAATGTTTTAATGAAGCTAGCAAAGATAAGGATTGGGTAGCAGCAACGAATGATGAACTGAATCAGATTGAAAAGAATGATACATGGGAGCTAGTTCCTAGACCAACAAATAAGAACATTATTGGATCAAAATGGGTTTTCAAGAACAAATTAAATGAACAAGGAAAGGTTGAAATAAATAAGGCCAGATTGGTGTGTAAAGGATATGCTCAGGTGGAAGGGCAAGACTTTGCTGAAACATTTGCTCCAGTGGCAAGGATGGAGGCTATAAGAATGTTCCTAGCCTATGCTTGTCATAAAAAATTCAAATTATACTAGATGGATGTCAAGTCGGCGTTTTTGAATGGAGATCTTATAGAAGAAGTATATATGGAGCAGCCTGAAGGTTTTTCTCTCACTGATAAGCCTGATCATGTATGCAAGCTAAAAAAGGCCTTGTATGGTTTAAAACAAGCACCGAGAGCATGGTATGCTAGACTCCATAAGTACTTGCACGATAAAGGATTCAAAAAGGGTTCTGTGGACAGCAACTTGTATATCAAACATGAAGGTGATGATTTGCTAATTGTACTAGTTTATGTTGATGACATTATATTTGGATGTACTAACAATTCTTCTGTTGAATGGTTTGCTAACTCAATGCAATTTGAGTTTGAGATGTCAATGATTGGGGAGCTGTCTTATTTCCTTAGACTCCAAATCATCCAGAAGCCTGAAGGTTTATTCATTTCTCAAGAGAAATATCTGAAAGAGATGTTAAAAAGGTTTCAAATGGAAGACATTACTCCTGTGAGCACACCCATGGCTAGTGGCTGCAAGCTAAGCAAAGAAGATACATCACCAGAAGTAGATCAAAAGGGGTACACATCAATGATTGGAAGCCTGTTGTATATCACTGCATCCAGACCTGATATTATGCATGTTGTAGGAATGGTAGGAAGGTTTCAAGCTGCTCCCAAACAAAGTCGCTTGCTAGCTGTGAAACGCATATTCAAGTATCTAAAGGGTACAATGTCCTATGGTTTGTGGTATCTCAGAAATCAGAATATTTAACTCATATCATATTCAGATGCAGATTGGGCTAACTATGTAGATGAAAAGAAAAGCACCAATGATGGAGCATTCTTCTTGGGAGAGTCCTTAGTGTCTTGGCTAAGCAAAAAGCAGAGTTCTATCTCATTATCCACTACAGAAGCAGAATATATTGCCGCTGCTACCTGCTGCACTCAGATCTTATGGATGGTGCAATCCCTTGCTAATCTAGAGGTAAAGTATGTTGAGCCCATTCCCATTCATTGTGACAATACCAGTGCAATAAGTGTCTCCAAGAATCCTATTCTCCATTCCAAAACGAAACACATTCCAATCAAGTATCATTTCTTGAGAGAACAAGTAGCTAATCAAGTTGTACAACTACATTATATCCCTTCCAAAGAACAGATAGTTGACTATTTTACTAAACCTCTGCCCACTGCTCAGTTTGAATACCTTAGAAAAAAATTGGGTGTTCAGTCAATGTCTCGGTAAATGTCTCAGTCAAATGTAATAGTGATGGAGATAGGGGGAGCATAATTTATAGACTTTGCCATGGATGCCAAAAGGGGGAGATAGCATTCAAAGTTTGCCATCATGTCAAAGGGGGAGATTATTAGCTAGTTTTTTTGGTCAAGCTGGATGTATTGCCATTATGACAAACTTTGAAGTTTAGATCTAGTTTGATGGATTATCAGCAAAGCATTGGTTGTGCACCATCCAATAGGTAAAGCATCGAGATGTTGCAAGAGCCTGCGCACCATAGAATGGAACTTCTCATCGAATGTTCATGGTAAAGATCGCGGTGCATTATAACATGGTGACCATTTGAGATGAGCCGAGCGATGAGTATAGTATGCGACAACCATATTGTGCACAGATTGAAATTTGACATCAAATTGTTCTGGTGAGCCTGCGCAATAGTTGAGCAAAGTCTTGTATTCTGTACATTGGAACCATTTTGTACACCCTCGGATGGGTTTTCAGCCAAGTCTTGATCATGGCCGCACAATGTACGACTAGGCTTGTGGACCGTATGCTTGTGCACCATAACTGTACCTTCGCAACAAGAGATGGGATGAGCTCGCAATAAGGGATATCAAATGAATAACAGGTTTGCGCACTGGTTTGTGTAATGTTGAACCATTCAGATGAGTCTCATTTGTGCACCGATTGAGGTGGTATTCAACACATAGTGGGGAAGCTCGTAGAGTGAGAAAATGGACTGATGGAACATTGTATGGAGAGCTGGCATATACATTGTGCACCGATTGGAATATAGCTTTGAAACTTTGCTCAAGTCTGCACAACTGTACCATCATAGTTGCATTTGATATGGTCGTTCATAATTGTGCACCATCCAATGATATTTGGCATCGAGAGTATTGGGAGATCATACGATGATGTCTTGTGCACAATTTGAAGTTTGGTCTTCTAGCATTATGATAAGCATGCACAGTATGGATCTCGTTCATAACCATCAATTGGCGAAGCACAGTCCGAGAGTTTGTCTATGTATCATGTTACATTCACATATGGCTCTGCGCACAGTCAAATGGCATTTGGATGGTAGGTACAAGGACCCCGCACAATGTACGATACACAGATGGGATGTGGCTATTGTGCGATAACTCTTGGTGCACCATCTAAACGAATCTCAGCTTGCACTTTTTGGAGGACTCGTCATATTTTTATATATAAGTTTCGCATAGTTTGGAGGACTTGTCATATTTTTATATATGACGTTGCATAGTTAATAAAACTTCGATAAGTTGGTTGAGCACCTTTCATTTGATTATTGCTATATTATGGTCGGAGCATTGTTGGCACGATATAGTCGTTGCAATATTATAATAATCGGCGAAGCACCATTCTAATAGTTGGCGAAGCATTGGAACATCCTTATTATTACAAAAGTTGGCGAAGCACCATTCTGATAGTTGGCGAAGCATTGGAACATCTTTCTTATTATGATAGTCGGCGAAGCATTGAATGTGTTGTAGCTTGGATACTTTCGGCGGAGTAATAAAGAAATGTAACGTATATTTTAAGTCTTGTTTGATATTGCAACAACTAGGTATTATGAAACTATTTTGGTATTATCATGGAGCAGTGTTAATGCGTAGCTGAGTCTAGTGTTAAATAATAAGACAGAACATGAATATAATAGAAAACTATTGAGATTATAAGCGTTATTGACTCATAATGAATGACTTCGTGGCATGCCGAATTGATACAAGCTGGGACTTGTCTGTCATTACAATAATTATTACTGTGCAAAAGGAAACAAATGTATGGTTATACAGTTGTAAGCATCAGAGAGAATGAGTTAATTAACGGTCGGAATTTCAATCTGATGGTATGCGAAGAGTTGTGTAATGGAACGTATTAAAAACTTCAGGTATAAGGTCAGAGAACAAGAGGGACTCGAACAGTTAGATATAGAGAATATGAAATGTTCTGGGTGATGAATAAAAAGGATAGTTGTCTTATGAGTGAGCACTAGGGTGAAGAAGAGAAAAATATACATTATGTATTAACAGAGAAGATTGCTGAAGAAGTTGAGCAAAGCAGAGTGTTGTGGTAAGCAAAAATGCTTCTGTATTATTATGATTTGATTCTATTTGTAAAGTCTAGCTTTTAAGGGTGGCAGGGAGGAGATAGGAGTGACATTGTTGTCTCAGTCTGCAAGTGGGTGCTCGCAAAAGTAGAGGGTTGGTGCCTTCACCCAGTTGGTGCTGGGGAAAGTGAGAGTTGGTGCTCTCAGCAAGTAGAAGCTTGCACATAGAGGTTGCAGCCTCTCTGAGTTGGTGCTCAGATAAAGAGATGTACAGCTGACAAAGCCATTGACATCCCAAGAAGAAGAGGTTTTTCCCTTAAGGGTTTCCTCATGAATTTAATGTGTCTTCATCGTGTGATTGATTGATGTGTGATACGCTAACTGTTCATACCTATTAATGCTGGATATATATTTATTGAATGAAAGCTGCTACATAGATTCATTGATTCATGATTAAGGAAAACAAGTGATTAAAATTATCTATTTAACTGATTCACCCCCCCTCTCAGTTAAATACATGTAACACCAACAGAATTAATAAAAACTAATTTGCATTTGTCTAAAGGTTTCCATTAAAAGTTGATCACGGTCATTCAGCGATCACACTGTAAAACTAATAATTAAGTGACATATTTCATACAATTCAAAATATATTTGAATCATGGAAACAGTAACCCATATACTAGTACACGGAATCAGATGATGTTACTTATTTATGAAGCATAAAAAAACATCATCTATAAATGATGGAAATTATGGAACAATTCACATCGTGCCAAGATTGAAATTGGGTGGGAATTTCAAACTCAAATGAGGGATTTTTACTATGAGTAAGTGACATATTTCAGTGTACTTAAGTGTTTCCTCCCAGCAAAATTATTATTTGATAAAAGATTCCAGCATATGCAAAGATGGTTGAGAAGAAAAAGTTCCTGGGAAGTTCCTAATCTTGAAATAAGACAACATGATCGATTACCAATTCATTCCCCAGCATCCGTCGGTACAATTTCAAAACATTGAAAAAAGAGTGGTCTTGAAGGTTAAAACCAGCATGATGCAGATTCAATTCAGTTTTAAGTGAATTCAACTCAGTTATGCAAGTGTGTGATAAAAAACAATTCACTCACAAAAAAGGTGTATTTAAGGCGTATTTTGCTTACCGTAGAACGAGTGACCCGCCTAGCATAATAGGAAGTGTTGGATCAATTTCTTATAAGTTGTACTATGTGCATATCTTCATCGTGACCCCATAAAAAAATCACTTTCTCTGGTCCGCATTTCTCAGAGAACACCCCATACTTTGTGTTGTATAAATCTAGATTTCCCTTGAAATACTGCACAACAGAATGTAGTGAAGCTCTTAATTAATATACCACTACTCTAGAATGACCATCGGGTGACAGACTCACAAGGAAATGTGGGAATTTAGATAGAGCCTAGAGTTGTAATAATCAGCCGAGATTTATCTTAAATAGATGTAACAAGTCTCTAGAAAAAATCAAAACTCTTACCTGCAAACCCTTTTTCATGTTGGTATTTGAGTCTGAATATAACATTAATTAAATAACAATAATGGACAAAATGCACTCAGATATTACACAGGATTTTTAACTCGTAAGACCTCAATTTGGGGAAACATCTACCTCGGCAAAGTATTGATGTCTTATTTCTTTCAACAATGAAGATTACAATCAGGGATATCATCCCCACATCTCATTCACTCTTTTTGCTCCTCTCCAAATACATTTAAATACATTTATTCAGGAAGTTACATTAACGGAAGAACTGCCACCGGTTACAGTAACTCCTAATCAACCAACAATTATAGTTGAGAAACCATTTTAGTTTAATTAGTTGTCACAATTTTAACATTTTAAAGGAAAAATATTGATAAAAATTGGTAAGAAAAATGATTCCTCACCAGTATTAAAAGAAAGCTCAATTGTTTAATTATGCAAGTGGTCGAAAAGATACTCGTGTCTCTAGGTAAGCGTAATCTTCAGACAGATGCGATCTCCAGTTACGAGAGAGTGCATGAGCATAGCTTGAAGGGAAAAATTATATCCAGTCGGTTGGATATGTTGCTCTCTTGAATACAAAATTTCTACCTCATGTTGAGCTCAAGAAGAAACCCCATGTTATCTTCGTAATCATATAGCTTGGCTTATTCTTTTGAATGGTGACAAGCCTTGCGGGTAGTCTTTGGTGAGATCTCCATATTTGATTTGGTAATAACAGAAAATTTCTTCTTCAATCTCTTCATTATTGCAGCAAATAACAACCAGATCACTGCCTTAAATACTCGCTAATTACTAGGTTAATTTGATCATAGTGAGTGGGGCATTTCATGTGTAGGCAGCTAGCTCAATGTATCGAGTTTCTTCCAAACATTGGTCCCCTCATGAGAACAGATATTATATCATAGAAACTCTCTAAATGGAACCGAATTTTATTCAGTAATTACCAGTGTGCTTGGCGAAAACTGTATAATAAGATTGTAAAAAATGTGGATGTGGGTGTTTAAGTAACTTGATGAAAAGGCCTTTCTCTCCTCTACTGCGATCGCACAGGCATTGCTATCACCACACCTTTTTCCAAAATAAAGTTAATGATACAAAATTACAAAGTAGATGAAAAACAGTGGGCGACGCATACTCGAATTAAATCTACTTTGTAGCAAATAATCAACCAACTGATAAAGATGATGATAAAGGGTTTACCTGCCTGGGAATACTCCGAAGAGTTTGATCGGCAGGTCCCATGGAGGCTCCACCTCACCTGCAGTCTCAGAATGAATCCAAACATCGCATATTATATCGGGTTTGTGAGACCTTCTTGAAAAAGTCTGGCGGGCATCTCAGGGCATAAATGTACTCAAAGTTTTAGAAATAAACAAAATTTAATTTAGTGCAGAATTCAAGGATGGCTAAACTTCAAAGATTTTAAAATACAAATTTCTCAACGATCACATTTCTAATATTTTCTGAATAAGATTGGAAAATTAAAGAGGTGGGTGACATCAACACTCACCCATTTACATCACAATTAATTAGAGTAGTATAAATTGAGGATCCAACTAAACCCCACACCCGCGACTAGACTTGTCACACTTTCGAGGGTAAAGTCCCCTGGCACAGTGGCGTTCTTGAATAAGTCCTCGGATCGAATTCCTGCTCCGATCAGGAAATTCAAATCAACAGAAATTCACCCAGAGTACCCTCTTTTAATTTCCCTTGGTAATATTCCCATGAAGGATTCGAAGTATAAAAAGAATTAGAAAAATGTGGATGTGAGTGTTTAAGTAATTACCAGCTTGCTTGGCCACATAGCTTCAATAGCTGCGCGGAAGGCCGTTCTGGATGATATAACTGATAAGTTTGTCATCTTCCTCGGGTGACCACAGACCTTTCCTGAGCTCTAATTTTGAGGGAAAGGGAGCACCTCATTTTTAGCAAAATAGACAACCTAGCTCCCCCGGAAGGAAGGCGAGGTTCAGAGAATTTAGAAGGTGCATCTACAGCCAGCAGCACAAAAGAAAGCTATCAAATCATGAATTCCTCTTGTGACATGTATGTCGATCCCCCTTCAATATCGTTCATTCCAACATGGGAACAGAGTCATTAAAAACCTTGGTTCTTGGGATTGATCTGAAACCAATCACACAAAATATCTTAGATAAAGGGGATAGTGCATACCGATAGAGCATACCTGTGTCGCTACTAAATCTGATTTATTGAAACCCATCTATTCATGGAGTGGCCTTGTTTATAATCAACTCCCATGCCATCTCTCTCACAGCTCTAGTGGTTGCATCAAAAGCTTCAAAGATTCATGCAAAATGCAAAACCCAAAATCCTTTTGCCTCTCCAAAAATTAGTTTTTGTTTTTTTATAAAAAAATTGATAAGAAAATAGTAATCTCAGAAATTAAAAAATCAAAGTAGTTTTTAATCTAATTTTGTATTAAAAATGGTCTCAATTGTTATAAAATATTTATAAAGAAATATTTAAGACAATATGTTAATTTCCTCTTTAAATTTTGTTTTAAAAATAGTCTTCTCTAAAAAATATTTAAGACAATATATTAATTTCGTCTTTAAAATTTGTCTTAAACAACCCCATCTTGCAGTAGTGGAGAGAGCCACTCATTGGATCCTCCTCGGAGTCCTTATGCAACGAAGGTAAAAAACCTAAGTTAGACTTTGCACATGCCTTTAATAAAAAAATAAAAGGAAAATACCAAATATGGAACTGAATGAAATCATTTTAAGAAATTTCATTACATGGTAATAGGATTGAAAAGCTCAAGAAGGGTGTTTTGCTCTCCTTGACCACAATGAACCAGCTAAGCCAAGGCCAAAATGGAGACCTTTAAACAATGATAAAAACCTCAACTAAACCTCAGAAACAAGCTCTAACAACATCTATTAAACCAAATGTGTAATGGTTGAGTAAAAAGGGCAGTGCAACCATGGAGGGCCAAGATCCTTTGAGCGACCAGTTGCAGACCAAAACAAGAAAAGGAAATGAAACCTTCATACAAGTAAAAACCGAATCAAACACTTTCCAAAACCATTGTTGGTGATGGTGAAATATGGAGGACCGAGATCCTTCTAAGGCCCACTTTAGAACTCGACATTAAATGCCTAGATGTGTTGTCAATTCACAACTAAGGCAACGTTAATGTCCCATGACAGAGTATTAAATTATGCACTTAAAACCGTGTACTCCCATCAAAGCGTAAGGTAAATACCATGTTATAACACCACATTATCATTAATGCTAGAGTCAAAAGCGAGATCTCGGCTAGGTTTTTTAAACACCATAGCCCCCAACCACTTCATCACCAAACTGTTAAAAAATATGTCTTGCAATAAGTCCCTTTTTCATTAACTTTATTTTCTACCTTTTCCACCTTGTAGTGGAGGGTATGAGACTACAATGAGGCATGGGCTCATAATCCCCAACAAAACCTTATGCTTACCATTAACATGAAAAGAAGAACATCACCTTATGGTGGGGCGTTAGGGACCAGGGTCGACGTCGTCACCCTTATAAACTCCATATAAAGTATAACCTGTCCATTCAAAGTAAGAATCAATCAATAATTATTTTACACATTTTTAATCTTAAACGACAAATGAGTCATGCTACGATCAAATTATACATGTTATGGCAAGTTACTAGGATATAGGTTTGTGACAGAATGGTATCACAGCATGGTTACAACACTTGTCCTAAAAAATCCCCACACTAAAATTGATAAAATGAGGAAACTAACTTTATCCTATTGTGGTTTGATTCTGTTACGAATAGGAAGAGAACAATAACTTTGTTTTTTGTAGGAAATTATGGCAGACGTAGGAATGTCTGTGGAAGATGAATCTCATGCTAGGAATCGAGTGAACAATGAAGAGGGTATTCTAGCGGAGGGTGAAATAAGGGTAAATATTAATGAAAGTCGAAATGAAAACCCATATGAATTACAATAAACTATTAAATAATTAAGAGCGGAATTAAAAAGAGTTAAAGAAGACAACGAACATATTCTGGAAGCATAGGAAGAGTTAAATAACATTATATTGTCTAAACTACACAATAATGAAAGAGAGGAAAATAAAAAACCTAAACTTAACATGGAAAAAACTACACCTTACAAACGTAAGGGAAGTAACCTGGAATTTTCCAAACATGAGACTAAATCTTCAAGTGAAGAATTAGCCAACCACAATACATAAAAATATAAGTATTCTATTGAAAGTAATGACATTAATCAAAAGAAAAAGAAATATAAACCTTATGAATAAATTTTCATTGAATTCAAAAAGATCAAACATCCTATGCTTAACGGAGAGATCAAGAAAGGCGAAGAAGTCGAAGCTCGGTTATTTGGAATGAAGAAATATTTCCAGATTTATAACTATTCCTATGAATGAAAGGAAAAAATGGCCATCTATAACTTAATAGGAAAAGCAGATATCGTGTGGCATGACATAACAAAAGTGAAAGGTATAAAAGAACGCTATGTAACATGGAGTTCCTTCAAGAAAAAATATAAACGAAAGTATTTTTTTGAACAATATTATGAAGAAAAAGTTAAGGAATTTTACGAATTAAGGTTAGGCTCTATGACCGTGAAAGAACTCTATATTAAATTCTTATGTTTACTTCGTTATGTGCCTTATATAATTGATGAAAAACAAAAAACAAAACGTTTTCTCAGATGTCTTCCTCTTATGTTGAAAGAGAGGATTGGGTATGAAAATCCAAAAATGATGGAAGAGGTAACGTGAAAGGAAAACATCTATTATGATCATAATAAGAATAAAAGAGAAAATATACCTAACTTGAAAACTAAAAGACGTGACAACTTTGATCAAACTAAGAAAAATACTAAGTTTTTCAAAAATACTGGAAACAACTACCGGGATATCAAGACAATAATTATAAAATATTTAAATCACAAAACCCTCCAGCAAGGGAAAGAGAACCACCCACAACCTTTAATAAAAACACTGCATAGAGAGAACCACTAAAATGTTGGAAATGTGGCGAGCCACATTATTTTAAAGACCGTCCCATAAGAAAGAAATTTTTTAATAATTTTCACTCAACCCAAGAAGCTACTACAGTTAGGGATATGGTGAGAAGCATGTCCATAATCAGTGCAGCATTGGAGAATTGAGAAGAATACCATTAGACTTCAATGGTCGAAATCGAAGGTATGATGAAAGACCAACCCATATCTATATTAATTGATGCGCGTGTAAGTACACACACAAAATCAATAACATGGGAGACCATAGACTTCATAAACTAACTTTAAATTCCATCCAAAACCACCTAAGGCTCAAGCGAGGTTGGTATAAAGATACCAGGGCTTGGTTAAATCATTGAGAGATTGACGAAAATGTTGCATTGCAAAATAAAAATACATTAAAAATGTTGTCACTTCTATGTTTAAGGAAAAAATGTGGTGTGAGAAATATTTAGCAGATAAAAGAAAATTAAGGTATTATAAGGAGGTCATCAACCCTAATCTAGAGGATCAAAAGTATCTCTCAGTTTTAACTAGTTCAAAGAAAAAAATTAATATAACCAAGATGAGAACGAACTCTCATGAGCTTCATAGTGAAACTAGTCATTGGGCAGTTCCTAAAAGACCATGGGTAGAAAGGATTTGTTATCTCTATGAGAAAATGAACATTGAGGATGAAAAAAAATTCCTCTTAGAATGCCTTGCTTACACCCACATTAGATCTCAGTTTCATAATATTTTTTGTAACCCCGACCTTCCTAGCCTTTTAACTTATCAAAATTATAGTGAGCTTGGGATGCTTCTCTCCAAGCTCTTTGAGTATAGAAATACAATTTTAAAACGAACTAAATAATTTGTTCTTTGGTTTCGATAGACCAAATTTTGGTATGAGTGGACGTTAACCATCATCATCATCATCATCAAGTTATGTATCACCTAGGATTATAGAGTTATGTAAATTACAACAATATAAGTTTTAAAAATTATGGATGGTACAACTATCCATAGGTACAAAATGGAGGGTTACTAGTTAAGTTAAAAACTGTGAAATTATGTTGAATGAGTTAAATACACATGCCAACTTAAAAATAATACCGTTAGTATTTTATTATTTATTGATTAAAATGGACCAGTTAGAGAAACATAGAGTTGTGCTAAACCCCTATGATAAAACTTTCACATGCTTGGATGATAATGGTAATACAATTAGTGTAAAAGGAATTCCCAAAAAAGTTACTAGAAGGGAAATCTGTTCCTTACAAATTAAAAGGTCTATACGTAAGGGATGCAAAGTATTTGCAGTCTATGTAATGGATGATAAGGATAAAAATAATCAACTTAAAATAAATGATATATAGATTTGAAAGGACTTTATGGATTTATTTCTGGAAAAAGTTTTGAGACTACCTCTGAAGAGGGACACAGACTTTACAACCGATATGGTACCAGGAGCAATAAGAGCATCGAAAGATCCCTATTGGATGAGTATAATAGAAATTATTGAATTTAAATCACAATTGCAGGAACTAATTGATAAAAGGTACATTTGAACCAGTGTTTCCCCTTGGAGGGCACCAGTCTTATTCGTAAAGAAAAAGGATGGCACTTTAAGATTATGTATAGATTATCATCAATCAAGCAAGATGACTATTAAAAATTGATATCATTTTCCTGAGATAGATGATCTATTCGATAAGTTCCGAGGGGAAAATATATTCTCGAAAATAGATTTAATATCTAGGTATCATCAGGTACGGATCAAGGATGAAAATATCTTTAAAACCATTTTTTATAACTAGATATAATCATTACAAGTTCATCATAATGCCCTTAATTGGTTTAACCAATGCACCCACAACCTTTATGTGCTTGATGAATAGTATTTTGAATAATTACTTATATAAATTGGTAGTCATCTTCATCGACGACGTATTTATTTAATCAAAGAATAAACAGGAACAAAAAGAACACCTAAGAATAATTGTATAGATGTTAAGAGAAAAACAAGTGCTTGCTAAGTTTAGCAAGTGTGACTTCTTTAAAGACAAAATCCATTATCTAGGAAACATGGTGTCTAAATATTGAATATCATATGATCCAAGAAGATTAAGGATATTGCTAAATCGCATGTTTCAACAAATGTAACTGACATAATATCGTTCACGGGGATAACCAACTATTACCAAAAAATTATTTGAAGGGTTTTCTAAGATAACTTACCCAATAACTTCACTACAGAATAAATGTAAGAAATTTGATTGCAACGAAAAATGTACTGAAATTTTTTATAAACTAAAACACTTGTTAACCACAGCTCCTATCTTAAAAATTGTTGATCCTTTTAAGGATTTTTTCATATGCATCGACGCATGTAAAGAAGGATTAGGCATAGTACTAAATCAAGGAAACTATGTCATGGCCTACGAATCTAGGAATTTAAAAGAACATGAGAAGAATTATGCTACTCATGAATTAAATCTTGGTGTCATCATACATGCACTAAAAGTGTGGTGACACTACCTCATGGGAAGAAGATTCATGTTAATGTCGGATAACATAAGTTTAAAATACGTGTTTGACCAACAAAACCTAAATGCAAGACAAGTTAGGTGGCTGCCATTTTAAGTGAATATGATTTCAAAATAGAACATATAAACAGAAATGAGAAAAAAGTTGTGTACGTTTTAAACCATCATGCAAAAGTTACTATATGCAAGAAGCAACTATGAATAGGATTTAGAAAATAAAAATCGTGAATGCAGAAAATTTTGATAAGGAGTATCAAACCCTAAAAGAAAATACTGCAAAAAATGAAAAGAACCCAATAAAAATAGATCTTAGACTGAATGGAACACAGTTATTACTACATAAAGATAGATTATATATACCAAATTCAGCAGACATTAAACTAACTGTTATGGATGAATTACATAAATGACTATATTCAGGACACCTTGGAACCAGAAAATGATCACTATGATAATAAAAGAATTCTTTTGGCCTAATATGAAAAAATAAGTAGCATAATATTTATCACGTTTCATAGAATTCCAACAGGTAAAAGAAAAACACCAACATCCACTAGGATTACTATAGCCACTAACCATTTGAGAATGGAAATGGGAAGTAATCTGCATGGATTTCATAAAAGGTTTACCTAATAATTTTAAACAACGCGAGTCAATCATGGTCTTACTGGACAAATTAAATAAAGAAGCTCACTTTATTTCTGTAAATCTACTTATAAGTTTGTTAACATTGCTTATATATTTATGAAAGAAATTTCAAGGTTACATGGCGTACGTAAGGTAATAATCTTAGATAGAGATGTAAAGTTTATAAGAAATTTTTGGAAATCCTTGTTTAAATGACTTGGAACACAATTGAATGTCAGCACTGCATATCATCCTCAAACAGATGGAAAAATTGAGATAGTAAATCAAATTCTTGAATACATGCTTAGAATGTACGTAATGGATAAATCGGGTAAGTGGGGATATTAGTTACACCTAGTATAATTTTCTTATAGCAATCATTTCCAAGCTTTAGCTAGAATGAGTCCATTTGAAATTCTATATGGACGAAAATGTAACACTTCTATTTATTGAAGTAGTATCGTCGATAGGATGATGATAGATCCTCTATTATTGAAAGATATGGAACTAACAGTGAAACATGTGCAACAAAATTTGAAGGATGCTCAAGATAAGAAAAAGAGTTATGGTGATTTGAAAAGAAATCCTCAAGAGTTTTAGGTAGGTGAGCATGTATACATAAAGGTAAATCCCACCAAAATATCCCTAATACTGAGAAAATATTCAAAATTGGAACCCAGTTATTACGGGTCATTTGAAATTTTGGTAAATGTAGGACTAGTAACATATCAGTTAGAATTACCACCTACAATTAAAGTACATAATGTTTTTTTTGTTTTCATTTTGAAGAAATATGTTAATGATGCTACTTAGGTGATTGGATAGAATGTCATACATGTTAAATGCGAAGGATAAATTCAGTTGGAATTAGAGTGCATTTTGGAGAGGAGAGAAATTTTACTCCAAAACCGTACCATAGGACAAGTCAAGGTGAAATGGAAGCACCTTTGTTCGGAAGAGTCCACTTGGGGACTAGAAAGTGATATGTGGGTGACATATCTGATCATATTTCAAGACTAACAAATGGAAGAATAAAGACATAAATATAATAACACTGTGGAAAGTGTTATCCTCTAATAAGAGGTGTATGTAACACAACGAACAAATGAAAACTCTTATTCTTTGAATATTTTATTTATTTTTAATATTTTGACTAGAAAGTTGAAATATATTTAATGAATTATTTTTATTTAATAATTAAAAATACTAAGAACAATCAAAACTGAAGTAGTTGTTGAAGGAGTGTTTGCTAACCCACAAGGGGAAAATGCAAGTGGTGAACAATGCTGAGTGATAACTCAAGTGATGTGGGAGGAAAACTCCCCAAAATCAGGTCAAGACTCCCTTGGGATTGTTAAAGAGCAGGAGAATCATAAATGACCAAGTCCTAGGGAAAATACTATATATCAGTATGTCCATTTAGAAATCAAGAGGCTAGCGATGAACAAGGAATTGATCTATTAATGCAAGAGATGGTGCATTCATTGTATTTTGTCCTTGTGGTTCAGTGAATGAGCTCGGGGGTTCTATAGCAAGTGAGACTTGGTTGTTCTAGTATTTGGTTGGGAGGAACGACTGTTTCTGTTCTGTTTTCCCAACAGTGGTGCTAGGTTTCCTATTGTACTTCTTATATGTATTAGTCTTGTTAAAGTAAAATTTTAAGTTTACATATGAATCGTAATTACATTTTTACAGTAAATGGTACTGTGCATATGTTCGTATTATATTACCTATTTTATGATAGTATTTAATGTAAATTGATCTTAATTAGTAGTCATAGATTTATGGTCTTAATATATTATAATGAATCTCTTTTTCGGCTTCCATAGATGAATTAGAGTTCTGTATAAGAATGGTTGTAATGTTAGTGTAACTAGGAAATATAAATGAAGAATTGTCATGGATTTGGTTAAATTTTTTAATTTATTCCTGCATATGTCATATTAAAGTATTTTAAATTTATTTGTTGAACTAACCATTTTCCTATAAGTCGATGTTTCTTACAGAGCTAGACTTCTTCTTTTTAACTGTAACAGTTTAAAATTTTGTTCCAAAAAAAATAATGCTATTAGAGATCTTACTGAATCAATCGAACCAATTGTGTAATGGTTGAGTAAAACATGCACTGCAACCATGAAGGTCCAAGCTCCTTCTAGCGACTAGTTGCAAACCAAAACAAGAAAATGAAATGAAACCTTCATACAAGTAAAAATATAATTAAATCATTGCCAAAATAATTCTTGGCGATGGTGACAGATGGAGGGACAAGATCCTTCTCGGGCCCACTTTACAACTTGATATTAAACGCCTGGCTACGCTGTCAACTCATATCGAGGGAAATGTTAATGTCCCATGAAAGAGAATTAAATTATGCACATACTAACCTTGTACTCCCATCAAGTGGTAAGATAATAACCATGTTATAACACCAAATTATCATTTATGCGAGAATAAAAATCGGGGTCTCGACTATGGTGTTTAAACACCATAGTCCCCAACCACTTCATCACCAAGTGTTAAAAATTATGCATTTTTATAAGTCTGTTTTTCATTAACTTTATTTTCTACCATTTCCACCTTGTAGTGGAGGGCGTGGGACTATGATAAGACGTGGGCTCATAACCCCCAACAAGGCCTTTTTCTTAGCATTAACATAAAAATAAGAACATCACCTTATGGTGCGACACTAGAGACAACTTCATCACCCTTATAAACACTATATAAAGTATAAACTATCCATTGAAAGTAAGAATCAATCATTACTTATTTTATACATTTTTTCTCGTAAACGAAAAAATGATTCATGCTACAACCAAATTATACATGTTACGACAAGTGACTAGGATCAAAGAACAAAATATTTTTTTATTTTATTTTGGGATTTATAGGTTTGTGATAGAATCGTATCAGAGTATGGTTACAACACTTAGCCTGAACAAGCCCAACATTGTAACTGATAAAAATAGGAAACTCACTTTATCCTATTGTTGTTTCATTTTTTTATAATCAGTAAGCGAAGAATATCTATTTGTTTTGCAAGAAATTATGGCATACATAGGAATGTCTACGAAAGAGGAATATCATCCTAGGAATTTAGCGAGAAATGAAGAGGGTGATCTAAGGGAGGCTGAAATATGGGTAAATCCCAATGAAAGTCGAAACGACAACCCATATGAATTACAACAAACCATTAAATAATGAAACACATAATTAAAAAGAGTTAAAGAAGATAATGAATGTATTATGAAAGCATAGGAAGATTTAAATAACATTCTATTGTCTAAACTACACAGTAATGAAAGAGAGAAAAATAAAGAACTTGAACTTAACATGGAAAAACTACAATTTATAAACTTAAGGGAAGGAAACTGGAATTTTCCAAACATGAGACTGAATCTTCAAGTGAAGAATTGGCCAAGGAAAATACATAAAAACATAAGGATTCTAGTGAAAGTAGCGCCATTAATAAAAAGAAAAATAAATATAAACCTTACGAAGAATTTTTTGGTGAATTATAAAACATCAAACCTCCTATGTTTAATAGAGAGAGAGAAAGGGGAAGAAGCAGAAACTTGGTTATCTAGAATGAAGCAATATTTCCAGATTTATAACTATTGCGATGAATTATAGGAAAAAATGAGCATCTCTAACTTAAAAGGAAAAAAATATATCTCGTGGCAGGACATAAAGAAAGTGAAAGGTAGAAAATAACACTATGTAACGTGGAGAACCTTTAAGAAACATTTTAAACAAAAGTATCTTTCCAAAAAATATTATGAAGAAAAAGATAAGGAATTTTACGAATTAAGATTAGGTTATATGACCATGAAATAACTACATAATAAATTCTTATGTTTAATTTTTATGTGCCTTATATAATTGACAAAAAACTAAAAATAAAACATTTTATCAGCTATCTACCAATTATGTTCAAAGAGAGGATTGAGTATCACAATCTAAAAATGTTCGAATAGGAAATGAGAAAGGAAAACTTTTGTTATGATCAGAATAATAATAAAAGAGAAAATATACCTAACTCGAAAACTAAAAGAGGTTATAGCTTTCATCAAAGAAAGAAATATACCAAGTTTTTCAAAAATATTGGGAATAACTACCAAGGGTATCATGGAAATAATTATAAAATATTTAAATCACAAAACCTTGCAGCAAAGGAAAGACAACCACCCACAAACTTCAATAAAAACACTCCACAAAGAGAACCACTAAAATACTGGGAATGTGGGGAACCACATTATTTTAAAGACTGCCCCATAAAAAATATTTTTTTTAATAATGTTCAATCAATACAAGAAGCTACTAAAGTTGTGCATATGGAGAAAAGCATGCCCAAAATTAGTGCAACGTTGGAGAATCAACAAGAAGACCATCAAACTTCAATGGTTGAAAATTGAAGGCATGATTAAAGAACAACCCATATCCATATTATTGATCCAGCTGTAAGTTTATGTATCACCCAGGATTGTAGAGTTATGTAAATTACAACAAGATAAGTTTGAAAAATCATGGCTGGTACAACTAGCCACAAGTACAGAACAAAAGTTTACTAGTTATGTGAAAAACTGTGAAATTATGTTGAATGAATTAAATAAACATGTTGACTTAAATATCTTACTGTTAGGGGCTTACGATTTATTGATAGGAATGGAATGGTTAGAGAAACATATAGTTATGTTAAACTATTATGATAAAACATCCACATTCTTGGATGATAATGGCAATACAATTAATGTAAAAGGAATTCCCAAAAAAGTTACTATAAGAGCAATCTATGCCTTAGAGATGAAAAATTTTGTATGTAAGGGATGCAAGGTATTTGCAGTCTATGTAATTGATGATAAGGATACAAATAATCAACTTAAAATAGAGGATATACAGATCTTAAAGGACTTTAAGGATAAATTTCCAGAATAATTTCACGGACTACTTTCAAAGAGGGACATAGAATTTACGATCGATCTGGTATCGACAACAGTACAAACATTATAAAATCCCTATCAGATGAATATAATATAACTTACTGAACTTAAATCACAATTGCAAGAAAGGAAGCCAGGTGAGGAATTGGAGAAGAGATTAGGAGATTCTCTGATGGAGCAGTGAGTAGAAGGGCCGGAGTGTTCCGTGCTTGGCCCTGGTGGGGTGGGGGCTGCGAACCCCCCCATTCAAGCATGGTGGTGGCCTTAGTGAGAAGCTGAGGGGCGGTGGGAAGTAGTAGGGGAAAAGAGGGGACAAATGAAGGGAGGATTCCACCCAAGGGCTCAATTGATCCCAACGATCCATATCTGTTCAGAATAAATTCGATAGAAAATAGAGATGTGGAAGGAGAAGGCCTTAATTGGGAAATTTGTGGGGATCTGGCTTAGGGAGAAAGACCTGGTTCGCTGGATCCAGAGGACATGGAGCCCAAAGGGTCATTATGATCTGCAGTTGGGAGCAAAGGGTTTTTTCACCATCATCTTCTTCAATCAGGAAGATTGTGACAGGATCTTGGAGGGAGGGCCGTATTTTTTCTTCTCAGCTGGGCTCTACCTCTGGCCATGGAAGGAGCGTTTCAACCCTGAATTAGAGGACATGACAATAACCCCGGTGTGTATTCTCCTAGTAGGTCTTCCTAAGGAATACTGGGATATGTATATCCTTCACGATATTGGGAATTCAATTGGGGAATTTGTGAAATCCGTTGAGCAAACCAGGCTCTAGAGGTATACAACATTTGCTCGAATCTGTGTGTATACGGATCTCTCGAAGGACCTCCTTGAAGAAATCAGCCTGAACTGGGATGATGAGGAATAGATCTAGCAAATTGACTATGAGCATTTTCCCTTCCGATGCAGGATTTTCCATGAGTATGGCCATTTTGGGAGGAACTACCATAGGGGGGTCAAGAGAAGAAAGCATCGGATTAGGAGGAGACACTAGCAAATGAAGGGTTCACACAAGTCAAAAATAGAAGGAGGGGTCAGAGTAATGGAGGGCAGAAGGAACGCAAGGAAGGATCTGGAAAACCTACGGGCTCTTCAAACCCTTTCCAAGTCTTGGAGGAAGTGGTACAGGAACAAGTGCCTGAGGAAGGAGATACAACCAAAGCCTAGGAGACTGAGATGATGGAGGCAGCTGAAGCGAGTAACAGCGGCAACTAACTAGACACCATGGAATAAGACGAAGCTGAGGATATGGATCTAGGTGATATATATCTAGACTCCATAGAAGCAGAATCTAGGAAAGCAAGCTCGGGCTATGTTCCCAGAGAGCAGATCGAACTTTTACAACAGGAAATTATTCGATCTAAAGCTCACAAGGATTTGCGGATAAGTGTGGAGGGGTAGAAGGGCAGCAAGAGTAAAACTTCAGAAGAGGATTAGAAGAGAGGGCAGAAAATGAACAAGCAGAGGATAGTAGAAATTGGATTCAAGCTAATCGAATCAGGCCAGTATCCCACGATCAAGGTGGCCTTCTCTGAAGTAAGTAAGGTTACCCTGTGAAGATAGTTTCCTGGAATATTAGGGGGTGTAATCACCCAAGGAAGATTAGAATCCTAACTAGGAAGATTAAGAAGGAAAAACTAGACATTCTCTTTTTGCAAGAAACCAAGTGTAGTTTTGAGACAATGCAGAAGATCGAGCAAAAGATATTGAAAGGCAGCAAGGTTATGGCTTTAGACGTAGATGGTATGAAAGGGGGGATGGCTATCTTATGGAAATCTAGAGTGGTGGATCTTCTGGGATGGCGAACAAGAAATTTCTCCCTATTAGCAAATTTCCAAATCTTAGGTACAGAAATCAGAGGGATGATTGTGAATATATATGGGCTGAGTGCCTTCCCGCAGAAGAAGGTGTTTTTTCACTGCCTAAGATGGCTTTGTGAAATCGTCGTGGAAGGAATTTGGATTATAGGAGGGGACTTTAATCTGATAAACTCGCTCTGGGAAAAAAGGGGGGCAGATGGATGCTGGACAAATATAAGGAGGACTTTAGGGAAGCCCTCACCAATAGTGCCCTCATGGATCTAGAAATTGGGGATGGGTGGTTTACTTGGACAATAGGAGAGGCGGAGACCACTTGGTTTCCTCAATATTAGATCAATTCCTGGTGACAGAGAATATCGTGAGGGGAGCAAGGGACATCAAGGAAAATGTCTAAGATGGGAAGGGGTGGAGGATCGGCTTCCAAAACCCTTTCACTTTGAACAGTTATGGCTAGAACATAAAGACTTCAAATGTCTGGCAGAATAGTGGTAGCAGGAGATGGATGACCTAGGGGGGACAAGGATGTACAGCTTCCAGCAGAAGCTTAAGGTACTAAAGGATAATATATATACCTCGAACAAGGAAGAATTTGGCAACATATTTGAGGACAAAAAAGGGATTATTCAGGAAATGACTGCCATTCAATGAAAAGGGATGGAATCTGGGTGGGACCTAGAGTTGAAAGAAAAGGAGAAAGACCTTTGTGCCCAGTTGGAATCCAAAGAGAGACAGGAGAAAATATTCTGGAAACAAAAGTCATGTGTCAAATGGCTGAGGGAGGGGGACAAAAATACCAAATTCTTCCAGAGCTCAACAGTTATCAATCGGCTGGGGTCAAAGATTTATAATCTTAAACTACCCAATGGGACCCAAGTGAGAACTAGGGTTGAAGTAGAGGAGGTTCTAGTCAACCATTTCAAGGATATCATGACAGAAGACAGCAATGGGAGGGGCCAGGATATTGACAGGATCACATCTTTGATCTCTAGAGAAATATCGAGGGAGGACAATGAGAACCTCACTAAGCCTGTCACCATGCAAGAGGTCGAGGAGGTTATGCAGCAGATGGCTCAAGGGAAAGCTCCCGGCCCTAATGGGTTTACATCCAACTTCTTCCATTTCTTATGGGGCGTGATCAAAGAGGAGGTCTGGGCCATAGTTGAGAAATCAAGGACTAGTAGAGGAGTGCTGAAAGATTTGAATGCAACTTTTCTCACTCTAATTCCAAAGAGTGAGGGGGAAAACACTCCAGGTATGTTTAGGCACATAGCTCTCTGCAATGTGATATACAAGATAATTTCTAAAGTCATAGCAAATAGACTTAAACCCCTTCTCATGGGGATTATCAGTCGAGAATAATCAATATTTGTGGAGGGGTGGAAAATCCTAGATGGTATTATTATGGTCCAGCAAGCTATTCACTCGCTCAAATGCACTAGAAGCCCAGGCATGCTCATTAAGCTAGATATAGCCAAAGCTTGTGACAAGCTCAGTTGGAATTATTTGGAGAAGATGCTTCAGGTTTATGGATTCTGTCAAGAATGGGTGGAGTGGGTCATGGGACTGGTATCCTCTCCTTTCTTTTTAATCCTCTTGAATGACTCCTCGACAAGGATTTTTTCTCCTTCTGGGGGGCTTAGACAAGGAGACCCCCTTTCCCCATTTCTCTTCATTCTGGATGCAGAAGGGCTAAGTAGACTCATTAAAGCTCATGCACGACAGGGGAGGATAAGAGGTCTGTCTTTTTTCGAGGATATGGACAAACAAACTCACCAAAATTTTGTGGATGACACAATGTTGATGGGGCACCCTTCAGTCTAAGAGGCGAGAGCCTTCAAAACTAGTCTAGTGACCTTTGCCAAGGCGTCGGGACTTGAGGTTAACCCGGAGAAATCCCATATTTTCTTCTTCAACTCTTAGTTCATAACCTAGAGAAACATTGTGAGGATTTTTGGATTTCAGAAAGGGATGTTTCCAACTAAATATCTAGGGGTCCTGCTGAGTCAAGGTATGATTAGGCAGGCTTCCTGGAAGGACCTGCTCGATAGGGTAAAGGATAGATTGGCGAGTTGGGCTCTCAAGCCAATAAACCTTTCTGGGAGGTTAGTGATGGTCAAATCAGTCCTCCAAGCCATGCCCATGTATCTTTTCTCAGTCCTATCTTCTCCAAAGTCCGTTTTAAAGTAAATTAAAAGAATCCAATGAAATTTCCTATGGGCCAGGAGAGAAAGTAAAGAAAATTTTTCTCTAGTTAGCTAGGAGAAGGTGAGCATGACTAAGGAGAAAGGGGGACTTGGTCTCTAAGACCCCGAAGTGGTGGGAGAGGTGCAGGGAGCCAAGATATGGTGGCGGTGGTGCAATTCTAAGCAGAAGCCTCTAGGCCAAGATATAGCACATTAAATATGCAAGGGGATGGCCTTCCTCTCAGCTGGTCCTTTTCAATGGGGATCCCCAGGGATCCCACATTTGGAAAAATGCAAGGGAAGGTCGAATATTGTTCCAGGAGCATAGTTTCTGGGAAATTCAAGATGGAAATTTGGCCAACTTTTGCGACGACTCTTGGAACCAACTCCCAAAGCTCGGGGATGACTCGAAATGGCAGCATATCAGGCTAAGATGTTTGGAAGAAGGCAGAGAAAAGGTTCATCCGTACTGGGAAGGAAATCCTCAGGATGGTAGGAGAAAGTGGTCGATGCCAATCATCCAAGGCGATCAAATTTCAGCAGATGACATTAAAGCCTTTGGGGAGGAATTACAAGAAAGATTTGTTCAGATCAGGAATGGGGTTGACAGACTTAGATGGGGGTATTCTCAGAAGGGGACGTTTAGCATAAAAGAGGCATATAGCATTAAAATAAGGGGGCAGACAGAGGAAGATGAGATTTGGGGCGAAGTATGGGCCTCCAACCCCTAGACAAAGGTAGCCATCTTTTTCTGGCTGGTGGTTAGAGGAAGAATACTTACTGGGGAAAACCGGAGGCGTAGAGGGCCCTAGGGGCCATCTCAGTGTGTCCTGTGTGCTAACCAAGAAGAGAGCATGGGCCATCTTCTGGATGCATTTTGTTTCACCTCTGGCCTATGGGACAAAGGAGTGCAATCCTTTAGGAAAAGTAATAGATGCAGAGGGAATCCGACTCAATCCTTAAGAGACTGGAACCCCAAGGCTTTCAAAAACAATATTTTACATTTTCTATGGAAATCCTTTCCAGGTAAGGTAATTTGGGTAATTTGGAAAGAGTAGAACATCATAATTTTTAGGGGAAAACAACATTCTTAGGAGGAAGCCTGGAAAACCATAACTTCCAATTTGATGGAGACAGTTCGTAGTATGCAGTGGAGTGATGAAGATAGGGAATTCGCAGGGTCGAAAAAGAGAATATCAGAAGCATGGGGTCTATATAGGGGAGTCATCAGTGAGCTTCACCAAAAATCCATTGCTTACAGAGTGGAGAGCCCGATGCCATGGTCCCCCCCACCGAGCCTGGTGTTTAAAGTAAATTTTGATGGCGCGGCCAAAGGTAATCCAAGGGATGCGGGATATGGAGAGGTCTGTAGGAGTTGTAATGGAGAAATTATGTAGGTCTTCTATGCATCTTTAGGGACTGACACCAATAATTCAGCTGAGCTGGAAGGGATGATCCAGGCCATCCACATTATTATTGGGAATGGGTGGCTACCGACGATAGTTGAAGGTGACTCCAGGATCCTCATTCAAATGGCACAGCAGATGGATAATGGAAAATCAGCGGAGAAGGTGGCATCCAGCTGGCGCCTTGCTGGTAGGTTGGAGGACCTTCGATCGATGGTAATGACATATTCGGCACTATCCTTTCACCATGTCAGGAGAGAATGAAATCAGGTAGCAGACTTAATGGCTAACGTCGATGTCACTGACATCAGGGCTAGTTAGAGGGGACGACTTGAAGAATTCAAGGGAGAGAAATGGATTCCCAGATGTCATCAAATCCCTGCTCATGATGGCTGCGATAGGGGGTAGATGATGGGAAGTACAAGAGAGGGATGTGGCTGGGACATGAGGCAGCAAAGTCCTCCCACACGTCATCTCCTTTAACATGGATTTCACAAGTGGCCTCAAATCATGGTAATCCAAGAGTATCCTCATTCCATTAAGACAGGGTACGAAGGAGGTCTTGAGAGGAAAGGTTGCTCAGACACCACACGGACTGGTGATATCGTTATGATGAAGGAAATAAAAATGAATCATGTGTGAGGTATGGGGATGGAAGGTGGTTGGAATTGTGCCATCATTGCTCAGGAGGGAAACATTAACACATTCATGGGAGGGATGGTTATTTATTTGACGAAGGTGGCATAAGCATCTACCTGTGTTCAGAGGAGAGATCGAATACGATCGTACATTTAGAGTGGGAGCTGAGGGTAGAAGAAGAACCGAGTGTTATTTTGGGGAGAAAATCTAAGAAGTGCAAGATGGCTTCCCCTCATGGTGGTTTGGGGAAACCCAGGGGAAGTATGGGCTTGGCTGGCAGCCGAGGTAAAGGGAAGGATAGTATTTGGAAGGGAAAGAGAGTGGTGACTAGGGCTCAATTGTAGGCTCAGATAGCGGCGAAGGCTTTTAAATACCAAATTCCACTCATCTCTGGAATTGTAATGGAGAACCTGGAAAAAATGCTTTGGGACCAGGTGAAGGATATGCCGATTGAGGAGGTCCATGAGGAGGTTGATGGTTATATCTCTGATCCGGGATCCATTGCGGGGCGAGCTTCATCCCATGATAGGTTGGTGATGATTTACTGGGTTCTTATGAATCTGGTTACCCAATCAAACCTTAGTGCAACGGCCAAAGTGGAGGAGAAGCATACAGAGATGTTGGCTAAGAAGGAGGGTGATTAAGAGCCTGTCAAGGCTTGGAAGGAACAAAATGACAAATTTCAGGATATCTGCAGTAATATTGAAGCTCTTAGCATGAAATTCCATCTCATGCACCCTAAGGTGGACCAGATAGCATCCTTCCTGGGTATTGCTTTATACCATCCGGGGATGGAGCAGCACTCGGTGGGGGGTTCCGATCGCTGCACTAGTGGGATGAACGTTTGCTCTACTTTAGAGGAGCACAGGGTTGAAGCAGTTCTGCGTCCGGGTGATCAATGCTAGTTTGGTGGACCATCTCCAGAATCCCCTGTGCTCCCTAGAGGCTCGGTGTGAGCTCTTTAATATTTCTGCCTATGTCTATGCGGCTATGTATTCGACCTGTAGGTATGTTTTAGTATGTTTAAATTGTATGCTTTCAACACTTAGGAATATAGTTGTGTTTTTATGTCAGGGATTGAGATCTCCACAGTGGGAACACTCCTGGTTGGTTGGGATGGGGAATTTCTAGAAGTATGAATGTAACAGGGAAGGGTAGAATCCGTAGCGGGTAGTCTAGATCTTGCGGTTTTTTGTGGATCCACTATAACCGGATTAAGCAGTAATACATCTTTTATTTACAAAAAAAAAAATCACAATTGCAAGAATTCTTTGATAAAACGTACATTCAACCCACGGTTTCCCCTTGCAGAGCACCAGTCTTATTCGTAAAGAAAAAGGACGACACTTTATGATTATGTATATATTATCATCAATTAAATTTTTCCACGTTCCCCAACTTCTTTAGCCTCGTAATAGTTATTCTCATTTTTTCATAAAAAGATAAGAGAGGCTAGACCAACGGGCGATAACACTTAACCTAAAGTTATGCTGGAGGATTTTGATTACAAAAGAGGAGCAAGGAAACTTGGGTCATGGTTTCAATGAGTCAATGTTAGACTAAGGTATAATTGTACTTGTTTTAAGTTACTTGATTAATAAAGAGATCTTCACTTTCCACCAAATTGTGCACACTTTTCATCTTTAATGAATGGTGTTTATAGATTTTAACTTCAATGATAAATTTCAATCTCTTTCTTATACATGTTTCAAATTTATGATAGTCAAGAGTGTTTGCGGAAGGTATCATTTTTATTGTAGTTATTCGAGCATTAGATTGAAGATTGGTTTGAAGTAAATCATAAATCTAGGACCAACCTTCATAAATAAGGTGTGTAATCTGTATGAATTAAACAATTTTCCTTTCTCTCATTGCATTTATGCTTGGTTTTACTTTGGCGTAGTCTTTTCAGTCTGAATATAAACCAGTATGTCAGTGATCTCTACAATCCCAGTCATAGGAATAATTCTTAACAACAGCGAGTCATGAGGAAAGCCATGGTTCACACACCCACACACAAAAAATGGACAATGACACTATAAATTAAGCACAAACAATTAGTTTCATTTTAACTTGTGTGGTAAAAGATATAAAATAATAATAATTACAGCTTTTGGACATTATACGTACCCTTAGAAGGTTTAGATGGTCATGCAATTTCAAACCCGTCAACTTTTCATCTGTATTGAAGTAGCCTTGTAGAGAATACCTATAACAAGAAGGAACCTTCACATCCAATATAACTTCATTTACCAAATTAATATCTTTTTTCTTCAAAATCCATGGGCCTTTTTAAAATAGAAAAGAGTGGCCATCCTTTCCCCTATTTCATTGTCTTGGCCAATGCTTCTTTTTAGTATTTGAAGAAATAAGATCTTTCATGTCTTTCAACTTGTCGCTTTTTTTGGATGATATTTGATGCAACAAAGAAAATAAAACATTCTTAAATATATGCATGGGATGTAATGAGTGGGAAATTTTAATATGCTTCCAATATGGGAGCTCATAAAATTTTGAATTCATGTTCATCCCTTCGGGCATTTTATCATCATAATTGTCGAAGAATTCAGGATCATCGAGCATAGGTTCCCCATTTGAATCAAACATCTCTACAATTTTCTTTTCCTTATCTCTATCATATTCCCTAAGCCAGTCATCTAGCATCATTATTTTAGGCATTTGGTTTCTCTCTAGTTTACCATTGAAAGAAGAATTTTCTCTTCTATAAGGGTGGTTTCTTGGGAGGAATACCATAGAGAAGTTGTATACTAGATTTTATAGTTATTTGGACCACCTAGTTTTCATATAATGTCCACAACATTTACATCCATGATAACCTGTTGTTACAAGACCTGTGATGCTATGGTATACAGATCACGCTATGAGTGTTTATGATCAATATAGTTGCAATGAATAAATATGCCAAAAAATATTTCTTTCAATATAAACAAGTCAAACAACATTTTCACTTGAGAAAACTCTCAACACTAGATAATTGTGTGTGGTGTACACACATATTCCATACAAAATAAAAATATTCGATGATGGGATGGGTATCGATACATCAGTATCTGTAACCCTTCCCATAATTTCTTAAAATCTTTGATAAATGGTCATAGGTAAACATCCATGTTCTTCACATGTATTGTACTAGACACTATAAGATCCAACATAATATTTTCATTCTTTACTAACAACCATGGGGGGGTATTTTTATTGATCACCACTACATGACAAATAATATAGGTGTTGTCTGGTTGGGAATATGGGTTGAATCCATCAATGGCTATGCTCAATATGAGATTGTGTACTTCACGCTTGAATTATCAAGCCATGTATCCTCTATATGCTTCATGGCTATTGAATCTATTGGGATTCACAATACTCCTTCCTCACTTCTATGTGATGCATTCCATTCCCGTGACATAGCTAATAATTTGAAATGAAAGAGTCTTTGAATCCTTGGTATTATAGGCATGTGCCTCAATATATTAATAGGAGGACCATGTTCTTTAGCCTTGTTATTTGATTTTGTGTACATCTCATTCCCACATTTTGGACATATCTCCTTGAATTCATATTCACCTCTATATAGAATAAAATCATTGGCACATGCATGATATGATATGTACTCAACATCCAACCTTTTCAACATTTCTCTTGCCTCTTTGCAGCTTCCAATCAAGACATTATCATTCGGAAGAACCTTATATTTCAATAACTTGTAGTTAGTGGAAAATACAAATGTACAATGTCATTTAATGTTCATAAATCAGCCATTTTCAATTATCATTGTGCAACAATATTCCTCAAAATATAATGTAGTTTATGTTTAGTTATCTCAACATTGCTCAGAAATTCGCGTCAAACATGCCATACTTTTCTTTCAAGTTGTACAGTAAAATTGTTGTCCCCAACTATGTAGACTTTGACTATCCAGGTTCAAAGAGAGGTGTGGAATTTACTGTTTTAAGCATTTCGAATAATGATTCAGTGATACAATCATGATCCCCTAGCTCATTGTCCTGCAATGTATGAAACAACATTGCATCCATAGTACTCTCTTTTCATAATAACTTATCCATACCAACATATAATTCATTGCCTCCATTGCCAACATGTGAAGAAATGTTATCACTATAGACATTCCTAATTGGTGAAGATGGACACAGTGGATATTGAATAAGTGGTTGATTCAACCATGATTGGTATGCTTCCTCTCCAAGGTGTGCTCTTTTTTAGTCCTTCTCTCGATTTGACATTGTACTAGGGTGCAACAAAAGATGGTAGGGAGGTCACTCATCATTAGAATCCCTGATTTAAAAAAGATTGAACATTACATCGATAATGTTAGTAAGCACAATGCAATTCGTTTGATCTATTATTATAGAAAAAAATTATTAGAAAATCACAAAAATCATTTCCAATACAAAATGATAAGTTGCAAACAATTTTTAAAGAAAATGTTCAGATTGAGCGATAAGTTAACATCAATTCCACATTAAATATAGAAATTTAAAATTGAGCAACACATTTTCAAATTCAATTTATAAATTAAATTAACAAATTATAAATCATAATTTCAAACTAAGCAATACATTAACTTGGCTCCCGTTGTAAATTGACAAATATAATTAATCAATGTTTTTTTGTGTTACGCCCCAATGGAATGTCTAATGGTAATCCCAATACAAGACGTCTTTGTTGAGTGGTTGGTCATCTACGGAATTTATAGTTTATTAATAAAGCATCACCAGGAGACAAACTATGGTTTTTGTGTACAACAAAAAATATTGATGATTTCCTTTTCATAAAGAACTCCTGGTGATTAAAGTGTTCCTCAAATGAACAATTTGCAGAAAATGAAGAGAATCTAGAACTATTTATGAACCTTGCAATATTCCCATGAGTGTGTGGAAAACCATCTATATATAAAAGGTTCTTCATGTTAAAGTTTCCAGAAACATAACCATTCATGCACATACAATACATGGAAATGTTATGCTTGTATTTAACAATTTTCAAGTAATCAGACTGACAATAGATAGGACCGCAAAATGGCATAAGTGCTACTGATTTTTTGGGAAGATCAAGTACATGTGAAACGATAAACAACCCAATATTTGCAGCATCAATATTAGACTTAACAATCATAAAAAATTACCCCAAAAGGACAATTTAGTCCAAACACCAGGAATAGGTAGAGAAGATGACCAATTTCTATACAAAGCACGCTTGTAAGAAGTTTGATATCTACTTTCCAAATTCATAGGAAGGAATAAATAATTGCTACCCTCCAACAATTGGATGAACATCGGTGTGTATTTTGACAATTTTACTCTCAAATCATCCTACTTTTTGGATATTCTAATAGAGATGGGTTGAGTGACATTGAAATCATACTTTGTTTCACTAGAAATTTCAGTTGGTTGAACATAATTAGAGGGTTTCATCAATTTAGGATGAGACATGGTTATTTTGGCTTGCAACATTTTCAAAAAAGAGCATAGGGAATATTTCTGGTGTGTATTTTATATATCACCTACTGGATTATTTACTATAGTAGGGTGTATTAGACCATCGACATTGGGTAATCTATAATTGGTGTAATGGGAGAGTGCGACACGTTGATGGCTCTTCATAAAACTTTGACATTTTGAACAACCACAAACTATTGGGGTTTCATAAAGAGTTCTAACTCATGATGAAGTACCATCAATGAACCAATATTGTGGATTGAAGATGACATGTTGCAATTTGTGGGGTGAAGCAGCTTGGATTTTCATCTATGAATTGCTTTTGGTATCTTGGTCCTAATAAGAGCTTACCATGTTTTTGAACTAGTGGAATGTCTTGTGCATCCAAACTTGAACCTGAATCGGGATCCTACAATAAATATTAAATTGATATGATTTCATATTCACATGGATAAGTAACATAAATTCAAATAAATATTCAAAATATAAATAAAAACCTCAATTATTGGGGATGGAAAGGGAGAACTCGTCAAACTTTGAACATGATGGAATGAGATGGAATATGAAGAATTGTTCACTTCATACTACATTTTTTTCTCCTTGCATTTGAATCAAATTAAAAATCAATATATGTATCTACAATCCTAAAATTATTTCAGGAACTATATTCCAATCTAACTCCAATATAGTTCAGAAACCATTATATAAGAACAAGGTGAGTTTAAGCAACAGATATATACTATGAAATATTGTAACCGGTGTCTTTTAATAGTAAAATAAAATTGATATGAATATATAGTTTTAAGTGGAACCACAAAAATCTAGCATAAAAATTCTTAATGGTGCGGCTATTCCAATATGCTTACACTAGTGCGCTTAAACAGACTAAATGCATTAGTGTGAAACAACGATAAACACCCCATGAAAATAATGTCCCCAAAATATCCCTCATGAGAAAATATCTTGTACATTTGCTAGCAGATATTTTTACATGCATTATACACAGTTCATCAAACTGGTGAGTGTGACAAAAATAACTACACTAATGTATTACATGTATACACGCATCGATGAACGAGATTTTTTTCAACTAACAGAATGATAGTGTGTAATAATAACAAACACATTGAGAAATATCCTCTGCAAAAGCTCTCGCAATAGAAACTATCCTCTACATTTGGTAGCAGATGTTTATACATGGATTTTTACGGTTGTTGTCAATTCGATGGATTTATTAAATACAAGTGCATCAGTGCACATAATAAGTATACACACATTGAGAGATCATATTTTGTAAATTGCATTATATCGGTGCATCTTATGGAATAACGCACTGGTGCATCATCAACACGGGTGCAACAAACTGCTGACAGTTTTTAAAAAAATTGCACAAGCTAAATTGTTTTCCTAAACTGAAAAAAAAAGGTAGGCAATTTTAAGTTCGAAAAAGTAATTCAAAAGTGTGTTTAAAATAAAAAAAACTAAACCTTAATTCATTATTTTACGAAAAGTTTCACTGAAGTGCTTTGGAACAGGGACTTACACAAAAGGTAATTGGAGCAACTGGATTATTCTGAAGATCGAAATTTGTTAGATATGTTGAATGAGACAAAACCTTGCATAGTAAAAAAATTGTGTAAATATTATTGGTCTTCTTATTATTTTATTTAGAAATTCAGTAGATTTAGAAGAAAAAAAACTTCATACGTACCTTCAATGTTGCAATTGTTCTCTTCTTTGTGCTTATTTTCATTTGTTGTGGCTACAAAATTTTAGATTAGGGTTTCAATCCCTCTATTATTTCACAAAATTACGATTCAATCTTTTAGATATTTTAGATTTGTTGAATTTGTGAATAGCATGTTGGCCTTATATATATATATATATTAATGCACCAAACTTGGTGCGTTTGGTTTTCCAAAGTACATCAATGCCCGTATTGTTATGGCGGATAGATAGTGACAGATGGCACAAAAAATTTCTCTTTTTTCGGTTTTGGTTGTCTATTATTGGTGTGTTTATACAAAAATAACACTAATAATGGTAGGATCTTCCCTTTTTATAATTTCCATAAAATGATAAAATAAAAATTGGCCATTCATGGTGAATTTGTATTGGTATAACACATTGGGGAATCTATGTTTTCTAAATGCATCGGTGCACCTATGTGTTGACATGCATCGATGCGTCTATGTAAGTATACACACTGGTGCTTTTGATTTTATAAAACACATTGTTTTCATATTTGTTTTCTATTTTGAAGGTCTATAATTTATTTGGATAATATATTGATAACATTTTTATTTAATGGTCAAAGTTGTTTTTTTGATAAAAATGGATGGTATGAGTTCAATTAACAAAAACTTTATTCAACATGGTGGAAGCACATCTATGATTACAAAGAAGACAAGTGGTTCTAATTAATTCATGTATTTAAATTAATTTATTTGAATTATTTGTAAAACTCACTAATATGTATTCGTTAATGTGTGAATTGCAGGGCCAAAAAATGAGGAAGATCAATCACATTCTTACTAATCTAAGTCCCAAAGAGCGTAAAACAATGATGGAAAGGTTGTAGAGAGATGAATCACGTGAATAAAAAATAAGCAAATATGAATTTTTTTTATTTTTAATTTGAGTAGTAATGTAGTTATGATTATTCACTAATATGTTTCAAATAATATAATACACATATATGTTGAATGTTATGCAATGACTGACAACAATAGAATTCAATGTCATCATAAGAAAAGAAAAAGAAATGGAAGATGCACATTATGATCAATTGGTCCTCAACTCATCTAGAGTGGTGTTGGAAATTAATAGAAGGGGAAAATAATTTTATAATAATATCATGGATATAATAAAAAGAATATACACACATACTTTTCACTTACAATATAGAAACAAATCAAATTATTACAAAAATAAAATCATATGTAAACTACAAGAGGTGTTCCCAAAGCAATGGTCAATGAGACATGTCAGACTTGTAATAGCGAAAACATACAACAACAAAAAATAATAATTGAAATGGCACTATTCCTAAACATATTTATGTAGAAATAATATGTATGTATAAGTACTACAAAGCATACTTCCTTTAATAATTTTAATTATGCTACACTATTGATTTTTCATATCAATAGAAAAATTGTTTAATGTGGTCATTTTACATTTCGAGGAAGAATATGAAAATCCCAAAGGATGAACAAGGTGATATGTGAAATGTGTCAATAGGGGTGTCCAAAAAAGTGTACAAGGAGATGGTCAAGAAAATAGACATAATTGCATCACAAGAGGATCCATCTCAATAGAAATGTGCTTCAAATATATGAAATCATTGATTCTTAGGATTATGTAAATATCATTAATTAAATCATTATTAAATATTCATTTTCAATTGTTTTGTTAATGCAAAAAAATAAAGAAAATGGAACTTAATCAGTACACAAGATAGGATGGAAAGGAAGAAAGAAGCTGATACCAAAGCTTGTGAGTATTTGTGATTTCCTTATAAGAAATTAAGATTTCATAGTGGTTGTGATACATATATTTGATTTTTTTTTTCATTTCCAATCCTTGGATGTCTTCAAAAATGTGTTAACATACAAAGAGAAACCATCAGATGAAGTGATTGACATTGGGTAAAGAAATATTTGTGAGAATATTTTGGCGTATAAAAAATTAATTGTGGATTTTGTAAGTATCTATATTATTTTACTTCTCTCATTTTATAATTAAAAAAATTATTGCGCCAAGAGGCACTCTACAACCTAGTATGGGGGAGGTCTTGTGATGTTATGTAACGTTATTGAATACAAATAAATAAATAAATTAATTATTCACCAAAATAAATGCCGTCCACAAAAACAACTTAATATGGGGTTGATGTTGTAATGTGCCTACCTAACAAAACAATAAAAGAAATAAAAAAAAATTATTCCCCCAAAAAAAAAATTGTATGTCAAAAAAACAACCCAATATGGGGGAGATGTTGTAATGTTCCTACCTAACGAAGTAATAAAAAAAAAAAATTGAATTATCCACAAAAATAATGTTGGTCTTGCGCATGGTTTTAAAACCATGTGCAAGGCCTCCTAAACAACCCATGGTTTTAATTTACATGGTTTAGGAGGGCCTTGCAAATGGTTTTAAAACTGTGTGCAATGCCTCCTAAAAAACCCATGGTTTTATTGTACATGTTTTAGGAGGTCCTTGGAAATTGTTTTAAGACCATGTGCAAGGCCTCGTAAACAACACATGGTTTTATAAGGGTCGTGCACATGGTTTTAAAACCACGTATGGGGGAGATGTTGTAATATTCATTCCTAACAAAATAAAAAATAATAAAAAATATTATATGTCGGCCATAAATAATATTAGATATTAATAATAAATATATGATATGTTGACCTTAAATAAAAATATGTGTCTTTTGGTTTGAATCAAATCAATGGATATATATAGGACACATCGAAGCTGATAGCTCCTTGAGTGCAATACTAAATAATATTTTTTCACCTCGAGATCTTTGATCCCTCTGGGCGGTTGATAGAGCCTAGGATTTGGATCTATGTTGGTTTATATTAAATCTATGATTAATTATGATGAGGCGTAAAACATGTAGGAAACAAAGTATGGAGTGGATCTTGTTAACCCAAAAATCCCCCACATAGCTCTCAATGGCCTACACCACTCAAGGACACCACCTCACAACATTCATTTCACTCCATAAGACCTTCCATGACCTTCCATTTGACCCCCACACCTCCAAAAGATCCCAAGGATGAAGAAAAGGGCTAAAAACCCCAAAAAAGAGCCCAAAATAGATCCCCAGGAGCTAAAGCCCTCAAAAAGGGGATAAAACCTTTAAAGGGGCTAAAGTTAGAGCGGAAGGGGCTAAAGGCTGAAAAAAAGGACTAAAGCCTTGACCAATGGCTTAAAACCCTAAAACCCCTTGGAAAAAATATATAAGGAGGGTGGGGGGTCACTCTCAAAACACTCCTCATTTGCATATTGTTATGCTGCCCGTGGATGCTTTGAGACCTCTTGCTCTCAAACCACCCACTCTCCCTCTCCCTCATCTCCATTTCTCCAAGCCATTGCTCCCCAAACAAGAGAGAGGTGCTCCCATGAGCTAGGGCATGGTGGCCCATTTCCACCTAAGTGAGGTATAGCTTATTTTCATGCATGTTAATTTTATTGTTTTTACTTTCTAACCCTTATCTCTATTTGCAAGTTTTCTTTGCCATTATTTGTAGGTTTAGTAGCTTAGGTTTATTTCGCAGGTTTTGGAAGCGGAACCCTAACCCACTATGTGCAGAGGGGTTCACAAGGACTGCATATCCATATTTATTTCTGTTATTTTCTCTTAGATGTAGTTTACAATAGCTGCCATTTACTTGTTCTAGTGTAGCTTAGCTTAGTTTCAATTCGCAGCTCTGTTTCAGTAATTTTTACTTCCATTTTTTACTATTTTCTAAGGGTAGGAACCTATCCTTGTGCCCTATAGGAACAAGGGAGCCATTATTACCCCTGTAGTGAGGATAAATTATCACTACAGCTTTGGCGACTCCCCTGGGTCGATCCCACAGGATCCTTGGGAAAAAATTTCAAAGTTTTTCAAGTATTTAGTTTTTACCCTATTTTTCAAAAATATTCTTTTAGATCTGCTTAAATTTGCTTTATTTGTTGTTTTATGTCACTGCTAAAGCCTCTGCTAGGCCGAGATAGGTCATACTGACCCTAGTACCAGTCACTATTGGCTAGCTCTGACTCTGCAGCACCAAAACACCCCTTTCTGGAGCAGGTCGCTCTTATCGAGGGAAAATGTGAGGCAAGTCGCACTTAATTGGTAGGCAAGCGCACCTAGGGAACACTTAATCCTTAGACAGGTGTGACTTCAGCCCAGGAGCTCAAGTTGTGACTGTTTTGGCATTTTGTGTGACCCCCTCGCTCATTTCTAGAAAATTCTCAAGGCCCCTCACGAGATTTAGTCAGAAATGTGTGGCCTGTCACACATAAGTTGTTTTTTAGTTTAATTAGCAGTAATTTTTAGTTTTATAGGACTATCAGTGTGGCCCAGCTGCCTCTGTCCACCATTACAGGTCCCTTTTTAATTCCAGTTTTCAATTTTTACAATTAACCAATGAACAATGTGTGTATGCTAATCCAATCATTGAGGTTCAATAAAATGAATTAGCCTAACTAAAAGTAACCTAAAATTAACCATTTTGCTGCCCCCTTCCTCCTCTACCCAGTCATCACCCGCTGGGGTATTCTGGGATACGACAAAGGGACAGCTCATATAGATCTAGGCACTCCATGGCATTTTTCCCAAACCATTAAAACCAAGTGACATGGAAGGTATGGGGGGTAGAGAAGGAGGGCTTCTCACGACGCTAAGCATCCTCCCTGCTTGACCAACCTAGCACTTGGGAGGTGACCTGAGGATCTATGAATGGGCTTAGTCCCATTGTGTTGAGATCCCACCACCTTCTCTTGGTTGAAGAAGAATACCATTGAGAGGTAGACACTTAGTTAGGCCAACAATTCAGGGTTAATCACCATATTTGCTTACAAATTTCTATTTCTGTTTGCATACAAAACCATGATGTGAAATCTACCATGAATTCATAAACCATATTGCAAACCAAATACCAAAACAAACAATCAAACCAACACACCATACCAACTAATTAACCCTAGTCAGTTCATGACGCTGAGTGAGCCTTAAAATTTACCAAATTTACACTAAGTTCAATCAACTTTGCAGTCTTTGAGGACATAAGTCCCTGACTGCTACAACTGTGGGAAGTAATTGGGATTTGCCCAGAAACTCATTGTGAGGAGTACCACAGGAACCCCAAAGTAGCTGGCCGCTGAGAGGAATTGTCAAGCGAAACGGGCAACGACCCCTTCCGATTGAGTAGAGTTACCCATGAGGAACAAGCCAAGCGCTGTCTTCTGGCATTCTTGGTGGCTGAGGGTCCACCTTTTTCCAATAGGAATCCATTGAAACCGGGGTCCAAATTCCATACCCACTAGTTTCATACACATAAGCAAACAAAATTGATCCTCCACGGTCTTCCTCACGCCTAAGAGGTGAACCACCACCATTTGGAACACTCAGTCGACACCGTCGCAGCTGTTCTTAGTGATCTCCCACACCATCAGAGGACCACACAGCCTTTGATTCTAATTCTGACCCATATCAGTCTGAATGAGACCTCCACACTGCACCATCTAGCCCCATGGCTACTGCAAACCTAGATCCATTTTTCGTTCTAACCTTAGCAAGTGGACCCATGTCCACATCACAACCAGTCACCCGCAACGTGGCAAGCAGTCCAAGCATAGTCATGCAAACTGTCATTATCCAATTGCCACCACCCATAGTGACCAGCCAAGCTGGTCTAGTGGCCACACATGGGGGTAGTGACCCCTCCACACACATTGTCCCACCTGCCACATAGGGGGCCAGTGCACCAACCACCCACATTGCCCCTGTTGCCATGCAGGGGAGTAATGCCCCCGCCACCCATACCATCCCACCCACAACACTTGGGGGCATTGGCCCATCTGCCATAGTACCACCACAAGCACCCCCAACCATGCAGATGCATTACGCACCTGCAAATCCCACTCCCATAGTAGCCCCATCCCACATCAACTTGGGGTCAAATCTGCCATTCATGGCCCGCTTGAACTTTCCTGACTTGGCTAGATTGACAAATGACCCCATCCGTCACCAAGCTTTCTGGCCACCCATGCCAACTAAGCTGCCATTGGACATCCCAAAGTTCGAAGGAAAAGCTGGGGAATGTCCCCAAAACCATATAATGACATTCCATCTATGGTGCTCATCCAATAGCATCGTAGAAGACTCCATCAGGATAAGGCTATTCCAACGCACCCTTATAGGTGCCACAACCAAATGGTACATTGAGCTACCACAAGCCAAGTCCCCCAAATTCAAATCTATAGCCTTCATGTTCCTACAGTATTTCCAACTCCCTGTCAGATATGACGAGGGGGTGGAGATCCTGCTATCCTGTTGCCAAAACACCGCCACCCACATCACTGATCATATCCATGAATGGCGGTGACACCACAGCTTGTGAAAAATCCAACTTGATGACAGGATCTTCTTAGATTGGTTCCTCAAAACTTTGCTCCCACCCATCGCAAAGGATGTCGCATCCGAACGTCCCCAATCTAAAGAAGAGGCCATACTAAAGGCCCAACAATTTGACCTCATCTATGCCCAGTTGGAATACTTGTATACTGTCATTCCAGATGCTCCCCATCCAAGTGCCTCTTACCACGATGCATCGGGGGAATCCCACGCAGCAGATGGCATCATAGGGTCAATCTCCCAATAACCACCACCTCGACCGACACCACCTGCCATGGCACTGCAACCAAGCAACACCGCTAATGTTGCTTACCAAAACCAAGCTTCAGACTATGCTAGAATGATGTCTCAGTTCGGAGTAACAACCTCCTATGCTCAACCTGCACCACCACAGTAGGCTTAGGAAATGGCTTAGCCAACACAAAAATATGTGGGACAAATGCCCACATTTGTGGCACCACCACCCCCACAAATATACTATGCACCACTAGTGCAACAAGTTCAAGCCCCCGCCCCTACCCCACCCACTCCACCCACTCCGTTNGCCCCCAACAACCAATAAGGGCAAGCTAGAAATAACTGGCCCTGCAACCAGGGAAACAACCAACTGCAAGGAGGCAGTCAACAACCGAATCCTCCCAACAATGCCGCAGCAAACCAGCCAGCCCAGAATCCCCCACGACCAAATGCACCAAGACAAAATGCCCCATTGCGCACAAACCAACCATGCACACTCTATGAGGTCTATGGGCACTATACATTCGAGTGTCCCCTCATGGGTTGCATGAAGCAAGCCATTCAAAACGAGGCCCAATAGGCTGCCAACACTACAAGCCAAGCACAACCCAACTTGGCACCACAACGACCTCCTCCCATGGTGCTTCAAAACCCACTACCAGTCCAACGATTGGTGGCAACCGCTACCCCTCCCCAGGCCAATCCCAATGCTCCAGGGGCACCGCCCATGGCTAAAACAGGTGTCCACCACCTAATGACCATGACCACTAAAGAGGTCAACTTACAAACTAGATGAAACCAGTATGGTACCACTACCGAACTTGTTGACTCATCGGTAGCATCTACGTCTAAGACAACCAACTTACCTCTCCAGTTACACCCATTCCCGTGCCCCCCCATATACAGAATCACCAATAACGCCACAGCTAGAGCTACAGTTAGCTATAGTGTTGTGGATGATTTGGCCCAAACGCCAACCGCCGTGTCCACTCTTGAGGTACTTAAAACATGCCCAACGTAGCGAAAATCTTTACTAGCCTCTCTAGGGGAAGTAGACCCCTCTGATTCCAAGCTGATCACCTTTGACACAGAAAACGAAGAGCCGTGCATGCCCTCCACTATCGCCTTCCAAATCTTGGTGTCCATCTGGAACTTGGTTGTGCCTTGATGCATAGTGGATGAGGGGGCATCCACGTGCGTCATGTCTACCTTGGTTTGATAGAAGCTTGGATCACCAATTCTGCAACCATCTTCCACGATTTTTCGGGCTTATGATGGACACCCCACTAAATCCTAAGGAATCCTCCCTCATGTCCCCATCACGTTAGTCAGGAAGATAGTCATGACTGACATTGAGGTCGTCAATGCTCAACTGGATTACAACCTCCTCCTTGGGAGGATTTACATATACGCCATGCAAGCAGTCACGTCAACTGTCTTTCGCCTCATGATGTTCCCCCATGAAGGGAAGATTGTGATGGTTGACCAACTTACCTACCATGATCCGCAAGGGTTAACAGTTCCTAGCAATGTTATCCCTACCATCACCACCACCAAGCTGCAAGGGGTGACCGCACATGCTAACGTCATCCCTCCAACCAACACTGTGGTTGAAAACACACCAACTTCCCCCATTGAATATGGGCCCTGGGTTGTTTACCGATCCCACCATGACGGCTTCTTTTTCGTTGGTGTCACCACCACTGACACAAAAGAAAACTATGGACTTGTGCATGGTCTCATCAAGCACTGTTGCACCCAAGCAGCAACCGCAGCCACAGCCCCAACCATAACCGCAACATCATCTGCAACCGCAACGCCAACAGCAACCGCAACATCACCTACAGCAGCAGCATTACACACAGCCACAACCACAACCTCACCCCCACATGTAGCCAACTGGGAGTTATGTGGGCTCATCTCCGGTCCATACAATTCCCTTCCTCTTTCCCCAACCCAGTGTCATGAGCAAGCCGGTTATGGCCACCTTAAGCCTACCCAACTTTACATTAGGGATCCCGGTGTGGTATCTAGATCCACCAGCTCAACCACCAATGCCCCAGGTTGTATTAAATCTGGTACAACCTATTGTGGTTGAGTCTCACCCCCCACCCGGTCTGCATAGGCTAACCACTGCACCCGCACCTGCACCACCCCAACTGAAAAGGGCCAGGGGAAAGAACACCAAAGCCACCGTAGAACCACGACAAGTCCCACCTTGTGCCATCTGCGAACAACAAGGCCATCCAACTCAGGATTTCCCTAAAATTCCAATGATCAGTACACATCTGGATGCCATGGATACAAATGAAAACATCCCCGTGGTTGAACTCCTAACCGCACCAGTAGTAAAGAACAAGGCATTAAGGACAAACCATGCTTGCGCCCTTTGCAGATTGTATGGACATTACTCCCACCATTGCCAAGACCTCCCTGAATTTCAAATGGCTCTCGCTGACCTCTGTCACCATTCCCTTGAGTCTAGGATCACCTTGATCAAAGAAGTTCACCCACCACCTCCTTCGTCAGACACCATGTCCATTTACATGATGTCCAGTTCCCCCGACTAGCTCATCCCCATCTCCAACGATGGTCCATCAGACCTGTCTCTTCATTGTTTCAACAATGATGAGGAGATACATGAAGCTCTGACCACCCCGGAATACCCATGGGATGACATGCACCATCGCTTGTTCTTCCTCCTGGAAGAGCGTGCATCGCAGTCCAACCAGTTTTCCGTGGAGACCAAAGATTTCATCCATGGGAAGGTTGATTGGTTCAAGAACCCAATCCCAGCACCTGATGCCTTCAAAGAAGGGAACACGGCGAACATTTCACCAACCATTAAAATTGACATCTCAACCAACTCTGAGATCATTGAAGAATTCATGCTGGGGGCATCTTTCTCCCCGAAAGAGGTCGATGCCTACACCGCTCTCTTCCAAGAATTCCATGACATCTTCGCCTGGTGATACACTAAAATGGCCATCTTAGATCCATCCATCGTGGAACACCACATCGACACATGGACGGATGTGGCACCCATCCATCAGAAGCAACGGCCCATCCATCCATCCAAAGTGGTTGTGGTGAAAGTCGAGTTAGAGAAGCTACGCACAGCTGACTTCATTTATCCCATTGCATACACAACTTGGGTTTCTAATCCTGTTCCCATGAATAAAAAACAGGGTACCATTCTCGTTTGAATAGACTTTCGCTATCTCAATGGGGCATGTCCCAAAGACAACTTCTCCACACTGTTCATCGACCAAATCATCGATGCATGCGCCGGACATGAGGCTTTCTCCTTCATCGATGGTTTTTCCGGATACAACCAAATCCAAATCCGGAAAGAAGATCGTTACAAAATGGCATTCACAACCCCATGGGGCACCTTCACCTACCGAGTCATGCCCTTTGGCCTAAAAAATGCTGGAGCCACCTTCCAGCGCGCCATGATGCACTGCTTCCGCGATCTTACTCACATCATGTTGGTTTGTTTTGACAACCTCATCGCGTGGTCGCAAAGCCACACACAACACATAGATGACTTGCGACAAGTATTAATGTGATGTCACCAGTACGGGATCTGCTTGAACCCATTCAAGTGTGTTTTCTGTGTCCCCACGGGCCATCTCCAAGGATTCATTGTGTCACACAAAGGAATGACTGATGATCCTGGGAAAGTCCAAATGACTTTCCCCCTAACATCACCCCTTTGAGTGACAACGTTCTAAATTGTATTATAGTCTTTTCACTTTTTGTTTTAGACATTTTTTCCCTGATTGAGTCTTATGTATCATTTCCTCTCATTGCTTCAGATGGAGCACTCCTCAGATCGCTATATGGGATTCACAAATGGAGCAAGCAGATGGTACCCGAACCTCACCTTGGCTACATGGGTAATCTACTCCCCATCGTACGAGTTGATCCACATAGACGGAATATGCGTGGGCACCGCGACCAACAACCAGGTAAAATATGATGGTGTCAATGACCTCTTGTCCGCCGTTCTATAATTATGAATTCACCATCTCGATGTCTTCTTAGACTCTCAGCTGCTTTTTTCTCAACTGAACAACCATTACCGAGTTCGTGATCCCTGCCTCTTTAGAAAGTACCTACGCACTAAACACATGGATAGAACATTTGAATCCATCACATTCACACATGTTCCAAAGAACCTCACTAGTGTCGTAGATCAAATGGCTAACGATATTCTAAATTGGCACATCCATAACAGCATATAGGAAACATACAACCATAACATAATGCATAATCATGTCTAAAAATACACGCACAGTGTAATAATACATCACATAGGCATTTGCATTCCACAACATAATAAAAATACTCACATAATAAGACCATAAAAGCGCATCCACGTGCATAAAAATATATATATAGATGTAAATCCATAACTCGCATGTCAACAACATGTCCAATACAAAATGAGAAGCCACATATGCTTTCTCAACAGGATATACATAAGCGACACAAAAACCCCTAAGTGTACCAACGCACTAGGAATAGCCCCACAAGGCTACTAGTTCGATTCAGAACCATCATATGACTCACACTCATCATCTTTCGAAGAAGATGAATCCAATGCAAGAACACCACCTCTCCTCGTCTAGCGAAAGTGCTGACATGCCCCTACCATCTTCCTCAGCACGCCCATCAGCTCGGGAGGAAGATTGTGAACAGCAGCAATAAATTTGGTGTTCAGATGCTACCAGCCAACATCTGACACTCCAGTAGCAACCTCCTCCATGTACGGTACCAATCCATCCATATCCTGCTGCTTCCTGTGGGAGCTCCTAGAAGGGGCTACCGCCACAGCTGCCGCAGGAGGTACAGTAACAACCCGCCTCCGATGCCCAGGTGGTGGGCAAGGACCAACATCTACACACGTAAACAAGGACACCATTAGTCCACATACATCAATATGTAAATCACTAACCAGCTCAACTATACTATGCACAAAGATGAACATAAAAACATCAAGCATACATACCAGCTGGTCCCCAAGCCTGACCAGGAGGTCATGGTGCTCCAGCTGCCTGTGGTGATCAAGGAGTACCCGTATGCCGGTATGGAATTCTAGGGAGACCCCTCCAACAACTCCTATATAAATAAGTGGCCCACTCTGCCGCCACCCTCGCGAATCATCATCTGGCACCACCTATACATCCTCCGCTCCCGCAGACCACTGTCCTCCACAGCCTGATGAGGACGAAGTGTAGGTACTTTCTCAAAGAAGAAAGCACATAGGAATGAACCAAAGCAAAATCCAACACCACTAGTCTTCGACTTTTTTAGCTGATGCCGAATAGCCTACAAGTACATCTGGCCCCATGCATAATATGTGCCACCAATGGCACGCTCAACTAACTGCAGCTGACCACCAAAAATCTTGTGTCTCCCCATGGAACCCAAGATGCACTGTAGTAAAGTCCCCATTGCCCATGTGGACAACTCCTTGATGTCACACATCAGAATGTAAGAACCACGCACATACGTCGTAGCGTAATAGTGCCGCTCGCATAAATCCTCTAAAGTCTCCCCCCGAGACAGTACAGGAGCTAAGTCACCAACTACTCCCAATATTGGGAGCCCAATAATGAAGTACACATCCTCTAGCGTAATCTCAATATGTTGTCCCTAGAAGAGGAACACCTCCTCAGTAACATCCCAAAAACTGATCAAAGTTTGCATCAGCAAACCCAAGCTCTGCATAAGCGGAATCCACATGAACTTCAGTAACCCATAGTGGGCCAGTGTATCTCTAACACCCACATCTCATAATGAGGCATCCCTGACTGGCGTGCAGTCTCTCTCTCTTCATTTGATCTCCACCATCCTGCACAAGACAAAAACCCTGGTGTCAGACCTCCCCACGATCAAAAAACCACCCAAAGAGGGCCAGGGCACACTTAACTGAGCAAAAGGAGTGCCCATGGCACTCATAATGGCCCAATAAGTGTGCCTAGGGTGTACCTTTTCCTTCCAAATGAGCAACCTGGTGCATTTGAAACCCCAAGCAGCTCATGGGGGGGCCTCCAAGTGGTCAAATCTAGTAAAAAATGCATCAAAATGAAGAGGTTTGGTGAGAACTTTTACCTGCAAGTCGCGGCTCGCAAAACCGTCGACCGGATCAAGAGATATCAGCAAATGAAGAATTAGGGCCCACCTCTTCAACTCCACAATGAACAGTGACAATGACACTTTACCATGTGGACCCTCCCCTTTTATAGGCCCCATTTGACCTAATTTCTTTCGATCGACATAACAGGACCATACGCACTCTGTTTGAGATGCCATTCATGCCACTGGTTTCAGAATTCTGCCCCCTATCTAGTTATGAGACCATTGTCTCATGTTTAAACAGTAAATTTCGGGACCATTTCCCACAATTCACCTCGATTCACGAGCCATGACATAACGATGCGAGTGTCTATAGACCGGTACTCGTATCACATTTCCCGGTCGCAACTCATGCGAGCGATCGGGCCGTCGTCCATTAAGGATTGTACTATAATTTTACTTTTTGTAATTATAATTGTCTTTTTCACTACGCCTTACACAGACATCTGGACCGTTGTCCACAAAACCCTTTGTTTTTCTTCCATGTATTTGACATAGAAGTGTCCTCGGGCCACCACCCTTTTAGGAATGTAATTTTAGCTTTTTGTATTTTTAACACATAGTTGTCTTTTCCATTCACCGCACCTTACGTGGACCTCTGGACCACTGTCCACAAAATGATTTATTTTCCTACACATATTTGGCATATAAATGCCTCCGTACTTGTACTCACATCACATGTAGTCAAGTTCATCCACATTAACACACACACACGCTCTCCTAACTCTATCCGAGAACCACCTTGGTTTGCATGCCTCTGCCGCACCGTCTCGTAGGCCTCTGCCACGATCTATCCCACGCATGTATTGGTATGTTTGAGAGCCTCTTGCTCCATCCATACTACGCGGATGACCTGTGGACCTCTGTCCACCATCCCGACAAGGGGACACCACTTGTGCCACCATTGGTTGACCACATTGGAGTTTCGTTTAAGCTCTTTTCTGACTCCTTAAAACAATGAAAAGATCACCGAGCGCAACTACTTCCTTTCCCGCTCGCTAAAGTATAGGAAAAGGCATCTACATCGTCTCGTTTGCCTCCTTTTGTGAACCATGTAGACCACTTCATGGAAAGGACCTCCTTGGCACACTCAAGACAAGATCATTCCCCTCTGCATACTTTTGTGCTTTCTCGAGCAGAGGGGCCGCACTTTACGAAAAAGCTCACCACCGATTGTCGTTAAGCTCTTTTCCAACCGTCTCACCAAGAAAATATCGTCGAGCAAACTTGGTTCCGTTCATGCTCATAAAAGTATTTGAATGACCGTCTAGTCAGTATAGGTTTAACCTTTTCCGGCCTGATTGGACTACCAACGGTAAAGAAGTCTCTCATCCCCTCCAGGATGGGCGAGCTCTCCTATGTATACTTTTATCCTTTTTAGGGCACAGGAGACTACCAATGAAAAAGAGCCCCCATTAGAGTCTTCTTCATGCTTTCAGACTCTCTAAAATTGAAAGCACCATCGAGCACTTACCTTCTCGGGCTCGTAAAAAATACACAAGATCATACCACAATGGTGTCCCTAGACACCACCCCACAGAAAATAGTTTGGAAGCATCCCCACATTGGGTTACCTTTGTTCAGAGTACTCTGCAATGTGTCTTCCTTAGATCCCATCAATATCAAAAGTGTCCTCCGCCTCCAAGTATTTCCCATCTACAGCAACATTCTCAGTATTACAGCTATGATCCCATTCCCATGAGTTAAGTTTCATTTGCTACCTGGTCCACCCTGCCGTCATACTCTAAACAAAGGAATTTTTAGTCTCCCACTCCCCCCTGCCCTTGTTCAATTTTTCCCTTCCCTCCCCTCCCCCCCAATTCAGTGAGTCAATCCACAGATTGCTTCACACCTTTCGATTACCCCTCGTGCTCCTGGTCAAGGAAACATCATTGCCTTGACTAGGGGTAGGTCTCCCTTTGTCGACGCCAACACACATATTTCAAAGGATAGACCCAGAGGTCCCTGTACCTCAGTTTCATTGACATCATTGATGAGTTCCTTGGACCACTTGAGAGGAGTCCTTAGTGCCTCTCGGGGTGGTTGTATCTCACGTGCTTGACTTCAACTCCATCATCGCATCGTTGAGATTTGTACAGGGTTTGCTCCACACAGTACTTGGTCGAAGACCCCGAATGTCACCCGACTCTAGCACATTGTTGAGTCCACTCGAGGGACCTAAACAGGTTATGTCCCTTGTGATTTTTGGGTTGCGTTGCAGATGGTGATCGGAAGCCCCAACAGTGCTTCGACATACCTTTATGATTGAACCAACATACTTGTACCACAGAGACTTTGACTCTCAATCAGCGAGTCGACACAGCTATGTACCAGATCCAGTAGACCGCCAGTCATGAAGATATAGCATTCCATGAGAATGCCATGGGTCCAATGTACTAGATCAGTATTGTATTCAGCCTCACATAGAGGCAACCAGCATTGTAACATCAGTTGTATATGATCAGTTCTTGTATTTTAGAGCATATATCAAATGATTCTTTTGACATTGTCATGAGCATGAGAATGCCCACCTCATCCATATACATGTCACACATTTATTTTATCTCACCCATTGATGGGAACCAAACTAATACAAAACCAAAAGCCACCATGCACCAGCCCCGGAAGCACCACCTCTCGACAGCAAATCCTATGATGTTCGTTGGCCATATGTTGAGCTCTTGCCCTCACACATTAGGGGGAAATCTGTTAACCCAAAAATCCCCCACATAGCTCTCAATGGCCTACACCACCCAAGGACACCACCTCACAACATTCATTTCACTCCATAATACCTTCCATGACCTTCCATTTGACCCCCACACCTCCAAAAGAGCCCAAGGATGAAGAAAAGGGCTAAAAACCCCAAAAAAGAGCCCAAAATAGGCCCCCAAGAGCTAAATCCCTCAGAAAGGGGATAAAACCCTAAAACGAGCTAAAGTTAGGGCAGAAGGGTGTAAAGGCCCAAAAAAGGGGCTAAAGACTTGACCAAGGGCTTAAAACGTAAAACCCCTTGGAAAAACTATATAAGGAGGGTGGGGGGTCACTCTCAAAACACTCCTCATTTGCATATTGTTATGTTTCCCATGGATGCTTTGAGACTTCTTGCTCTCAAACCACCCACTCTCCCTCTCCTTCATCTGCATGTCTCCAAGCCATTGCTCCCCAACCAAGAGAGAGGTGCTCCCATGAGCTAGGGCATGGTGGCCCATTTCCACCTAAGTGAGGTATAGCTTCTTTTCATGCATGTTCATTTTATTGTTGTTACTTTCTAACCCTTATCTCTATTTGCAAGTTTTCATTACCATTGTTTGCAGGTTTAGTAGCTTAGGTTTACTTCGTAGGTTTTGGAGGCGGAACCCTAACCCACTGTGTGCAGAGGGGTTCACAAGGGCTGCATCTCCATATTTCTTTCTATTATTTTCTCTTAGATGTAGTTTACAATAGTTTCCATTTACTTGTTCTAGTGTAGCTTAGCTTAGTTTCAATTCGCAGCTCTGTTTCAGTCATTTTTACTTCCATTTTTTACTGTTTTCTAAGGGTAGGAACCTACCCTTATGCCCTATAGGCACAAGGGATCCATTCTTACCCTTGTAGTGAGGAGAAATTCTCACTACAGAGCCAATAGAAGCCTTGTTGATGAATGGCATGAGACATAGTTTTGAAAGAACGTGTATCATTCATGACTTAGTTATTGCTATGTAGGTACGTCGCTTTTCAATTTCCATTCATGTATACCATCCATTTTGTTTCTCATTATTCCCAACAATGTAGATGCACTCATTACACTTTAAGCTATGTTTGAATATGGAAGCTAAAGAAGAGAAAAACAGTCAATCCAATAAACAAAAAAATTGGAAAAATAACCCAAGTGATGCAAGTGGCTCGAGCACCGATAACAGTTCTAATGAAGAATGATGATCCATATTTAATCTTCATGTTAATGCAAGTTGTTGTAACTTGTTTTATATTTTGAAATAATTGTGTGTGAAAATCAGACAAGTTGTATAATAATGTACTTCACATACTGTCCAAATTGAAAAACAATAGGTTACCAATAAGTGTAACAATTGTGGGCTTGTTGGCATTTTGATTATCATTATCTCTATGTTGTCTTATTTTGTATGACAAAGGAAATGATATTGATGTACAATAAAGTAAACTTTTTTATTCATCTCCATTCTTTAATGTTATTGTCATATGTTACATGTGAAACAATACATTGGTAATTAAATGTATGGATGACTAAATATTATAATTGATGTTTACATCTATGATATTTCAATTTCAAATAAATAATGTAGTTAAAAATATATATGTTTCACTACAATGTCAGTAGTCATTGTTCAAAGAGCCATATGCGGTGCTTTTGATAATTAATGTTGCTCTCGTGCATGTCCCTGAATACTAATAAATCACACAAACGCAATCATTGAAATTGATATACTCAAGGTTACAACGTCAGTAACCATTTTTTGAAGAATCATATTTGGTGCGTTTGTAATCAATGACGCATTGATGCATCTATCATAATTAGGAGCACCTATATGTCTACCCTAGTTAGGTGCACAAACAGTACCTAATAATTTGTACGCACTTATGTAGTTATTTAATTAACTGCATGATTGAAATATAAAATAAATATTCTTACTTTCTAGGTGGTGTCAACTGTGCATTTTCATTGTCTTACACAGTGGTGCATATAATTTTTTCATACACACCAGTGCATATCATTATTTTATAGACACTAGTGCATATCATTATTTTATAGGGACTAGTGTGTATCATTGGTTAATACACACTGATTCTCTCATATTAAATGACCACGTCGCCAAAGCTACAAAAAAACATTTTAGTGGTGCATACAATGTGACTAATTACATCGATGCGTTTGTTGTGTTAAAAATCACTAGTGCATATAATCAATACGCAAGTACTGATACGACATTGAAATTCTATTATTTCTGATGCTCTTTACCTTTGAATGCATCAGTGTGGATACCATATAGTGTATAGCACCGCTGAATTTTGCTATGAAATGCATTGGTGTGCTTAGTTTAAAAGAAACACATCGATAAAAAACATCTGCTAAAACATGTGGAGGTCGAGTTTTTATAGTTATAATATCTATCCATTATGATCTCCATTAAAAAAATCTCTACCATTGTTACACCTAAATATCTTCATCACCATGATCTTGAAATATGTACCTATATGTTTTCCTCAATCCCTAAAAGTATGCAATGTCAAATTGATTGAAAGAAAGGTTTTTATTTTTTTTATTTTTCATTGGTTACAACAATGTTGCACCTTGCACAGTGTCAACAAGCATCATACCTTACCAACACACCCTACACATTGAAAACATGTGTCCTTGGTGCCTTATGTCTTATTTTAACATGCACCACCCCTAATCAACGCAAGTTTCTTGTTGACAAAGTTCAACACCCTTCCTAAAAATGAAAAAAGAAGAAGTTTTCGAGAAGCTTCTAGAAGGAACCTCTCGTGCATGATTATCCCACCTAATGAGAATGAGAGGCACTCCAATTCTCAAAATCTTGGGGATGATACCTCAGTATTCTCCTTGGACTCTTCAACCTGTTCTATCCTGTTTGTGCTATAAATTATTGCTCAACCTTCATTTTTGGCAAAGAGGAGTGAGAGCACCCAAATGTTGTCCAAATAATTATAAGCCTTTTTTTTTGGATCCATTAGAGATTAGGTAAATCTTTGAGGAAAATATCTATTGGAGAGGACTTTAAATGCCTAGGAACCATAGTTGTATTCTTTTCTCAATTTAGTTAATACATCAATGTTTTCCTTTCCCATAAATGATTTCTGATTTTATTTAGGATAAATCAGTTGTGATTTCATTTAGAATACTTATCCTTGGTTAATTAATTTAAATATATCATATCATCTTGTATGTTTTTATTTGCTCTTGTTTTCTAATCAGACGCAGGATATATCTTCATCTACAAGATTTGAGAGACTTAAAATTAAAAAGGATAAGCTTCAGTCGAAGGTATGGATTCATTTTAGTAAAGTGATTTGATTGATTTAGGGAAAGTTTACACTAGCATACCCCCAAAGCGGGTGAAATGAAACACCGAAGAGAACTTCAATATGTTGCAAAAATGAGAGAAAGTTGTGTGTGTAGATAATAGAAGCTTATGTGATGAAAGCAAGTCTAGTGAATCTATGATATGGATAATAGTCAATCAAATTTAAAGGAAAACTCTAGTGCTAGTACTAATAAGCAATAAATAGAAACCATGTAATCGATGACAGCTAAAACAATAAAGGGATACTTAGTTATCAAGTTTGACTCTATTAGATTGATAATCAACATTGGTTTTTCATTTAGTAGGGGGAGTTCAGGAATTGAAGGTTGCAATTTTAAGTGTGAAAGGGACAAAGAGTGAAGGCGCGCCTCTTCATTTTTTTTTACGTGTGACATATGAAGTGTTTTTCGTCCTTGCACAACTATCAGAGGAGAATGATGGTGCAATTTGCATTCCTTCTAATGTTGTAGTGTGTTACATTGCCATGAAGGCTAATGAACATTATAAAACTATAGATTGACGTAAACAAAATCAATATACAAAAGTGTAAACATATATTTTTTCAAACAATAATAATAAAGTAATAAAAGAACCTATTTTTTCTTTGGATATTTGTAAATATGAAAGAAAGAATATCAAATGTTATAATGAATGAAATAAGTACAAGTCTATTCATGCTGTGAAATAAGGTGAAAACAATTATTTAGGGTCATTTCTCATATATTTGTTAGTTGGGTGTGATATTAAAAGAAGAAAATATTGACAAAATTATTTGAAAATTAAAGAACAAACTTAAGATGTGTATGATTTCTAATGACAACATATTGAAGTTTTTCTTGAAGTTTCATTTCCCCCCTTTCAGTGAGTTTTTGAATTTATACTGTGGTTGTTCCTCTAGCCATTTTGTCGTCTTTCGATGGTGTATCGATGGCCAATGAGGAGTTTCCCCCTATACAACACATGATTTTAATAATTTCAAATAATTCATGTGTGTTCTTGGTTTAAACCATTCTAGTCAAGAGTGACATCATTTTATGGACAACCGTAAAATATGATAGGGATACAAGAGATGAGGATTGCGATATATTTAATATTCTAACGTAAAGGAAAATATGTTTTCAAAACATAACACATTTTTCTGTCTGTAATCATTAACACGAAGCATCTCATCAAAGATATCTACTGCAAGGGAGCAAATTGCCATGAACCCCAATTTAATCCGTTGAAGAACAAATGGATCGGATCTCCTGAAGTGCTTTCGTATTCATACATGGTTATGTACCTCATATGGGAGACACTTTCCATTTGGGGATGAAGGTATTCAATCAGTCTTTCAGGGATTGGTATTTCATCATGACCGAGCAGGGAAATGCCCTTTTTTTGCTCGATTGCGAATTTCATTACCTTGTTGTTCAGATGGTCGACGCGGTCTCCGGACAAGAATGGATATACTACACCGCTCGTTAAGATGGGCTCGCCTGTGGGATAATCGATGAAGTCGATGACGATGTCTGCAATCTCAAAAGGACCCAACATGAATTGTTTGATAGTCACATGAATTGCTAAGTAGGCCAAGTCGGAGCCTACATGCGTCCTAGTCATGCCATTGCTCAACGCGAACCTGTAGAAGCGAGCGTTACTGTCATTCATGATTTTGAATCGGCATTTCCTTCTATGCACCTTCAAGTAAGGCCATGCCTTGTCGTTCACTATGATTGGATCTTTGAAATACTCTGGTTGAACAGATAATCAAACACCCATTTAATTAGCCTAGATTCCATATATAACAATCAATTGGTCACAAAGCCAATTTCAGAAGGCCAGATTGACATATTAATAGACAGGAAGTCATTGATAAGATCTATTATGTGGCCCATTCTACACTCGAGTATGGGCAATATTCTTGGGCATTTCATTCTACAATTTTGTATAAGGAAATTGTAATATATATGCAAAAAGGTATGAGGAGTTTAGTTACAGAGTAGGAAATGAGGAAGCTAATTAGGAAAACACATCCTACAACAAATCATGAAACACCCATATAAATAGCGCGGGCTCGAGAGACAATAGATTGGCATATTAATAGACATGACATCATTGAAATGATTTTAGATTGTCCATTCTTGAAAGATTCTTGAGCATTTAAATTCAGTATAAAGAGATTTTAATATATATTTTAATATATATATATATAT
>LPNX010279392.1:98886-200501 GCA_001517045.1 Pseudotsuga menziesii
TATTACAAACTTTTTTAGAGTATGATATTATCATGATATAAGTTTAAAAGTTTTAATATTTGGGTTGGAAAATGTTTGTTTCTTTTAGGTATTATTTTGACAAAATTTGATTTAAATTTATGAAAAATGAGGTTATAGTTGGATAGTTTTAGAATTTTGGGTGTATGCTAAGTTTTTGAGGGTGTTAATTTATTTTTACTATCAAAATTGCAACTAAAAGACACTTACATTTAAATTTTGCAAAATTCAAAAAGTTAGATTTCAAGAAAATAAATAGAAGTCTTAAATTTTTAGACATCTCCAAAACCAAAATTGAATTAAAAACACATAAATTCTAAAAAACATAGTAATTAATATAAAAATAGGTTTATAGATGAAAATTTTAAAAAAATAACTTAAGAAACTATTGATAAATTTAAATTTGCTATAAAAAATTTTATAAAAACTTTGTCACATAAATCTATAAAAATATGTAATTTTCTCAATATAAATAAAACCCTAATACCTATACAAAACATTAATTTTAAGAAAAAAAACAATATAATTAAAAAATAGGTATATTTTAAAAAGTAAACAGCTACTTACATTACTATAACCCATCCCTTGACCTCGGCCATCCCTCTACCTCGGCCCTTGAAACCCCAAATCTACCTGAATCCTAAAACTCTAAACTATTTTGCGACATGATTTTGATTGATAAATGTTGATAAATGGCCTACTCGGCTAGGGCTAGAAAAAGCACTAAGTTGGATTGGTAGAGATTTATAAAAACTCATTCTCCTTTGTTACAATTTGGAAATTAATGAGTTAGGTTTGAGTTCTTTTTTAATCTAGGGCTTTTTAAATAAAAGAAGGAAAAAAAAATCCATAATATGAACATAGAACCCTCACTCTTGTAAACATATATTCAAAACAAGCTAGTGCCTCTACAATGTCCTCCCAAGAATACAACGTGCTCACAAGGGAGGGCTAAAATAAGGGGGTTTATCTCCTCACTGAAGGTCTCTCTTCTCGGCTCTTTACTGAAGGTGTTCCTCATGGTAGGAAAGATAAGGGTTTACACCAGCTACTATTTTATTTATTTATCGGGTTAAAAGTCACTTTCTACCGGGCTAGAGTGAGGGAATAAAACAGGTCGGGTTCACACATAGGTACCCACATCCTATGGGAATTAATATTCACGCTGCTGGTAGTAAACCGTACCTCCTACTGCGGATAGGTAATAAAGGCGGCATAAGGAAAGATGGTTTTAGTTAGCGGCAGTCACGAAACCATGCACTTAGATTGGTGATAGGTCTAGCATCCTTCATATATTGGACTTAGATTGGTGATAGGTCTGGCATCCTTCTAATAGAATCAATCTTATGCTAGTAAGTCCAAAAGCTGCTGGTATCGCAGGACAAAAGCTGCTGGTATCGCAGACTTAATAGAATCATATGTTACAGTCTAGAATCGTATGTGACATTTGTAACATTCTGCATTGTGCCGGCTTCAGTCCCATCCGGGTAACAATCCCAGTAACCACCCCGATCAGTAGATTGAAAATCGACTGCAATCTCAGTAAGTAGATTGAGAATCCATGTTATCTATTAAAAATAAAAGCTGCCCTCGGTAACGGTACATCTGGCCGTCTGGGGGCTACGCGTCTGTGATTCATTATCACTTCGATTTCGAAGTTTAGAATGTGTTGGTTTTACGTTAACCAGCTCAAAAACTCATGAAAATTGGAACCATGGAGTCTATTTTCCTAATGGGTAGGCTATTCCATCATTTTGCAGACCTTAGCACACAAGGAATACGCTTTCTCTCAGGTAATTTGCAGTTTTCTCATCAATTTTGTGTAGTTACATCAATTCACTCTGAATTTGTAGTTGCTTTATTTATGATTTTGCAGTGCTTCATTCTCCAAGAACGTAGTAACAAATTTATAGGTATGAAATAGATCTGTTAAAGAAATTCGCCATCAGTTTCCCTCCTGAGCAATCCATTACCTCCGGAGCAATCCTGTCAAGGGAAATGCCTTCGGAGCAATCCTGCCCAAGGGAAATTTCAGCAGATAGATATGAGTTTGGACGGAGAGCCTCACCAGGTGCAGCCATAAGTAAAGGACCCACCAAGCACAACTACACCACCACCATCAGTCCTGCCTGATAGCCATTGTTGTAGTTTTAGGCAGCGCATTAGCGGTGCTAAGTTACTACAAGATTTTTGCCAAAGTATTGCAAAGCTTCTCAATGGACACCCTTTTTCAGGAGGAGAGTTAGGAGTTTAGACTCTGAATAGATAATACAAGCCGATGCTTATTCACTGGAACGATTCCAAGACCCAGAAGACTGGTAGATAATTACTCAATCATATGGCCTGGATGAAGCTGTGATCAGATCCATTCCTCTGTGCAGATTCATAGAAGCTCATAGACAGACAGAATGGAGTGTGCAGTTTGTCTGGTTGTGTTTCAGGAGAATGAGGCTCTCAGGCTTCTTCCCAAATGCAGTTAAAGAAAATATGACATGACGGCGAAGACCGCTGTGAAATATTGTCAGCTTAATGGGTGAACCCGACTATTTTTTCTAGGATATCCTGTTGTCGGATGCCTGCTAGCAATCTCGAAGAGTTTATGCCAATGGGAGTGATGATCTGAGCCATCTGACAGCTGAGAAGGACGATACAGTTACTTTGAAAAGGACAATACAGTTATCTTTGCAGAGTGCGCCACTGGTAGCTCAATGCATTGGCTTATACTTGCAACATGTGGCGCCATTGTAAGTCACCTTGAACCTTTAAGTTTAATTTTCTTTTTTGATTAATGAATTTGTATTTTTCAGATGCATTTCTTGTTTGTTACATTAATCATATTTTCTCAGAAGTGATTTTAAATTCAAATTGGTAGTTCTTTTTTAAACAAAATTAGTTTATAAGATTCTTAAGTTTTCTTATTTGTTTTTTTGTTGGAAAATACTTTTTCTTTGAAAATTATTCATTTTGTAGATCTATGAATATTGTTGTAATTCAGTAGAACATGAAAGATTTTGTGTTTTCATCTTCATTCAGAGATTAAGCTTTGAGTTTAGAGACTAAAGAAAGGAAAACATTTTCATTTTTCATTTTTATTACATGTATTAATTTATAACACTTTCCTCAATGAGCTTTTCATACAGGTCAATGCTTCAATAATTCAAGAATGAATGATAATAATGAAATCCCATGATCAAGGCCAGAGATGCCTCAAATGAATCCCATAAAGTAATTACAGCGTGAAAAGTTGTCAGTATCTTGTAAAACCTTGAACTTCTCCTTCACGATTATGGAAAACTCTTATTACGGGTGAAATCGTGAAAAATCTAATAGTAAATCCCTACCAATTAGAAAATAGACACAGAAAACACTTTTCGTGACAAATTGTCTTCTGTATATTCATTTCCATTTACTTCCTCTACATTGAACTTCTCAAATACGACAATGCTTAATTTCACAAAAGGATTAATAAAGTCTGACAGGAGGCTTTCCAAGTTCCAACTTCTCACTTTTTCACTTCTAGATTTTTCTTTACGGTGTTCTATGAGATTTTTATCATGTGAAGCAAGTTCACTTGTTTGGAAACATGAATACAAAATCAAAATTGAAAGCAACTGATAAATTGAATTTCTGTAAGAATGTGTGGTTGTTTGAATATCTTGGTGTGCAAGAATTTATTTTGAGAGCTTTGGCTATGAATATTGTGGTAATCATTACCCATCAATTTTAATTTTTTTCCAAGGATGATCTTATAGTGGTATTTTTTTAAAATACCATAGGCAAATTTTGAACTAGAATTTTTTGTTACCTCTCAACCTATGTTTTATAACTACTTGTTTTTAGTGATTTTAGTGGACCTAATTATTAATTGGTCTGCATGGATGTTATTTAGAAGATCAGATATGAACCTTGGATTTTGAATTTTTAGTCCTATTATTTCATGTTATTTTTTAGTATTTATCAGTTGCTTTGAAATCTGTTTTTATATTTATCTTTCCAAACAAGTGAACTTGTTTTGCATGATAAAAAAATATATCTAGGTTTATTTCTTATAAACTTCCATGTTTTTTAGTTGTTTATAAATGTTACAAAAAATAGCATCTTAACACTTAGAGATCTTATTGAAGATACTTATTTTCTCCATTTTCATTAGGTTTTTTAGAAGGAATTGATAGGAGAGAGATAATTGAAACCGCAAACTGCAAATGTTCCACCATCTGATCCGTATGTTTCTTAATTTTAATCTGCAAAACCATTAATAAATCAAACATATACAAACCAAAGTCCATTTTGAAGCAATTGTTTCCTATGAGAAATATTGATATCCTATATATGATAAATTTCATTAACATTGTCAAAACCCCAAAATTTCGAAAAATTTAAAACCTTTTTAAAATAACATATAATCACATTAAATGAAGTTGCTAACTGGTTGATTAGTTTATGCTATTTAAATTGTAACTGAATAGTTATTTAAATACTCTGTACCTTGAAGAGCATTTTTCTTTCCAGCTACTCATTATTTTTCTGTTTGCGACATAAAGTGGTTTGTCGTAAAGGGCTCGGCTTACTTAGCTTTCAAGCTAACGCAGCCGGTTCCTTCTATTACAGGTATACAGGTAAGAAGTATGGTTCGATGCTAACAAGTCTTTGAAGTTTACAGTACAAATTCTTCATACAATTTGTTTAGTAAAAGTTTAAACATGCTAGACAGAAATATCATGCTTCTCAAGGTATTATCTTGTTATTTCTGCTTAATTTTCCTTTAAGACTTAATACTAAAGAGATTGCATTTTTCACATACAAACAATAGAAGACTATTCCATACAGAGTCATGAGGTTTAGTAGATTTACAAGTACGAAAACCTTAAATGTTCATCCTGAAGATAAGTATAAGAACGTATATATATTATTCCTTTACTTTAACAGCTTAGCATGGTAGAAAGATCACAGCTTCACAGGTTTTATTTATTTTAGTCAAAGTTATAATAATAACATTCCATGCTTAGCTTGCATACTGTTCAATTTTTCAACTGATGAGGACTATTATTAAAATCAATTCATAAATTTTATTACTGAAGCATTTAAGATCTATGATCTGAAACAAGTATTCCATTTATAGTTTTAAAGTCTACATTCTTTTAGAAGGCTAGACTCATTCCAGAAGTATCACTGGGTTGGAAATTCAAAACTGTTAAAAATCAATCCTAAACTCATTATCTTTAATTCTTTTATGATGTATCAAGACTAGATTAACAACAAAGAAGATAGAAAGAGTAATCCAATTCTATTCTACCTTACTTATGGAGTCTCTTATAAAAATTCTGAGTTCGGGAGTGACATAGTCTAGTTGTCACCAAAAGAAATGTTATGACTATAACAAGGATGAGTTATCTCTATCCATAAATATCTAATTTATTTGATTAGGACAACCAAATCGAATGATGAATAACCTAATAGAAACACCATTTAATTGTATATAAATCTATACATCAAGGAGTAGATAGGTTTATCATCTTCTTTTGAAACCTAAAATAGTTGGCATCGTGATTGTAAACTATGACAACTAAACAAATACCATAATCTATTATTCTATGACTCTTTAACACATAAACAAACCTCTAGGCTTGAGTGCATGATGCTATGGAACAAACCATATAAACAATATGATCATAAACATTGGACTAATGTACAAACAATACGTAGCATGAAATATGTATAAACTTTATACTAATGATGCGTTGTTGACAACATGATGTAGGTATATACCAAGGTGTAAAACTTCCTATGGAACATTCCAGCGATGATTTTGGTTGATAACAATCATCGGTCGTGGACTTTGGAGTGATAGCCATATTATGTCAATTATTAAAAGTGTTACATGGATGCATATCAGCCATTCTTTGGCGCTATAAGTTGTTGACTAAACCCTAACTCTTCATTTCCTTTTTTCCCTCGGGCCCCTTGGCCGCTCTGCAAACTCTTCGAAACCATACTGCTGTTGTGTTGACCTTCATTGCACCTCCTGGTGCTTCAGCTCCTTGTGAGCTCTGCTACTGCAAAGTGAGGGTTATTAGGTTGTACATTTACTTGTTGCTTACCTTTGTAGATTCGCCACTGTTTGGTTTGCTCGGTTCTATGACAGTCCTGCTCCTCTTATTACCGCGAGAGTGATTATCCCTTCGGATTATCGTGGCTGGTGCTACCTGCAGGCTGTGAGTTAAATGATAGAGAGGGAACGTTGCAACTGTAGGGTTTGTACTTCTTTTGTTGAATCGTTGGGGGTTTCCTTTTCTTTTAAAGGTTAAGAGAATTAAAGCTAGTCCTTCGCCATCGATTTGGGAGGTTCTCTATTCAAACTGGTTGTGACATTATCTTGAAGAATACCCATTGCTACGGTATCTAGGTAAGAACCGTTTCTTATGATGTCGAGTTATCAAATATTATTACACTTCTTGTATTATTATAAAAATAACTGAGAGTCGGCTTTAAAATGGTATTACAGATGCCTACCTGCTGCACTATCCTCTACAAACAAAAGGAGCACTAGGGTTTCAACAACATGGGCCACGGTAAGCCTTGGTCATTCCACGGCTTATCATCTTTGTCTGCAACCTTAAGAGGTTGCTTTGGTTGGTCGAAGCAGCCCTCGTTGTTCTCCTTGCATTTATGGGTTATTTGTTTTACAGTTTTTAGCTCTATGGGTAAAACCCTAGCTCTTAAGAGAGCCCTCCGGCTACGGCCGTGAATGTATAGCTTCGATTTTAAATACTGTAGGGTTTATAAAATTTGTAGGTTGTAAGCCTTCGTGTTACTGTGTTAAAGATTTTTTACAAGCTATAAGCCTGCATGTATATTTTGTTTATGGCTATGGGTTATTAAATGAAACAGAGTTCAATTGTTCTTAAGATTATTTGTTGAAGGTAAGGTTTTTACCCTCAGTTCTATGATATTTTGAAACTGTTTCTCCTTCTTGCATATCCTTAATGCAGTAATGGAAAGATTTAAAAGTAAAAGCATGCTTAGTGTGTTTTATTTAATAACCCAGCCGTAATAAGAATATTACTAGTTCTTCTTATTTAATAAAATTTAAGATGAAGAGACATCTGTTTCGTTAGGTTACTGCTTAGGTTTAAATACTTAAGCTCGATTGTCGAGCGTCCTATACTCATACTTTTTCTTTTGGTACAAATATACCTTTGATTTATTTAATGCATTATTACTTGTTTTAGATCTGTACAATATATAAATAGCCTTCACGCTCAGTACAACCTTGTAATATTGTTTTTATATTTTGATATTAAGTATTATAATGCTACTCTTTTGTAATATTTTAATTATTACCAATGTCTTTTAATAATGTTTAATTTACTTTATTTGTTTACAATGAGAGTTTAAATAAACTAAGTTTGTAGTTGTATACTAATATACTACTTGAATGTTATTATAATGTATATAATGTTGATACGTTATAGGTAATATAATACAATATTACTTCTTCTTAATGTTACTTAATAATATTATTTTAATGTTATTTACCCAATATTGATTTGGGTTCTGTATGTAGTTATAAAGCTTGAATATTTCTATATATTACTTATTAAATATTTAAAGTATATTTTTCTATACATAACTATATAAATTCCTGTGAGTATTATAACAATTATCTATCACATTAGATAATAAAAATAACAGTTTTGAAGTATGTTTAGACTTAACTAAAATAATAGAATATTCAGTGATATAATAAATGCATTCTTAACTAAGATGCAAACTAATACTAGTAGAAATTAACTGCGATATCAAACAGATAATTAACTGATAAGAAATTATATCCTATTGTCAGTATTATTTTATTTTAACTCTAAAAGATTAACTCCTTTTGAAACTAGGAGATAACAATCATAACTTAAACTGCAGAGATACTTAGTCTATCTTTTCATTTTTACTGCTAGTATTTACAAAAGAAACAAAGGCACAGTACTAGGAATAGTTTATAAGAATGTAAGAAAAATACTTGTAACTTATGAAAACACTTGTGGTAGCTGCAAGTAATATAGGAAACTCAGTTCAAAAGAATACTATTTCTTACACTGAGATATTGTGCTAGAGTACGGTCTGGTGATACCAGATGTGGAAAAACACAGTAATTACTAACAAGTTTAACTACTGATATTCTGAGATACTAACTTTACTGCAATTAACTAACTACTCGGACATATAGCTAAACATAACATGCACTCATTTATACTCAGAAACATAAAGAAATAAATGACAGAACCTATTTAAGCTATGGACAACAACAGCAATGGGAGGCCGTTCCTCCCTACCAACTCCTGGAGAGCGCTCAGACAGTGACTTCTCAGGACCCCCGAGCTTGCTCTGGTCTCCCTGGCTGGAACTAGGTGCAGCAAATCAGATACCAGTCTTCAACTCAGTATTACCTCAGAACTATCAGTCAGTTCTCTCAGCCCAAATAGCTGTAATAAAAATAAAGTTACTGCAGCAATCCACTCAAAACACTTCCTTACTGTTTTTCCCTCTTTCCTCAATGAAATTCCTGAATAACATTCACCTGAATGAATTCTCTCTAGAATAAAATATGAGCAGCCTTAGCTCTCCTCATTGAGTTCTTTTAAAAGATTGCCTAGGTCTTAGTTGGGTTAGCTGTCATTTAATGAGCCATCTGCTCAGATTCCTCTTTCTTGGGGAATCATGACCCCAAATATAGGGAAGTTGCCACCAGCAACTTAGGAAGTGTTTGAGGATGCTGCCACTTGTACTTTTCCTTTCCACCTAGTTCCATCCACCAGTTTGACCAGTAACCTCTTTTAACAGCTCTCCCATGCTGTTGTCTCCATAATTTATTTATTATTAATAAAATATTCTGAATTACACTCCATAACTGTTGACTCTGCTCAGTCATCAATCCTTACTTAGGATTAAGTTTAACATAATGTCTCAGAAATATAATAAAATGATTACATAATTTTACAAAATTGGGGTATGTGACAAAATAATGAAAGGAAATCAAAGAGATGGATACATAATATCACCTTGGATAACTTTGTTGAGTCATCGGATTAGGGTGAAGGAGAAGATACAAGAATTTTTTAAAACAAAGAAAGCATAGGCATTCATCACCACAATAAAGACTGTTGTGATCACTACAACAAAACCCTGTGATTAACGACTCTTTTAGCTTCTTTTTTGGTGTCCACTGTCACTTTTAGTGTATTTTTCATCATTTTTTGGACAAAGTGGACACTTTTCCATGGGATGGCACTTTTAATAGCCTTATTTGCATCTCTTTTTAAAATTTGGTGCTATTTTGGATGCTAATTAGAATCCCAATTAGTGTCTCAATCAACATCCTTATTGGCGTCTCAATTAGCGTCCCATTCAACATCCCAATTAGCATCCCAATTACTGTCCCTTTTTAAATTAACATCCCAATTGGAATCCCAATTAGACTCCCTATTAGAATCCCAATTAGCATTCCTATTAGCATCTTAATTAGCATCCAAATTAGTGTCATTTTTAAATGTTGGCACTATTTTGGATGCTGATCAACATCCCAATTAACGTCCCAATTAGTATCCCAATTAGAATCCCAATTAGTGTCCAAATTAGCATCCCAATTATTGTCCCTTTATAAAAGCTGGCGCTATTTTGGACAATAATCTGCGTCCCAATTAGAGTCCACAAAAGAATCCCATATAATGCCAATAATAGCCTAAAAAAATGTCATGAATAACATAGAACCATATATTAATGAGGGGCTAGTGAGAGGAATTGCACCATGAATTTTGAAAGGAAAAACATTCAACATAGCACCAAGTATAGAGCCAGGAATTGCGCCTAGTGCCTCGAATTCCAACATAGTGCCTGGAATCATGTCATAAATTTCAAAAGGAACCGCACTAGGAATTGCACTAGATTTAGAGCTAGAAATTGTGTTTGGAAAACATCTCACATAACATCAGATATATCAATGTCAATGTCAATGATCATGATTCATGTGATAGTACTTTTATCGCAATTATATTGATGATGAATATGATGATGAAAATGGTGTTGATTTATTGTATGATGATGATGATGATGTGGGTGTGGATGTCAATGATGATTATGCATTTGGTATCACTTTTGGATCCTAATTGATTCTAATGGCACCTAAATGTGTGTAACAACATCTAAAACCCCTATTATCATTGAAATGACTGTAACGACATATAAATGACCTTAACAATTACATGGCATGAATCCTAATGTCGATGAGTGATTAAGAACACTAATGGCATATGCATGACCATAATGATAATAACGACGATGATTTTGTTGATGATGTACTTAATGCTGCTGATGATGATGATAACGAGGATCATGATCAATATGATGTTGATGTACCATATGGCATTGATGATGATGATCATGACAACATTTATTTCCACGATGATGATACATGTCATAATGCTTCTAGATACTACAAAACTTGATATATTGGAGTTAATAACAAGTAATAGAGGTTGTGAGGTGTTTACCATAAAACTATTGTTATCCATTGGGTTTTACATTGATTGATATGGACATTGATTTTAGTAGTTCCCCCACCCCTCCCACACCCCTCTTGCAGAAAGGTAGTACAATACCACCTATCATGGTGCCACAAAAATGTCACCCTGCAAGGTTGTTTAGGAAACCCCCCCCATCCATACCCTCATTTTTAACAAGAACATCCAAGGCACAAGGAGTGGATATCAATCTTAAAGCAAAATATAACTTTCTTTGTTCTCTTAACAACATTTTGGTCTTGGTTTAAAATGGAATGAAGAAACAAGCATTTAAATAATTCCCATAGTGTTACTTTGAAGAAGTGGATCAATGTTTTTTACATCTTTGAAATTATAAGAGGACACCTCTCAAGGAAAAAAAAAGTTAGTTGCTTAAGTTTTATGGCATTGGTGGATTTTTCGTTAAAGATTCAGAATAATTGGTTCAATTTTCGACGATTCTTTTGAGGTTTTTCAAATTTCTATTAAAGTTTAAAGAAGTTTCATTTGTTATTTGAAATGTGCTTGAACTAACATATTTGAGTATTATTTTTTATTTTACCTACTACGAAGCCAGGCGAAGGACTTTGATATACTTTATCGGATATCTTTGTTGTGCACTATGGAAAAGCTCAGGTCACGATATGTAGGAGTGTATTCATTTGTAGAGGAAACCCAAACATCTCCACTTTTTGAGGATAAAAATATGTCAATGATTTGTAAAACAGTCGCATGCAGATAATGTCGGGTGGGAGTGGGGCCACATACGCATTTCTAGGTTTGCATCGTGGTTAAATATCCCATGTATTTTCCATGAGTATTAGTGGTAAATTTTATGGCTCAATACCTTCAATTTCAACCTCCACCAACGAAATGATCCCCAAGGATCATGCTTAGTTTTATCAACCTTGACATTTCTACCAAATCACACTTGTAGAAAACAATCTCTTATGAAGTACATGTGTGATTATTTGGAGCCTCACACATTTCCCATAAAACCCAATGATAAATTTTATGGCCTAATAGGTACCATATATTTCATCCTTAAACCATGGTCTAAGAGGGGACACAAAATATGAGATATAATGGACAAACCAAAACCTAANTACCTCACCTCTTGTGCACTTCCAATCAGTCACACCGCATTCCATCAGGTACATGCATATACCCATTGCATAGGCACATGCGTTCAAAAACGTGTTCGAAGACAAGGGATATGAACTCCAATGGAGCCTCGAAGATGGGATTCCTCATGTATGATGTTGTTTCTCTTAGCTTAGTAGTATTTTGAACTCATGGAATCAACCTATTGCCAATTTCAAATATAAGGTTAGTCGAGAATCACTTTCCACTTGTCATGATTAACTGTAGTTCATAACATCTTTCCAAACTTGTTGTTTGGATGCCTCCTCATAAGTGGAGGATTCTTAATCAATGACATGGATTATTTGAGATATCAAACCAGAGAAACCTTGAAGCATCACAATAGGATTATTAAAGAGATCAATTGAATAATCCCTATCCTCCTCTCTTTGCTCATATTAAAGGGATGAATCACAGACTTGGCTCACTTCTATATCACTCGGAGGATCTCTGAATAAATTTCTCAAGGGAGATCACATATTTACTTTGTAATCCCATTCTGCTGGAGTTTGAGGAGAACAATTGGCTCCCTCTTGATCTCTAAACTTACCATTTGTTCCAATCTATTAAGGAACAAGCCATTAATAACAAATGTCTGGCATATTCTCTTTTGTTGACTCTATGATGACACCTAGGAGGCTGAATATCTAGGATAACTAATCCTACATTCTGTGGATCCTCTTTATCCATCTATACCTCAACACTTATCTCCCTCTAATAATAAACATGATATGCATACTTCATTACTTCTCATCAGATCAAGTCACATCAACCTCCTCCTGTGGATCTTTCCTACAAGTTTAATTTAGTTCTATAGTAAACAATATCCAATATCAATTTTATATAATGAAATGGTCTTAGAATCCATCCTTACATTATCTATATTCCATGAAGAGAATATCAATCACATATATGCAACATGTCATGACAATACTATATGAAATCTGGACCTATTGTTCAAACATCTCTGGGTAGAAAACTAATTTTATTAGGTACCCTTCCCAAATGTGTGTCATTTTTTACACTGAAAACTTGTGTATGCATGTTTCAGCTTTAAAAATAAATAATTTTTTTAAATAAATTCTGAACGAAACTCACTAAATCAGTCATAAATGAATTTGATATTTATTATAATGAATGTTGAATAAACAAGAGAGAAGTATACAAACATAAATACATGGAGTTAGGTGCTAACCCAAAACAGATGAAGTTATAAACAATTTGGAAATTCAAGGGGTTTTGTGACTAAGGTACTGACCAGGGAAACATTTCTTGCAGCCTATAGGTAATTACAACATTTAAAACTCTCAATTATGCTAACAAAGACCCAATTTGTCTAATGTTTTACTATCACTAGAAAAATCTAAGCATGAGAAGTTGGTGGCCTTATGTGCAATAAGTTTGTCATTATTTCGTTTTTAAATAATCAAACTTAAGTCTCAGTATGAAATATATCTTTCTTTAATCATAAATGCACATTATTTCTCCCAACAATTTTTTGGCTAGAACTTTCCAAAAATTTTCCAGGAGGGAATATGTCATGTTCCTACCATAGCAACTTTTTTTTCTATAGCATCTACAGTGTATCAAAGAATCAGATGTGGGATGTGCATGCATAATAGTCCTTAGTTATAACTATGAGCTGAAGATTTAAAGAGAAGAGGATGCGAATTCATGTAATTTTTATATGTATTTTGGTGGCGAGTGTAACGTCCCCATACCCCATAATGCGCATTTATTAAAATTTTGGCCTTAAGAACCTTTATTCTCCTTTCTAACACTAGGCATGGACATTAACTCACACTTCCATCTTCATTTCAATGCTTAGGAACCCTTTTGCATCACTGTAATAGCCCTTTCACCCTTAATAGATCCATTTTGTGCGTAGAAACCTTCTTCCTCACTGCACCTGTCACCCATGCACTTCCTCTCCCACCCTTTTGACCTCAGAAATCGAGAATAAGAAGTGTAACATGCAATGGAAAACACTCATCCACTCTTCCTCCTACTACCTTCCTCTTTCCACCTTCTGCAATTTGGAACTCGGGAATTAGAAACTTGAATGTGCGACAGAACCTTTAATGGCCTTTTCGTCTTCCACCTTCCACCCTTCTACTTTCCTCCTTCCACACTTTCAAAATTGAAAATCAGAAACATAACTCTTTGATGGATTCCTTCAACCATCATTTCGTCTTCTACCTTCCACCTTCTGTCTTCTGCCCTCAGAACTTGGAAGTCAAAAAAATATCAATGACAGAACCTCTATCCTCGTTTTCACTTTCCGTAGTCCTCCTTTCTGCCCTCCAGTGCAAAACTTGGGAATAGGAAGACAAACTTCTTTTCCTTATCCTTTCTCGAGTTTTCCACCTTTCACCTCCTGCCTTCCACAGGTCGATCCCAAAAGTCAGAAAAAATCACTTTCTTCCTGGATTTAAACTTCTTTCTCCCACCTCCAGCATTCTGCCTTCTACTGCGGTTCCTGGGGTGCGAAAACACTTAGATCATTTGTGAACTGAATATTTAACCAAGATTCTCTAGCCTCCAAGGATTTAAGCAAAATGTATGGAACATACAAGGTAATCAGAAGTAAAATGCAAGGAAATATACACAGTAAAAATGTCTACTTAGTCATCATCAAGCATCCAACATGAACATAATGATTCGTAGACAAGTATATGGCATAAACAAGCATAACAGAGATACTTCTACAATAGTGAATCCTACTTCATTCATAGAAAACATTCTTCCTTATCAACTCATCATATAAATTCATAAGAAAATTCAATGCATAAGCAAGAATAACAGACAATACTTATCTTGATCATTAAGTTGTTCCACAACTAGCTATGCTGCTGCAAGATTGCACCCAATCATAGGCCAAAGTGCTCATTAATCTCTCAAAACATTGCCACCCCCGATCTGGGCATGATTTCCACAAGGAACTAGGGAAAAAAACAGGCTTACACATGAGCAAACATAATCACACAGTCAATCCAACACACTGCTGGGTTTCACAAACTATCAAGCTAAGCCAACATACCATTGGGTTTCACAGGATACTAGGAAAGAAGCCAAAACATCACAAGACACAACCAGACAAACTAATAGTTGGGAATATTAGGATGCTAAAGAAATTGAAAGGTAGAATTTCTAAGCTAGTGAGCTCAACCATAGAGCCATGGGATCCTACACAACATCTCGCTTGGCCTCCTCAATACTTGCACCGCCAAACACGAGGAATTATTTCCTTCGTTGTTACATAGTCTCTCGGGCCATACCTTCCCTTTTAGTGCTCTTCAAGGTGTGCAGAAAGGATTTACTAGCCCTCTTGATCCGTTTATGAGGTTCCTCTCTTCACTAGTTTTATCATCCCATTATGGCCTCTTCCATTCCTTGGTATTCAACCAAATCAAGGATGCACAACACAACAATCCACAAGGAAAACTGATCCTGACAAAATCCACTATGTAGCATAGAGGAAATAGGGTCTCATACCAAAATGTCACACATACAACACTGTGGAACAATACGTCTGCAACTCAGGATGGTCGAACCACCAAAAACATGTATGAACAATGGATCAGAATGATTGAATGCTTTGGGAAAACAAAGGGGTAGGATGGTGAACAACCATGAAAAGAAAACATGACCTTCCCCACTGACTCAAACAACAACACAAAAATCATGAATTCCCCATCGTTGAGTGCGACTCAGGGATGACGAAATGGGCATGCATTCCCATGTGGGTTTAATTTTTGCTGAAGCAAGAATATGGGTTGTATAGACTGCATAACTAGAAGATTACTCAGTTAAGCCATCATACTGCCATGCCTTGCTCTTCCAAAGGAATTAACTACCTCAACCAACTTCTGGAATAAATTGATGATTGAGGACAGAGGACAAAAAGATAGCTGAGGGTTCATGGGTTTCCCCATTGACATCTGGGGTTTTGACTAACTCCCCACCCTATCCCTTGTGGAATCATGCCCCCATCTCTTTAGAGTTTGGAGCCCCATAGCTACTTGTGGAATTATATTAATTTGTACATTTACATGATATATCAAAATATATCTATCGTGCTTGACTTATCACCAAAACCATAGGTATCAACCTTGAACACCTATACACAAACATCAATCAATGATAGGGCCTTGGCCTTGAGATCCTCTCCATGGTTTTCATAAAATATTTACATTGTGCACAATTTAAATACCATGGGGTCAAAATTGGGGTATTACAATCCCCTCGCCCTTCAATCAACACTGTCCTCGGTGCTTTACAACTTCAAAAAAAATGCTACACTAGCACCACCCTCAGTGCTCTGCAAAATTGATCAAAAATTGATGTCCCGATCGCATGGCATCCTCCAACTCCTATGTAGCCTCTTCAGGGTTGTAGTGCTCCCATTGCACATTTTCCTGTCCAACATCTCGATTCTAGAGCACTGTGACCTTCATGTTGAGGATGCGCAATGACTCATTTTGGAACTCTCCCTCAAGATCCACCTACATCACATCCCAATCAATCACACGGTTAGGATCATGTACATATTTCTTAATAAAAGAAACGTGAAAAAAATTATGACCCTTGGTGCTAGAAGGCAATGCAAGTCTATATGCAACTGACCCTATTTTCTCAAGCACTTCAAACAGCCCACAGTATCTAGGAGACATCTTGGCACAACTTCCAATGTTCAGGGAACTCTTCCTTAAACTCACTCTGACATAAACATGATCCCAAATACTGAACTCTTTGTCCACCCTATGCTTATCAACATAGATTTTCTATCTATCCTAGGATGCTTTCATATTCTGTCTGATCTTTGCAACCTCCTACTCCATATCCTTGAGCAATTCTAGACCAAGTACAATTCTCTTCATTGGATTATCCCATGTCATATGTGTCCTACACCTTCTTCCAAAGAGAGCTTCATAAGGACTCATCCCAAAGGATTCACGTTGTCCATTATTATAAGCGAACTATACCAAGTGTAAGTAATCTTCCCACTTTGATGGTTTGTCCATCACATACATGCAAAGCATGTCTTCTGGAACTTGATTCACTCTCTTTGTATGTCCATCAGTTTGGGGATGGTAGGAAGTGTTGAAGTTTAACTTTGTACCCAAATCTGCAAACAAACCCTTCCAAAAATTGGAAGTGAATTTAAGATCTCTGTCGGAGATTATTGCCTTAGGCAATCCATGCAATATGAAGATATTCTTCATGAATATTTTTGCAATGGCATCAGTCTTATAACTATAATTGTTTGGTATAAAATGTGTTTCCTTTGTCAACTTGTTCACCACAACCATGATGGAATCATGTTCTCTCCAAGTCATTGGAAATCCAGTAATAAAGTCCATGGAAATAACTTCCCATTTCCATTCTGGAACTTCCAAAGGATGCAACAAACTGGCTGGTTGTTGATGCTCAACCTTCACCTACTAACATTTCATGCACCTTTAAATGTACTCATCAATGTCCTTCTCCATTCATGGCCAACAATATTGCTTCCTCGTTGTAGCATTTTTCTTATGATATCATGGGTGGCCAGAATATGGAGTTTGATGGATCTCATCCATAACAATTATCCTCAAATCTTCTACACTTGGAATATAATTTTTTTTCTTGTAAATAAGAAGTCCATCTTCTTCCAATTTATATCCCTCATACCTCTTCTCAAGATTTAGCCACTGCAATTGTCTTTAATCAGTACATACAATTAATCTTCAGCAGTGTGATTAACAATCTGCTGCCTCAAATCTGATTGGAAAATACTAAGAGATGCCAAGTGCATTTCATGCACCTTCCTGCTGAGTGCATCAGCCACTTTATTCTCTTTTGATTTTATGTGTTTGATCTCAAAATCAAACTACATAAAAAATCTAGCCATCTAGATTGCCTAACATTTAGAGTAGGTTGATCAAACAAATACTTCAGATGAAAGTGGTCTGTCCTCAACTCAAACTTTCTTCCTATTAATTAATGCCTCCACATCCTGAGAGCATGTACTATGGCTGCAAGTTATAAATTGTGAGTGCCATAGTTCTTTTCATGATCCTTCAAATTTCTTGACTCCTAACATACCACATGGTTATCTTACATAAGAACTCCTCCATGTCCTTGACCACCTGCATCAATGCACACCACAAAATATTTCTCCAGGTTTGCAATTTTAAGAACTGGTGCACTTGTGAGAATATGATTCAACTATTGGAAGCTTTCTTTAGACCTCGGCATCCATTCAAACTTTATCCCATTCCTCTACAAGGAAGTGATAGGATGCACAACCCTGGAAAATCCCTCAATGAACCTCCTGTAATATCCTACAATGCCCATAAAAGATATTACATCTGTCACATTTCTTGGAGTAGTCTAATTCATAATGGCTTCAATATTTTCACGGTCTACAGATATACCCTCATCTTAGATTATGTGACCGAACTAATGAATCCTATCTTTGCAAAATTCACACTTGCTCAACTTTTCATACAACTTATGCTCCCTGAGCATTTGCAACATCAATCTCAGATGTTCTTCATGCTCTTCCTCGTTCTTAGAATAAATGAGAATGTCACCAAGGAAGAAAAGAAAAAACAATTCTAGATACCTGCTGAAAACACTATTCATAAGGAACATAAATGTAGCTGGTGCATTTGTGAGACCAAATGGTATAATTACAAACTCATAATGTCCATACCTTATCATGAAATCTATCTTATGAATGTCTTCATCCTTGGTCCTTACCTGATGGTAACAAGACCTCAAGTAAATCTTGGAAAATACCCTTGCTCCTCTCATTTGATAAAAGAGGTCATCAATCCTAGGCAAATGATATTTGTTCTTTACAATTCCTTTATTTAGCTGTCTGTAATCAATACACAATCTGAGTGTACCATCTTTCTTCTTCACAAACAACACAGGTGGTCCCTAAGGGGACACACTTGGTCTGATGTACTTATTTTCCAACAACTCTTGTAGCTGCATCTTCAACTCAAGCATCTCTGGTGTACTCATCTTGTAGGGTGTCTTAAACATTGGTTTTTTTCCTGGAACAAGTTAAATTATAAAATCAATGCCCTTTCTTAGAGGAAGTCCTGGAATCTCATCAGAGAAAACATCCTTGAATTCCTTCAACACATGAAAGTCCTCCAACTTAGGAGTTTCATTCTTTGTTGTCTCCAACACATGGGATGCATACACTCTGTAACCTTTCCTATGTAACTTATTTAGCTACATGGCTAAAATATGCCTAACATAAATCACCTCTGGAATTCCTTTGACAACCCTTAGAGTTCCTTCTTCATCCAAGTGCTCAAAAGTCTTGTTGTAACAATCAAGCTTTACTTTGTGAGCTTCTAAACAATCCATTCCAATGAGAATATCATAGCAACCCAGTGGTAGAACATTCAGATCTACACAAGTGACTATCCTGTTCATCTCTAATGGAAATGTCTTTACCACTTCACTGACCTTTCTCTTGGTTCCAGCAGCTAGTTTGACTAACCATGACTTACTATGCTTTAGATTTTTCAAAGAACAAATCTCAAATACTCTAGGAGTAATATAATTGTGAGTAGAACCAGGGTCAATCAAAGAAGAAACATATTTCTTAGCAATCTTACCTGCAAAATCAACCACTGTTGAGTGGTGATATTCCTGGTGATCCTCCACTACTGCATAAATCCTAGGGACAGTCCTTGCTACTTGATCAACGGATTATACCTCTTGAATGTGGTAAGCTAGCCTTACACTCCCATTCTCAAGTGGAAAATTCCTGCACGGATGGGGTCCTCCACATCTCCAACGTTGGAGAGGGTATCTGCTTTATTTTGGATTTCTTGGCTTCTCCCCCATCACTTTAGCTGGTTGGTTCACAACTTGTGATGGCTTATTCTTTTTATTCCTGAAGTTAGAGAGTTTGTAACCTTTCTTCCTCTGATCGAAAATTTTGTTCTTCTTATCCTTCCATGTCTTAATGGTAATTAGGTTTGCCCTTATTCGGATCGTAACAACACTTAGCTTTCCTGATAGCCTCTTCTAGATTTCCAGTCTCATCAAAATCAATCTTGTATTTATACGGCTAATGTAACCCACTTAGAAAATGCTAGATTTTTATTTTGTTGTCCCTGATATACTTAAGATACCTCAATAGTTCCAAGAACTTATTGGCATACTCTTCCATGGTATGCTGCCCCAATCTCATCTCATGGAATCATTTGATCTTACCATCATAGTACCTATCAGATAGGTACTTTTGCATGAAAAAAAATTGGAACTGTTTCCACACAATCCTCCTCTCACTGATCTTCTTCACTTTCATGATGTGCTCCCACCATATGGATGCTCTTCCAGTCAAATTGAAGATGGCTAACCTTGCCTTCATATTTTCGGAGTAGGCTTGGACTTGGAAATATTTTCTCATCCCAAGAAGTCAATATTTAGCCTCTTGACCATTATTTACCTCGCCATCAAACATAGGAGTCTTATCCTTCTTGAATTCATTGCATGAGGTGTTCCTGTAACGCCTCTTTCTCTTATTATTTTGAGCAGAAGAACTTGAATCTGCAGTAGATCCTTCAGAGTCAAATAACCCACTAGAAGGTCTCTTTCTTCTTCTAACACCTCTTCTACTTCCTTCTGTATTTTTTGTTTGATGCTCTAAGTTCATCTACCTCTAGACATATGTCAAACTTTGCAACATGGTTGCATTCAAGTTATTTTTCTCTTCCTGAGCCTTAACAAATATTTCATTTTCTAGCTTATAACTTTGCATCTCCACCCTCAAGCTTCTCATGGTGACTGTAGTATCTGGTGGAGTTTCTTGGAATATGCTTCTGCTGGACTCTGTATCAACATTTCCAACTCAAGGATTTTTATCTGATGACATCTTCCTCATGCTCATAGGGGTTTTGTGCATCATCATACACGCCATAGATTCTAATGGATGAGCCAAAAACCCACTTCTTCAATTTGTACCGTATGATTCTGCAAAATGTGTTAACAACATCATTTGTTAGTTGCAAAGTAAATTCAGAATTTAAAAACCTTATACTTACTGTCACCTGGCCCATCTAGACCCAATGTTGCAACCGACAGCTTTGTTAACTGCTCAACATGGCCCGTTCAGGCCCAGCGCTGCAACCCACAACTCTAATACCAAACTATAGTGTACTACAATGCTTGTATCATAGTGTATTATTATCTCTGCCTATTACTCATTCTGGAGCATTTAGGTCCTAGTGTTGCAACTAGCAACTCTGATACAACGTTGAAACGTCCCCATACCCCATAATGCGGATTTATTAAAATTTTGGCCTGAAGAACCTTTGTTCTCCTTTGTAACACCGGGAATGGATGTTAACTCACTCTTCCATATTCATTTCCAATATTAGGAACCCTTGTACATCACTATAACAGTCATTCTGCCCTTAACATATCCATTCTGTGTGATGAAACCTTCTTCCGCACTGAACCTGTCACTTCTGCACTTCTACTCCTGCCCTTCTGACCTCTAAAATCAGGAATTGAAAGTGTAATATGCGACAAAAAATGCTCACCCACTCTTTTGCTTTCCACCTTTCGCTTTCTGCATTCTGCACTTCGAAACTCAAGAATTAGAAACTCGAATGTGCAATGGAACCTTCAATGGCCTTTTCATCTTCCTCCTTCCGTAATTCTTCTTTCCTCCTTCTGCACTTCAAAACTTGAAAATCGAAAACATAGCTCTTGGACGGAGTCCTTCAACCATTGTTCCATCTTCCACCCTCAAAACTCGGAAGTCAAAAAAATATCAATGACGGATCCTCTATCCTTGATTCCTCATTCTGTATTCTTCCTTTCCACCCTCCAGTGCGAAACTCAAGATTAGAAGACCAACTTATTTTCCTTAGCCTTTCTCCATTTTTCCACCTCCCGCCTTTCGCAAGCAGATTGCAGAAGTTGGAAAACTCACTTTCTGCCTAGATTTAAACTTATTTCTCCTGCCTCCTGCATTCCACCTTCCATTGTGGATCCCGGGGTGCCGAAACACTTAGATCAGCTCTGAACTAACTCTTTAACCAAGATTCTCTAGCCTCCAAGGATTTAAGCAAAATGCATGGAACATACAAGGAAACTAAAAGTAAAATGCAAGGACATATACAGAGTAAAAAACTCTACTTAGTCATCATCAAGCATTCAACATGAACATAATGATTTAGAGACAAGTATATGGCATAAACAAGCATGACAAAGATACTTTTACAATAGTGAATCCTACTTTATTCATAGCAAGCATTCTTCCTTATCAACTCATCATATTCATTCATAGGCAACTTCAATGCATAAACAAGAATAAAAGAGAATACTTATATTGATGATTAAGTTGTTTCGCAACTAGCTATATCGCTGCAACGTTCCACCCAACCATAGGCTGGTGTTGTCACTAATATCTCAATGCACTTCCACCCCCGAGCTGGGCAAGAATTCCACAAGGAACTAGAGAAAAAAACAGGCTTACACATGGCTAAACAGACTCACACTGTTAAGCCAAAACATAGATGGGTTTCACAAACTATCCATCCAAGACAACATACCATTGGGTTTCAAAGGATACTAGGAAACAAGCTAAAACATCACAAGACACAACCGAACCAACTAACAGTTGAGTTTATCAGGTTGCTAAGCCAATGGAAAGGTAGAATTGCTAAGCTAGTGAGCTCAAACACAAATCCATGGGATCCTACACAACATCTGGCTTGGCCTCCTCAAAACCTATGCCACCCAACAAAAGGAAGTATTCCCTTCACTGCTACATAGTCCCTCAGGCCATACCTTCCCTTTTAGTGCTCTTCAAGCTGTGTAGAAAGGATTTACAATCCCTCTTGATCTGTTTGCGAGGTTCCTCTCTTCACTAGGTTTATAATCCCATTATGGCCTCTTCCATTCCTTCATCTTCAACTAAAACAAGGATGCAAAAAATAGAAATCCACAAGGAAAACTCAGCCTTAAAGGATCCACTTTGTAACACAGAGGAAACATGGTCTCATACCACAATTTCACATAGAAAACACTGTGCAACATCACATTCGCAACTCAGGATGGTTGAAATACCACCAACGCGTATGAACAATGGATCAGAATGATCGAATCCTCTAGGACAATAAAAGGGTAGGATGGTGAAAAACCACTAATATAAAAAATGACCTTCCCCAGCGGCTCAACCAACGGCGCAAAAATGAATGAATTCCACCATCACTCAGTGCGACTCAAGGATGAGGGAATGGGAACACTCCCATGCAGGTTTACTTCGTAAAGAAGAAAGACTACGGGTTCTACGGATTGTATATTTGCATGCTTGCTTAGTAAATCCATCAGAATACCATTCCTTGCTCTTCCTAAGGCATTGACTGCCTCAACCAGCTTCTGGAAGAAATTGTTGATTGAGGGTAGAGGAGAAAAAGTTAGATGAGGGTTCATGGGTTTCCCCATTGACATCTGGTCACACCCTATTGGCTCAGGGGCTTTGACTAACCCCCCACCCTATCCCTTGTGGAATCATGCCCCCATCTCTTTAATGTTTGTTGTCCCATAGCTATTTGTGGTATTATATTAATTTGTACATTTACATGATATATCAAAATATATATATCGTTCTTGAATTAGCACCAAAACCATAGGTATCAACCTTGATCACCTATCCACAAACAACAATCAATGGCAGGGCTTGGACTTGAGCTCCTCGCCATGATTTTCATACAATATTTAAATTATTCACAAATTAAATACCATGGGGTCAAAACTGGGGTATTGCAGCGAGTGCTAAGGACAAATGTTGTGAGAAACCACAAATGTTTGGAAGGATGGAAGGAGATTACATCATGGTCATGCCAGTCATCATATTGAACACTATTATTGAGCCAAAAGTTTTTTTTTTAAATTTAATTTTATTAATAATCATTGTGCTTCTTTGTCCAAATGTTTTTTCTAACTCATTGTTTCTCCATATCATGTTCCCAATGGCATATCCATGCATAAATCAACCTCTTCATAGTTTGTGATCCTAGTTTCATTCCATTATTGGTAGTTGCATGACATTGAGTGTTGTTTATATAGTTTTCATGAGTCCATGATATTCATGCAAGAAATGAAGTTTTGTAAAGGAGGACTCATCAAACCGACCATTTGAATCTCATTTTGACGAAAAAATGAGTGGAAATAAGTAGCTAGGTTCACATAGTTAGTAGGCACAAAGTTTTGGGTTTGTTTCAATACTAGTAGTAGACTAGTATTTGTTCTCTGTTGCTACAACCATAGTTGTTGACACATTGTCACAACTTAGATTGTAGCCCCAAATGAATTCAGAGTTATAGTCACATCCCGATGGCTAGTGCCTCACAGAGGTCAGTCATTACTCATCATCTTACGTAGCTAAGAACAGAGTGCGTGACGTGAGTGAGTGATTATAATTTATGATATTTCCAATATTTTGAATTACGAGTCAAACTTTATTGCATAATAGTTTCAAAATCATGAGAAATTTACATTGATGGGTATTTCCAATGTTTTTGTTCTTTTGAAATGTTGATATAAATTATGTCCTTAAGTGAAAGGATAAATTCATATTTTAATTTTTTTTAAAGAAAATTTTAACTTTACACTTCTACGTAGGACTAAAACCCTTTCGAAGGGTTAAATTTAAGTTGAGTGATCCAAAGTATGAGATTTATATTACTTGTTTCCATTTCAAATATTCCAAAATGAGGGAAATTTACCGCCAAATCTAGCATTGTATTCACATTTGTTGAGACTACGAAAAGGGCGCAGCAACTCGTTCTCCAAACTGGGGTAGAAGTCTGAAGTGTGATGGTACCAAGAGTACAACCTAATAGATTTTCAACTTGCATAAGTATATTAAAGGCTGAGATTGATGCTCAAATATTTTGAGGTCTCATATAAGAAGGCAAGGTGTGTCCACTCTGAAACTGGTCTCCATATTTGCTCAATCACAAATAATGGGGTTATTTCTAGTCATTTTGGAGACAAACAAAATTTCAGGAGATTATTAGTTTGTCTAACAGTTTTAGTCCAAGCATCATTACATAATTATGGGCATTTTTTGACCTTCAAACAATAGCCTCCAGTAGTGAGAGGTTTCACTTTTTAAATCTGGGCAAATTTTAGGGCATCCAAGCAAGGTCGATCCACATTCCTGTAGTGGTCGTTTCAACTTCCAAATGTTGGAGATTCCTTGTGGGTAAATATTACAACTATGGTGGTGGACATGGTGGTGAAGTTAATGCTCATTGGTATGGGGGGAAAATGAACCCTATGCTTGGTATTTTGTGGATTGGAAAACCATTTGTCACTATTATGGGTTGTTTCCCTAGTTTTATCACAGCGTGGAGGACTAGCTCGCCCTGCGCTTTTAAAAGGTATGCTCTCTTCTTAGTTTGGTAATGTTATAATTTTGTTGTTTCAGGTGGAGGTTTTAGCATACTATTGATATTTCTCTGTTTCGTTAATGCAGGTGACAACGTTTCCAATTCGTGTATCATGGGGTGTTTGCAAGGCTGACCACGATACCCTTCCATGGGTAAGCCCTATGATAACTTAGGATTATTACCTTAGCATTGAAACATTTAGCAAAGCTTTGAGATCTGTTCTGTAATGGTGAATGGGATCAATGTTTGGTCATGGGTTTCGATTGTATGTGTCTTCTTATGTTGATGGGAATCCATGGATGCATATATAAATTTTATTTTTTGGTTGGTTTAAATGTGGATCCTTCGAGCCATGTCTGTTCAGACGATACTCATATTTGTAATTCACTTTGGCTAATACTTAGACATGTGGTATGTTAAGTTTAAATGAAGCTTTGCATTTTGGGTTTAATATAATGTGTATACAATACGGGAGTGCCATTGCTCGCAATGCCACTCTAGTCGAATCACGGTTGTGTATAGTTTTACTTGCAAATGTCATTTAATGGCGATATATGATTTAATTTACATGCCTGTTGTTTATTAATTGAGATGGCCGTAATGTTTGGACTGATGTTGCATATTTGTAATGTCGTCGCTGTGATAACACAGACAATAGGGTTTTTAAATGGATAATTTTAGTGGGCTTTGACCTCTCGGCCATGATACTTGATAATGAAATGCAACGTGTATATTTTGTTTTATTTAATGTGGAACATTGACAGAGCAGTGATTTCGATTACAGTTTAAAGCTGGGGTTTTAGGTTCAAGCCTGATAGATGAGATTTCAACCCTTATTTGAAATACATAGCTTGTGTAAAGTTTCAATGGTTAATCCTTCATGTATTTTAGTTCCATTAGCGTAGTTTACTTTTGACTTATGTGGAAATTTGTATGTCTTTACAGTGTTGTCATCTTTACAAATCGAATCCTACAGGATTCGATTCATGGCATGTTTTGATATAGCTTTTGTTTTAAAATGTGATCCTATAGGATTCGATCCTGGGCTGCATGGGTTGGTGGTTCAAAGTCGTGTGTGTGGGTTTTATTTTGGTAGAAGTGCCAATGGGATTCAATCTTGAATCCATTAAATGGATATGTTTTTCATTAATGAGTTTGTATTATGTATAAGGTTGATTCTTTGCTTGATAGTAGATAGTATGATTATTGGTTATAATAATCGTGTCTATGGACCTTGACACCTATCGATGGATGGAATAATATGCAGGTAAATTCATAAAGTGGAAATTATTGTTTGGGGTTTGTTTATGTTATTTGGTAGGTTTGAAATGGGTCAACTCTGTTTATCTTGTTTTTTTATAATGTTTAAAGTTTCAACAATAATATTTAAGTTGTAGTGTATGTATACTATTTATGTTACAACTTTTATGTACTCATTTTGATGGTTAAAAATAATACAAGCCTGCTAGAAATATGAAATATGTCAGCAGAGAAAAATATATAGAGTTGGTTTTTAAATAGTTCTTTGGTTGATTGTTTCATCCGTTAGGGTTAATAAGATATAATTACCTAGTCTCTGATATTACCTTTGTGTTTTGAACTTTAAATAAAATACAGGAAATCTAGCTCACTTAATAACCTAGACTTTGTTTAAAGAAATACATACGTTAGAGAAGACTAAATTTAACATGTAAATGATGAAAGAATAATGCACAGAAATAACATAAACCAAATTCTCCTAAAGTTTAAAAACTGATAAGACTTATAGGTGACAGTCTATCATTACAAACATGAATAGGATAAATATATGAAAGCTGATAATCTATAGAAGACAACATATCATTTCAAACATGGATAATATATATATTTTCCTAACTGTAACAATTATGTTGAAGTAAAATACAATAACCTAGCTATAACAGACATACACTATTGAACCTTCCAAAATTTAATCTCCTAATTAAATAAGGAAACCTGTGTAAACTATAAGGAAAATCAAGAAACCTCATACCTACAAGTTGAAGCTATTTTAATGGCTGAAAATCCTGCACACTCAATCACCCATCGTTAACAAGTACATAGACAATTCCTGGTTTCAATCCGGATCTCACCGAGATGGTTCCAACATGCTAGCAGATTAGAGATCCTTGAAGGTAAGGCTTCCCTAATGGGGATAGCAGGTTCTGTATCAGTTTTCTTTGTTTCCTCTTATCAAAGTGTTCTCTAAGAACTCTATATAGAGTAATCAGATGGAATTCTGGAATAATCAAAAGATCCCAAAGCCTCTCTTTGGCTTAGGTTTTTATAGACATACTTCTCAGGAAAAGGGGCAATTAACTCAAGAATCATTTGTTTTCTTGAAATAACCATTTTTATTTAATTTACATAATTTTAATATTTATTTAATTTTAACTTAGGAACTTTTGACCGTTTCCTATTTTGACTCGTGTAGGTATTTAATATATAATTATCATTAGTAATCATAATAATATGTAGATCCATTCATTATTATTCATAGTTACTAGTATCATTACTATGCTTACTCACTTATACATATCATGTATAAACTATATATTTATATATATACCATTTGTTAACATTTTAACCTTAGGTATCATATAGCATAATCCCTAATCATATGACACCTTTCTTTTATCTTAGTCACTTTCTTGAATAAGGCCTTCATGTAGGGGTTAGGTCAACTAGGTTAGGGAACTCTAAATTTCCTTACATGTTGGATTCCCTTCTATAACATGGTAGTTCTTTGGTACTTTGATGAGATACATAAATTCGAAATTTCATTTAATCACTTAAAAATAAGTAAGATTTGATCAATATTTTATCAAATTCATTTTCACTTAACATATTAATTTTTCAGTAACTCCTAGTGTTTATCCAGAGCCCATCCTCCATGCTAAGAAATAGGGAGTTACAAACTTATGGAATTCCAGAGCTCCTCCCTCCACACTAATGCTAGTATGTATTTGTAGGATACACCTAGGGATACAATGGCCAAGGATCTGATGTTCCAGAGCTTATGCTCAACATCAACTTGGAAGGTTCCAAGGCTTATGCCCAACACTACAATTCTTATCTTTTCCTGTGCTTCAGAGCTTCCTGCTCAAAACAAAGGTTTCATAACTCATGTGATTTAGATCGTCTTGATAAACATAAATATTTAAAATACCCATGCGCTCCAGAGCCTCTCACTCAATGCAAACATTAAATAATCATGTGTTCCAGAGCTTCTTGCTTAACAAAAAACATCACATACTCATGTGCTCCAGAGATTCTCGCTCAACACAAACATCTCATCAATTACGTGCTTCATGGTCCATGCCCAATACATGAAATCATATATATAAAACATATGCAATAGGCTTATGCCCAATATATCAAACAATTCGTCATTCTCATGTGCAGTCGGGTCTTATGCCCAATATACAAAACAAAACATCAAAGCAACATCATAATAAATGGGGCTTATGCCCATAAGTGTTAGGTAAAAAATCTGGGATATTACATCCCTCCCCACTTAGAACAACACCATCCCTGGTGTTCTAGGGACTCAGAATGAAATCATGAAACAAGGTGGGGTAAGCCTCTCTCATGGTGGCTTCATTCTCCTAAGTAGCCTCATCATCCTCGAAGTGCTTCCATTGCACTTTCAATTAGACCATGGTGCGCTTCTTGAACTGCACCTCCCTCTTGTCTAGTATATGAAGGGGTTCAGGTACAAACTCCCCTTCAAGTTCCACCAGTAACAAGGACCAATCAATCACATTATTAGTATCATAAACATATTTCTTTAATAAGGATATGTGGAAAACATTATGAACTCTTATGTGAGCAGGTAAAGCTAGTTCATACGCCACTGGCTCTCTCTTGGTCAGTATCTCAAAGGGTCAACAAAATCTTGGTGCTAACTTACCACACCTTCTCAAGCTCAATGAGCTTCTTTTTTCTTTTTGTTGGCCTACTTTTCCTAACTCTCGCGACCCAGGTTCTAAAAAAAACACAACACTAGCAAAACACTCAAAGATATCGGCCCGACGGACCAAGCTTTGTTGGCAAAACATGCGAGGAAGGCGTAGTCTCACCTGAGATATCTTAATGTGTAACTTCCAGAACCATGTTTCCATTGTCATTGAGGGATTACAGTCCCTTGGCACACAGTCAAGGTGCTTGACAGAGTAGGAGGGATGGAGTCTTTTACTACTCGACAGTGGCGTAATAATGCGACATAGCCGGTGTTCGATACAGCCCCGTCCTTGTCAACTAAACAACTGGTGCAATAGTGCGACGCGGATGATTCCTTAATATTAAATGAGAACATGATGATTGTATTACAACTTAATATTATTTTAACATGAATAATACACAGTGCTCGGAAATGCTTTAGTCATTCATTCATTTATTGTTGTTATCGGTATTGCACCATTCATTCAAACAATAACTCTAAAAAATGCAAGATAACCAAACATTCAACATTCATGCGACACAAGAAATAACATGGAAACTCATCTGGAAAAAACCACCAAGGTGATCTTCATCTGGCATGAGAAATATATGGCACCTTGCAGTATATGACTTACATACTATTTTGAAATCTGTTTTTTTAGCTCAGACTCTTGTTTCTCTCATTCTCTATGTTTCATGCTTTTCTTCTAACTACTCCTAGTGATATGGACACAACCTGGATAAACTCTTCTACTCTACTCTCTGTGCACTTAGCTATAGAATGACTCCTACAAAATGGTATGCACACACAACTGCATATTCATGGCTCAATATCCTTCTACTATAAAACTCCTCATTGATATCCTCAAAGTACTTCTACTATTCTCCCTGATGCTAACCCTTATACAGAACGAGTTCCTCTTATTTATAGATATTACAAGACCACACAGGGTCGACTGGGTAGAGCTCAGTTATTACAGTCATAAATAGCCACAAAATATCTTCTATTACATTAATGATAGGCCATACTGGCCACCAAACATCCTGCATGACATTAATCACAGGACATAACTAGCCACAAAAGGAGTACTTTAGTCTTTCACCTACTCGAACTCATACGGTATTCCTGACCTTCCGCTTTCCATCCTTTACTCTTCTACCTACAAACATTCCACTAACTCTAGGTCTTATTTTCCTCATCGCACCATTCCCCATTACAGTTTTCCTCTACTCTGTGCTTCCTTCTATTCCTTTTCCTACTTTTCCTCTATCACGCGCCTATCTTTCCTCTTGCAATTGCTCTTCGGTTTCCTCCTTGTGATCTATCCTGGACCAATACTTTTACTTTCAAGTAAACCTGGTCACCTATCTGATAATCTTTATCTTTTTTTTTCTTATCTGCGTAACTCTTCTGGCGGTCTTGTGATTCTTTAAGGTTCAACTAGACCTTGGTAACCAATTCTTCCAAGTCCTTTAGTAAGTTAGGCCCTAACATGAGTCAATCCATCAGGCTATCCCAAGTAACCAGTATTCTACACTTCTGTCCATAGAGCACCTCGAAGGGACTCATCTTGGCAGAAGTCTGGTATTCGTTGTTATATGAAAATTCTACAAGATGCAGGTAATATTCCCACTCGGTGAGGTTGTTCATGAAATACATCATAAGCATGTCCTCTACAATCTGGTTTACCTGTTCTGTTTGCCCATCTGTTTGCAGGTGGCAAGCAATACTAAAGTTCAACTGTGTCTCTAATCCGAAGAATAAGCTTCTCCAAAAATTCCTGGTAAAATTTGTATTTTGATCCGAGATGATTGCCTTGTCTATCCCATGCAATCTAAATATATCCTTTAAGAAGATGTCTGCAACGTGTACTACCTTGTAGTTCCACTTCACTGGAATAAAGTGTGTTTCTTTTGACAACTTGTAAACTACTACAAATATAGAATCATTTTGCTTCTTACTCTTTGGTAGACCCGTGATAAAATCCATACTAATGACCTCCCACTTCCATTCTAGAATGAGTAATGGCTGCAGAAATCCCAAAGGATGTTGGTGCTCAACTTTGACTAGCTGACATTCTTGACATTTTGCGATAAACAACGCTATGTCATCCTTTGACTTAGGCTAGAAAAGTGTTTCTTTACTGCAGATATCATCTTTTGATATCCCAAATGCCCCAAGTAGGGTGTCCGATGAAATTCTATGAGGATGTTGGACCTAATGTCCCCTCCTTCCAGAAAGTACAATCTTTCTTTGGACCACAAAAGTCTCGTTTCATATACCTTGTACTCTTTTTCTTACTGAAACAACTTGTCCTCTTAGACCTTCTTGAGTATTTCAACATAGAAAGGGTCAACTTTGTTGGTTGTTCTAATCCTCTCGTGTAAATACGAGTCGGTTTGACTTAAAGTCACCTCATTTATAATATGATCTCGCTGACTTAAAGCATCAATTTTTTTTTTATCCTTTCCATTTATATGCTTTAGCCCGAAATGGTACTCGCTAAGGAATGACAACCATCTGTCCTTCTTGGAATTTCGATCCAGTTGCTCAAATAAATACTTCAGACTCATATTGTCTGTTTTCTTAAGAAATTTCTTCCCCATGAGGTAGTTCCTACACATATTCAAGGTGTGGATGATGGTTGCTAACTCAATATCATGAGTGGGGTAGTTTTGTTCATGTTCTTTTAGCTTCTGTGATTCATAAAAGATACACAATCGTTCTATAGAAGGACTCCTCTAAGCCCTTCCTTGCTTGAATTTGTGCAAACAACGAAATCCCCATTTGGATCCACAATTCATCGTATTAGTGTCATCGTCAAAAGTTGTTTAATAGTTTGAAAACTTTCCTTGCACTTGGTCATCCCAAAGTACTTGTTCTCCTTCTTTTGCAAAGCAGTCAAGGGACAAGTTATCCTTGAAAATTTCTCAATGAACTTTCGGTAGTAACCGGTTAATCGCAAAAAGGAGTTAATGTCGGTGACACTAGTGAGGGTAGGCCAATCCTCTATGGCTTTAATATTTTCCAGGTCCACATCTATCCCCTTCTCGGAGATGATGTGACCCAAGTACTATATCAGTGGTTTATAAAAATAACATTTACTAAACTTGGTGTAGAGCTAGATCTCCCGTAACACCTGTAGCATTATGTGAAGGTGATCCTCATGTTCCCTTTTACTCTTAGAGTAAACAAGGATGTTACCTATAAAGACCAAAATAGATTTATCTAGGTACGTCATAGTACCCGAATCGTAGGCCGATCTTCAAAAAGATCTTGGCTCCTCCTACTTGATCGAACGAGTCATCGATCCTAGGGAGTGGGTATCGGTTCTTGATGGTCATATTGTTAAGTTAGAGGTAATCGATCCACATATGCATTATACCGTCCTTATTTTTTATGAAAAGTATCAGTGCTCGCCATGGGGACACACTCGGTTGGATATATCCCTTCTCAATCAACTCTTGCAACTGCAGTTTGAGTTCCACAAACTCTGGTGCACTCATGCGGTAAGGGGATTTTGAAGCTAGAACTGACCCTAGTGTCATTTCTATGGAAAAATCTAGGTTTGATTTTGGTGGTAATATGGGTATCTCCTCCAGAAATACATTTGTGAAGTCTGCGAGAACTGGAAATCCTCGATGTTTTGTTCTCTTTCAGCTTCTATGTCTTGAATGTTCACCCCAAACATTTTGCATCCTTTCCTAATGCACTTATTTTCTTGTAAAGAGGATATCTCCCTTACAGAAACTTTCTTATGTATGCCTTGAATATTTACCTGATTCCCTTGGCTATCTGTACACAATATTGACTTGTGTAAATAATCAATCAGTACATGGTGATGTTCCAACTAGTCCATGTCGATAAGTATATCATACGATCCTAAGGGTAGGATGTTCAAGTTTATTCTATCAAGGAAACCATTGAGGTTTACCTCTCAATATCTAACTATTTTAGAAACATTCTATTTTGTACCCATGGCTAATTGCACCAGCCGTGGTTTCTCATGTTTAACCTTGTCTAGTTTACATACATCAACATTTTTAGGAGATACATAGCTTCACCAAGCACTGGGGTCAATCAATATTGAAATAGAATTGTTTGAAACCTTACCTTTTATCTCAACCATGGTATCCTGATGGTCTCATTGTCGACCATCCAAGGTTGCATATATCCACAGTGTTCCAGCTATGTCATCCACCGTTGGTTCTTCTTGTAAGTTGTGCAAGACTCCATTGGTCTTGTTCTTACAGTATTGGGAATAATGGGGCCCTTAGCATTTCCATCATTTGATTTGCAGTGGGGAAACATTGGCTCTCCCATTTGTTGTTGGTTTGTTAACATTTGGAGCTGGTACATATGGATTTGTACCCATTCTATTGAAGTTCTTATTGGATGGAAAAATGTTGTTTTGTTTTTTGTAAGGTGGTGGGTTGAAACCCGGTTTGTGGTTGTCTGAGAAGGTCCTAGACCTATCTCTGCTTCTATTGATGTTCTCTTTCCTCAGTTGTCCATTCTCATAGAAAATCCTAGCTCTGTGGAGGGTGGTGTCCAATGTTTTATGCATGTCAAATTCAATCCTCTCTCGAAAGTTGGGAGGAAGACATCTTAAAAACTAGTGTATTTTCAATTTATCGTCCTATATGTATGGCACATAATGTAGCAGATCGAAAAACCTATTAATAAAAGAATCCATAGTCATGGGACCCATTTTTAACTTGTGAAACTCTTTCAGTTTTCTGTCGAAGAATCTTTCATACATGTATTTTTCCTGAAAAATTATGTGAAAGTTACTCCATCGTATTTCTTTTACCTCATCTTTCTTGGTATGCTTTAGGTCTCTCCACCATCTAGCTGCTTTTCCATTTAAGTTATATATGGCTAGACAGGATTTCATCTCGCTAAAGTAGTTATGTACTGGGAAATATTTTCTCATACATAGAAGCCATTCTTCAGCTTTCTCCATTGTGTTCATCTCTCCTTCATAGGTTGGGGCTTTTATCTTTCTGAACTCTCCCTAGAGATTGTCATCATTCCTCTGTTTATTTCTGCAAGGAGAAAGGGAATTATCACCAGAAGGACTATGAAAATGACTTTCTATAGGTTCAGGGGTGTGTTCTTCTTTTCCTTCTTCCCTTGGGCTGCATTCCCATTTACGACATAACTCTTTCTTGAACTTGTTGGTTGAATGAGTGGTTTTTCCCTCCGGGCTTTCTCCCGTCATTTTTCACACCAAAGCTTCATTAATTGCTTATTGTTCTTTTCTTTCATTCATGTTATCTTACTTGAAACTCTGTAAGGTTGCTTGAAGAATTTGTATGGTTTTCAGTATATCAGAATTTAATTCAACTACCATTTCTTCTTCCCATGTGGGAGTATTCAATTTTCCTTGTTGGATGTTTTCTTCTTCCGTGTTCATGATTTGAACTGTTCTTTGAGTCCTGCAAGTTGAAATTTTAATAACACAAAAAAAAATTGTTAGTTTAACAAAATTTCAAAAACATACTTTATTTTCTGCAATGAATGTTTGGCACGCCCATTAGGTCATTTAGTGTTGAAACTAGGCTCTGATACCACTTGTCATGTCCCCAAAATGTGAAAAAAGAAATTGTAGGTTAGTTGATTACTACCTAATCTGGACATTAGCTCATCTTCTACGGAATATGTCGGTCATTGTTTTCTAGTTAGAAGTGTCATAAGTTTTCCTTACCATTTCTATATGTTTTCCTATGTAGTTACTGATATATTTATGTACTAAGTTTATTTTATTTGTACTAGTTAAAAATTATTACGTTGTTTATTGATTATTTACTTATCTTGCATGTGCGTGTGTTAGTTCAGTTATCTTACTTCCTGGTTATAAGTTTTTTCCCATTGTTTATCGAAAGTCTTGACTTATCGTTAACTATCAAGGGATAGAGTGGCAGGATTTGTATCCCTTATGGGACAAATTAGAGAGGTAATTGGTTCTACCTAATGTGACGGGGTTTACTTAGTTCATTTTGAACTAATGCAAACTTCTCTTTTTTTTCAGGTTCATTTAGATGGTAAAATCTAGTCAAAACAACTAAACTTGAAATCCTATGACATGCTACCCATACTATGTTATCCTATGCTTATCAAAGACCAAAGAACTAAAGTATTGTCCTAACTATTCTTACTGCTACGGTTCATGTTACTATTGTGGATTGGGACTATGACAATTTTTATTATTCCTATGCTATGTGGGTGAAATCATGAATCTGGGTGTCTATTTTGGGGGGGTTTATGAGAAAATCAGTGTTGTTTTTCCAAGTTTGTCAACTTCGAGCAAAGAAAAATTAGATTTGTATATAAAATTTCATTGTGTAGTAAAAACAAATGTTGTAGAGAATTGTGTTAGCTTTCTATCGACTATTTTTTAGATTTTTTTTATTGGCATTTGATATGTCATTTTTGCAAATATTTGATAGTATGTTATTAATTAATGAAATTATGATAAATAGTCATGTTTGTTTACACCAGTATATTCATTATTCAACTATTGTTCATTAAAAACAAAATATGTTATGATGATCTAGATAGATTGTACTAAAGGATGTCTAGAAGTTTGTATCCAAAAACCACATGCAATAATTAATAGAATTTTTTGAAGTGGACCAATCTAAAAAACTAGCATAAAACTTACATGTTTAGTTTGATACATCATCTTCCATAATTTCCAATTAAAAAAAAAACCATGATTTTTCCAAAAAAAATTATCATGTCTTTAAGAAGTTATTGAATTTTCATTTCAATGAATTCTATTAAATTTTCAAGAAATCCACACACCTTTTAAGAAATATAATAAATAAAATTAGTTGATCACACCAAATTAAAAAAAAATAGCATAAGTAGAAAGTAGATTGAATTATGCAACTAATGGTATTATTTGTGAAGAGAAATTGTAAGTATTTGATATGATCCGATCTATCTGAAATTAGAAGAAGTGTAAAAAATGAAATGGAATTCCATTTCTGAAAATTTACAGGTTTTCGGCTAAACAAATATTTCGGCCGAAAGTTACTTTTAATAGATTCGGTTAATTTTCAAACCAGAAAGTTAGAAAGTTAGTTCTTTCTAACTTTAAATTTAATGGTATCCGTTAAAAGTAACTTTCAACCGAAAGTTAGTTTTATGTTTTCGGCTGAAACATTACGAAATATGAATTCAAAAAAATTATTCGCATGCAATAGACACCCAGATTCATTATCTCACCCATGTATTTATAACATATAGTTGGAATGTTTTTATGCTGAAATGTTAGAGGCTTAAGTCATAAGACTTGGCCATATTATATCAAAGTTTATAAGCAACATGGTTTATATGGTAAGCCCTTCATGTCATATTCCATATGCCATGAGACCATGGCTTGGTTATGCCAACGAGGGTTTTGATGGGGGTCTTAATACAAATCACAACGTTGGGGTTTTAGACTATAGGCATGTGGGTAAATATTACAATGATGGCGGTGGATAGGGTAGCGAAGTTAATGCTCATTGGGATGGGGAGAAAACTAACCCTATTCTTGGTCTGCCATGGATTGGAAAACCATTTGTCACTGCTGTGGGTTGTTTCTCTATTTGACTCTCTTTTTTTATCATGACGTGGAGGACTAGCTCGCCCTGTGCTTTTGAAAGGTATGTTCTCTACTTGGTTTTGTAGCGTTATAATTTTGTTGTTTCAAGGGGAGTTTTTAGCATACTCCTTGTATTTCTCTGTTTCATTAATGCAAGTTATAGGGTTTCAAATTCGTGGGTCATGGGGTGTTTGCAAGGCTGGCCACGATACTCTTCCATGTGCAATCCTTGAGATAACTTAGGATTTTTACCTCTGCATGGAAACATTTAGTAGATCTTTGAGCTCTGTGTTGTAATGGTGAATGGCATGAATGTTTGGTTATGGGATTCAATTGTATGTGTCTTCTTACGTTGATGGGAATCTAGGGATGTGTATATAAATTTTATTTTGGGGTTGGTTTAAAGGTGGAGCCTTCGGGCCATGTCTATTCAGATGAGACTCAACTCTGTAATTCATTTTGGTTGGTTCTTAGACGTGTGGTGTGTTAAGTTTAAAGGGATCTCTACGTTTTTGGTTTAAGATAATGTGTTTACACTACGATGGTGCCATTGCTTGCAATGGCACTCTTGTCGAATCACGACTGTGTATAGTTTTACTTGCAAATGTAATTTAGTGGTGATATATGATTTAATTTACATGCCTGGGGTTTATTATTTGATATGGCTATAAGGTTTGGATTATTGTTGCATATTTGTAATGTCTTGGTTGTGATAGCACACGTAGTAGGGTTTTTCAATGGATAATTTTAGTGGGGTTTTACCTCTCGGCCATGAACCTTGATAATGAAATGAAGTGTGTATATTTTGATTGATTTAATGTGGAACATTGACTGAGAAGTGATTTTGATTAAGTTTTAAAGCTATGGTTTTAGGATCAAGCTTAATAGTTGTGATTTCAACCCTTATGTGAAATACATAGCCTGTGTAAATTTTCCATGGTTAATCCTTCATGTATTTTAGTTCCATTAGCGTAGTTTACTTTTGACATATGTGGAAATTTGTATGGATTTATAGCATTGTCATTTTTACAAATCAAATCCTACAGGATTTGATTCTTGGCATGTTTTTATATAGATTTTGTTTTAAAACGCGGGCCTACAAGATTTGATCCTGGACTGCATGGGTTGGTGGTTCAAAGTTGTGTGTGTGGGTTTTGTTTTGGTAGAAGTGCCAATAGGGTTCGATCTTGAATACTTTAAATGGATATGGTGTTCATTAATGAGTTTGTATTATGTATAAGGTTGATTCTTCGCTTCATAGTAGATAGTATGTTTATTGGTTATAATAATCGTGCCTATGGACCTTGACAGGTCTCGATGGCTAGCATACTATGTAGGTAAATTCATAAAGTGGAAATTATTGTTTGGGTCTTTTAACGTTATTTGGTAGGTTTTAAATGGCTTAACTCTGTTTATCTTGTGTTTTGTAATAATGGTTAAAGTTTCAGCAATAAAATTTAAGTTGTAGTGTATGTATAGTATTTATGCTACACCTTGTATGCACTCGTTTTTATGGTGAAAAATAATACAAGCCTGCTCGCAATATGAAATTTGTTAGCAAAGAAAAAGATATAGAGTTGGTTTTTAAATAGTTCTTTGGATGATTGTTTCATCTGTTAAGGTTAATAAGATCTAATTACCTTGTCTCTGATATTATCTTTGTGTTTTAAACTTTAAATAAAATACAAGAAATCTAGCTCACTTAATAACATAGAATCTGTTTAAATATATACATATGTTAGAGAAGACTGAATTTAACATGTAAATGATGAAAGAATAATGCATAGAAATAATAGAAACCAAATTCTCCTAAAGTTTAACAAATGATAAGAATTATAGATGACAGTCTATCATTACAAACATGAATAGCATATATATATGAAAGCTGATAAATCTATAGAAGACTGTATATCATTTCAAACATAGATAGGATCTATATTTTCCTAACTGGAAGAATTATGTTGGAGTAAAATAGAATAGCCTAGCTATAACAGATAGACACTATTCAACCTTCTAGGGATAATTTGAGGGGTGAAATTTAGCCCAATGGGCTATTTTTCAATGTTTTTCTCCAAAAAAAGATTCGCCCTTTTGCATTTTTTGAAGCCTTATTTCGCCCAATTTTGATGGGGTAAAATTTTTTCACCCTAAAAATCGCCAAATTATTATATAAACGATATAAAATCCTTGGAATTAAAATATTTTTTGAAAAATATTGCCAAACATTTTATAGTTGGCATTTTAAGAATTGGTAAGATTCACCAACATTTATACACTTTTAAATAACCATGGTTCCTTGAAATCATCCCTGCAACCTTCAATAATTTAATCTCCTTATTAAATAAGGAAACTTGTGTAAACTATAAGGGAAATCAAGAAACCTCGTACTTGCAAGTTGAAGCTATTTTAATGGCTGAAAATCCTGCACACTCAAACACCTAGCATTAACAAATACATAGATAGTTCTATCCTTTGTTCAAATAATCAAATAACTTGGGAACTATCGCGTTCCACCCAACCATGACCCGCAATTGTTCTTGATTTTAATCTGGATCCCCCTGAGTTGGTTCCAACATGCAAGTAGCTTAGAGCTCCTAAGGTAAGGCTTTCCTAACTGGGATAATGTGGTTTTGTATTAGTTTCCTTTGTTTTCTCTTAGGAAAATGTTCTTCACGAACTCTCTTAAGAATAATCAGATGGAATTCTGGAATAATAAAAAAGATCCCCAAGCCTCTCTTTGGCTTGGGTTTTTATAGATATACTTCTCAAGAAAAGGGGCAGTTAAATCAAGAATCATTTGTTTTCTTGAAATAACCAATTTTATTTAATTTAGGTAATTTTAATATTTATTTAATTTTAACTTACGAAATTTTGACGAGTTCCTATTTTCACTCTTGTAGGTATTTAATATATAATTATCATTAGTAATAACAATAATATGTAAATCCTTTCATTATTATCCATAGTTACTAGTATTATTAATATGCTTACTCTCTTATACATATCATGTATAAACTTTATATTTATATATATACCATTTGTTAACATTTTAACTTTAGGTATCCTATAGCATGATGCCTAATCATATGACACCTTTCTTTTAGCTTGGTCACTTTCTTTAATAAGGCCTTTAGGTAGGGGTTAGGTCAACTAGGTTAGGCAACTCTAAACTTCCTTTCATGTTGGATTCCCTCATATAACATGGTAGTTTTTCAGTACTTTGATGACATACAGAAATTCGAAATTTCATTTAATCACTTAAAAATAAGTAAGATGCGATCAATGTTTTATCCGAGTTGTTTTCACTCGACATATTAATTTTTCAGTAAATCCTAGCATTTATCTAGAGCTGATACTCCACGCTAAGAAAGAGGGATTTACAAACTTAGTGCAATTCCAGAGGTCCTCGTTCAACATTAATGCTGGGATGTATTTGTAGGATATTCCTAAGGATACAATGGCCAAGGATCCGATGTTCCAAAGCTTATGCTCAACATCAACTTGGAAGGTGCCGGTGTATCTGCCCAATGCTTTCAATTCTTACATTTTCACGTGTTTGAGATATTCCTGCTCAACACAAAGGTTTCATAACTCATGTGCTTCAGAGCCTCTTTCTCAAAAGAAACATTTAAAATAACCATGTTCTCCAAAGCCTCTCGCTCAACACAAACATTAAATACTCATGTGTTCCAGAGCTTCTTTCTCAACATAAAACATCACATACTGATGTGCTCCAGAGCTTCTTGCTAAATACAAACATCTCATCAACTACATGCTTCAGGTTCCATGCCCAATACATTAAATAATATATATATATAACATATGCAATTGGATTATGCCCAATATATCAAACAATTCATCATTCTGATCTGTAGTGGGGTCTTATACCCAATATACAAAATAAAACATCAAAGCAACATCATTAGAAATGTGGCTTGTTGAGCCATTAGATCATCTTGCACGTCCCTGTCAACGTATTCATGCTCATGTTATCTCGACTCTAGAACCATCCTGCACAAGAATTTCCAAGTTTCATTAGTCTTTGACCTTGAATTTGTTATTTACATCCTTATACACGGTTTTTTTCAAAACAACTGCGTACATACGTAGGTATCAAGGATTTTTTCGCATATGTCCAGCCATATACGCAGTGTGGGATGATTTATCCTATTTTGGGATGGCACAAAATAAAAAATAGACCAGTAAAAATAAAAATTAAATCATGAAAATAAAAGAGAAGGGCATGATAATCTACCTAATCTAGACGGTGTGTGATTTCGTGGACTGAGGCTCCCAGAATCAACTTCTCAAGTTTTTGGTCCAAAAACACTATGTTGGGTAAATTTCCAAATGGTATGGCGAAAATGTTGTTTTACTATTTTATAGAAAAAAATTTGGAATTTTTACCCACTTTTCTATAGTTTGGACCATTTTAAACCATTTTTTGGACCGTTTGGCCTAGTTTTGTGTTGTAGGGGGTTGATTTGAGGGTGTTTTGAACAAGTCTTTGATCCGTTCGTGCTTATCATATGTATAATTTCTGAACTAGCATATAGGTTAGGATTTAACACCCACTTTCATTTTGCATGACCTTATGATTGTATCATCTTAACCTTAGGTACGAACCCATTACATGATGTCACTGAACCTTCATATTGTTGTTTGAAGTGATATTATGTGGATTGTAGATACTTCCTATACATGGGTTCCCTACGTATATCCTACTTTTCATTTGGTACCCATGCTGATATTTCTCCTTTAGGATCGGGGAGTCCATTTTTAGTCTCACCATGTCGTTGAGCAAGAGCTTCATACTCCTCTTGAACTTTATGTTTTCCTTTCTCCATAGGGACTCCCTTGTATATATCACATTGTAAATGCCTTTCATGAGTTTTTCTTTCCTTAGTGAGCTTTATGTTGGATCCCTGCTTCAAAGATATAGTCCATGTAGCTCGAGCATGTCTCGATTCCATCCAAGCAGAGTCTTTTTACATATCCTTTGCAGCTTGATCACCCCTTTACCAGGAGGAGACATTCCCTCGAGTGTCGTTATCCTACACATGCTTCCTTGCATTGAGCATAGGTATGTTCCACTACTTGGAACTAGTTTTCTTTCCCCTGACACTCGTCTCCTCCTACACATGTACTATAAAGCACTTTTATTCTTTTTCAAGATTTTCAAAATATCTGAAAAAGTCCAAAAAACAAAATAAAAAAACATAAAAAAGTCAGACAAGAAATGATATTATCTTTGGTAGCAGTCGATTTGTGTCGCCTTCGAACAGAGAATTGTATATCACATCCATTGGTTTGGTTGTTAGTATGACTATAGGAGTTGTACTCGTTACTCTGATTTTATCTCCACCGATTGGTTATGCTTCCAGTCCCCATGGATCCTCTATCGATGCCTCCTATGCCACAGAGATGTCCTATTTTTCATATAGAGTCCATGCTTCCTACCTTCAGTAACCACTTTCCTTATTCTCTTGTTTGAAGGAAATTGAATCCTGAGTCGTTCATTCCTCAGCTATATTGAATTCACATGTTGGACATTCCCAGTACTATTACTGGTTCGTGCACATCTTCTTCCAGTTCTTCCACATTATACAACGTTGCTGTGTACCTTGTGTTGGTTGATGGGGGATGCCTTAGTTTGCTCCTTCCAGTGGATTCCATTCCATTGAATTTAGATCATTTATTCTAGAATAGGATTTTAGAGTCCTTTGAGTTCCTTGAGACTTACAGTCATCAACGGTAGGTTCTCTCACCATCGACAGTTTTTGTAATACATCAATGGATTCTTTCAAGTTTTCAACCTCAACACATCTATTCATACTTGTTAGATTTCACTTTGTACCTTGATTCCCATTTTCATTATCAATGGGTTATCTCACGTTTGTTAACGGTATACATCAATGACTGGTAATCAGACGATGGAATACTATGTTCGACCTCGACACCTTATTTAGATGGTAGGACATCTACTACTAGCAGTTTGTGTAGAAGACCTTCTAGCTTGGTGGCATTCCATATATACTACCTCCTTGATCGTGTCAGTATTCATGAGATGTTAGCTCTTGCAATCATATTCCAATGTATATCAGATATCTTCATGATTGTGGAGATCTTGATTCATTATATATTGTATGTGGGGATGAAAACACATGAAATTTGTATATCATTCCTATTCATGGCCATTGTACTCTTATGTATCTGCGACAACTATGTGTATTTGCAATCACATGCAAAGATTGATCATTGTATTGTACTGATGAGTGGCTGGTTCTTCTACCTGGGTCTTCATTACTCCACTTTTGGGATGGATTATATAATGTATTTCGTCCATCATGCTATCCCTCTGACCTCACACATTAGGGGACATATGTTATAGCTTATTTTACCACACCTAGTAGATCACACCTTTATGGCCTTCCATGTCCCTATGCAAACTCTTTAGACCCCATGGACATATATTATACTTTGATGTTCCAAAAATATCCCCAAAAAATTACCTTTTTATACCTATAAGCAAATTTTAAAGCCATACTTGTGTGTATACGTAGCTTTTAAGCTCAAACCCACGTACATCAGGAAGTGTGGATCAAGACAATTATTTTTGGAGTTTTCCGCATAGTATTCTGAATAAATTTACTCTTGGAATTCCCTATGCCTTGAGAACACTCGGAATCGACCCTCTATTACCTCTTTGGAGTGCAATATATTGAGCCTCTTAGATACATTTAGATTGTGTATTGATTACAGGCAGTTTCACAAAGCCGCGGTGAAGAACAAATATCCCTTGCTGAGAATTGATGACCTCTTTGATCAAATGAAAGGAGAAAAGGTATTTTCCAAGATTTACTTGAGGTTTGGTTACCATCAAGAGAGAATCAAGGATGAAGACATTCATAAGACAACCTTCAGAACAAGGTATAGACATTATGAGTTTGTAGTGGTACCATTTGGTCTCACAAATGCACTAGCAACATTTATGTGCCTTATGAATAGTTTCTTCAATAGGTATTTAGACAAGTTTGTTCTTTTTTCCCTTGATGACATTCTTATTTATTCTAAGAATGAAGAAGAGCATCAAGAACATTTGAGACTAACATTACAATTTCTCAGAGAACATCAGATGTATGCAAAGCTGAGCAAGTGTGACTTCTATAAAGATAGAATTCAGTACTTGGGTCACATTATTTCAGAAGAGGGTATATCCGTGGACCCTGACAAGATTGAAGCTATCAAGANTCTTTTATGGGGCTCGTAGGATAACACAGGAGATTCATTGAAGGATTCTCCAAGGTTGCACATGTTATCACTTCTTTGCAAAGGAAGGGGATAAAGTTCGAATGGACCTTGAAGTGTGAAGAAAGTTTCCAGCGGTTAAAGTATCTTCTCACTAGTGCATCGGTCTTAAAAGTTGCAGATCTGGAGAAAGAATTTGTGGTATGTATGGATGCATGCCGTCAAGGACTTGGAGGAGTCCTTACGCAAGACAACCACGTGATATTTTATGAATCCAGGAAGTTGACGCAGCATGAGAGGAATTATGCCACTCATGGTATGGAACTTGCATCCATAGTACATTCTCTCAAGACGTGGAGGCATTATTTGATGGGTAGAAAATTTGAGTTAAGGACAGACCACTATGGTCTGAGATATTTATTTGATCAGCCTACTCTGAACGCTAGGAAAGCTAGATGGTTGGAATTTTTATGTGAGTGTGATTTCGAAATCAAGCACATAAAATGTAAGGAGAATAAGGTAGCTGATGCACTTAGTAGTAAAGTACAAGAAATGCATGTGGCATCTATTATCATTTGTCAATCAGATTTGAGACAACAATTTATTAACTGTAATGCTGAAGATGAAATGTATATGCAGGTAAAGGAAAAATTGCAGCAGCAAAGCCTTGAAAAGATGTATGAAGGTTATAAGTTAGAAGAGGATGGAATTCTTACTTATAAGAGCAGAATGTATATTCCAAATGTGACAAATTTGAGGAAGGTTGTTATGGATGAAATCCATCAAACTCCATATTATGTTCAACCAGGTTATCAAAAGACAATTGCTACTGCAAGGAAGCAATACTTTTGGCCAGGCATGAAGAAGGACATGGTTGTATATATTTCGAGATGCATGAAGTGTCAACAAGTGAAGGTTGAACATCAACACCCAATAGGTTTGTTGCAGCCTTTGTCGATTCCAAAATGGAAATGGGAGGTTATTTCCATGGATTTTATTACAGGATTTCCAATGACTTGGGGACAACATGATTCCATCATGGTTGTGGTTGACAAGTTGATGAAGTCAGCGCATTTTATACCAGTAAAGTCCACACATAAGACTAATGATATTTCCAAGATTTTCATGAAAGAAAATTTTTAATTGCATGGATTGCCTAAGGAAATAATCGCTGGCAGAGATGTTAAGTTCACTTCTAAATTTTGGAAAGGATTGTTTGCAGACTTGGGAACAAAGTTGAATTTCAGCACTTCCTACCATCCTCATACCGATGGACAAACCGAGAGAGTTAACCAAGTGCTAGAAGACATGCTTCGCATGTATGCGATGGACAAACCATCAAAGTGGGAATAGTATTTACACTTGGTAGAATTTTCTTATAACAATGGACATCAAGCATCCTTGGGGATGAGTCCATATGAATATTTGTATGGCAGGAGGTGCAGAACACTAGTAACTTGGGATAACCTAGTGAATAGAGTTGTGATCAGTCCAGAATTGCTCAAGGAGATGGAGCAGGAAGTTGTAAAAATCAAACAGAATCTAAAAGCAGCCCAGGACATACATAAAATCTATGTAGATAAGCATTGGGTGAATAGAGAGTTAAGTATTGGGGATCATGTTTACCTCAGGGTGAAGGCAAAGAAAAGTTCCTTGAAGCCTGGGAGTTGTGCCAAGCTATATCCTAGATATTGTGGGTCGTTTGAAGTGCTTGAAAGAATAGGAGTAGTTGCATATAGACTTGCGTTGCCTACTAGCACTAGGGCTCATAATGTTTTTCATGTTTCTTTGCTTAAGAAATATGTACATGATCCTAACCATGTAATAAATTGGGATATGATGCAGGTGGAACTAGAGGGAGAGTTCCAAATCAAGCCTATGCACATCCTCGTCAAGAAGGTCACAATGTTCCAGAACCGAGAAATAGGACAACTAAAGGTGTAATGGAAGCACTACAGTCCTGAAGAAGCTACGTGGGATCTGGAGGATGCCATGCGACTAACCCATCCATTTTTGTTCAATTTTGTGAATTGTTGAGGGCAGTACTAGCAAAGTATTTTTGTTCATTGTAAATCACTAAGGACAGTGTTGTTGAAGGGGGAGGGGAATGTAACACCCTGCCTTTGAGCTTGTTTGCATTTAAATAATATGATGCAAAATAATCATGGTGTGGATCTCAAGGAAAAATCCCCACCATCGATTTAGTGTTTATGTTTCGATGATTAAGATTTAGGCCAATGGTGTTTTTATGCTAGCTGAACATTATAAGTTTGGACATCATGTTAGTTTACAATTTTTAATTAAAATCCTACAGCCACCTATGTCAATGCATCAAAATGAGATGGGGGAATGATTTTTCCTAAGGATAAGGGGGGGATTAGAAGAGTGGGAAGAAATTCGAAATGGGCAGAGCACCATTTTTGGGAAAAACGTTTTTAAATTTTCTTGGGCAAGAAAACAACAAAAAAAACACCTTCCTTTCTCTCGTGCAGTCATGTTTCACCTTCCTCTCATGATTTTGGACTGTGTTGAACATTTTGGAAAGGGGGGGATTCTAGCATTCACACAACAAGCAATAAAAAATCGCTCTGAGTCTTGATCCTTCACGAATTTTCCTATTTTGTGAATTGTTTTCCTTTTTATGGTTTTTCCTGTATGTTAGTCATTTCCGAAATGTGAATGCCTAGAATTCGATATGTGTTTTTGAATTGAATGACCAGGAAATGATTTCATTTTTGGTAATTGTAGTAGTCATTTTGACTCAGGGAATGCTGAGAAATTCATAATTGTTGTTTGTGTGTGTGTATTCCTTAGCTTCTGTTATGTTTTGTTAATCCCTAAATTGAGATCGTTGTGTGTACATCCTCGTTTAACATTTGAACTGGTTTGGGGAATGGAAATGGAGTCTGGACTTGCTTGATAAATCTAGTGTGTGAAGGAACCTCATAGACCAATCTATAGGGATTGTTTTCTTCTTTGCATACCCTGAATAGCACTGGAAGGGAAGCCATGGCCTAAGGGACTATGTAGCAGAGAAGGGGATGCTTCCTTGTGTTGGGTGTGCAAATGTTTAGAAGTCAAGCAAGATCCAGTGTACATGTCCATAGCTATGGGATTGAGTTCACTAGCTTAGCAGTTAGTCTTTCCACCTCCTTAGAAACCTGATAAACCCAACTAGAAGGATGGCTTGGCGGGTAGCTTGATAAACCCATATGTTGTCTTGGCTTTGTCTTATGTGAATTTTGGCTAAGTGTAAATCACTGCCTGGGTAAGCCTAATAAACCCAACTGGAAGGATGGCTTGGCTGGTATCCTGATAAACTCATTTGTTGGCTTGGCTGTGTCTCATGTGAATTTTGGCTAAGTGTAAATCATTGCCTAGGTAAGCCTAATAAACCAAACTAGAAGGATGGCTTGGTTGGTAGCCTTATAAACCCATCTATTGGCTTGGTTGTGTCTCATGTGAAATTTGGCTATGTGTAAATCACTGCTTGTGTAAGCTTGATAAACCCAACTATGTTGTCTTAGCTGAGTTTTATTGTATCCTTGGCTATGGGGAAGTCTGCTAGTGTTCCTTATTCCTTGGGGAAATCATTCCCAGCTCGAGGGTGGAAGTGTTGCTGAGAGATTGATGAGCACACTAGTCTATGTTTGGGTGGAACATTGTAGTGACATAGCTAGTTGTGGGAAAACTTTCTGATAAAGATAAGTATCTCTTGTGTTTCAATCCCTACAACTATACTTGTTTATAAATTAATATGAAATGTGTTGTGTTTCAGCTGTATATTTCATGAATGGTGCATCTATGTGTGTAATTACTTCAATGAATTTTCTAATTTATTATGAAGTTAGATTGACTTGATTGGTGATCGCATGGATATTGGAAATCAATTTTATACTTAGAAATTTTCATGAACCGATCGATTTTCCATAGATTTTTCCTTTCCGCAATCCCCTTTTCGCAACTTGAGAGATGCAGGATGCGGAAATGCACCTTGCAAAGTTTGGACTTCACATTTTCCTTTCCGCAATCCCCTTTCCGCAACTTACGGTATGCGGGATACTGAGATGTCGTTTGGAGAAAACTGATTTCCGCAATTCCCCTTCCGCAATTTGCGGGATGCGGGATGCGAAAATGTCATTTGGTGAAATATTCTTTCTGCAATTTGTGGGATGCGGGATGCGAAAATGTCGTTTAGAGAAATTTTCTTTCTGCAATTTGTGGGATGCGGGATGTGGGTTGCTGGGTGTGAGAGTGAAATTTTGATATGTTTTTGATTCCGCAAGTGAATTTCTCCGCACAGTTGATTTTATGTGGGATTATTCTCCACTGTTCGATCTCTCGACGATTGGGGAAGATAAAGAGTTATACACGGTCTAGATTAGAATGTTAGCTGAATAAATTATTGCTTATGTAGATCTTTAAAGAAATAAAAAAGATTCAAGAATCATCATACAAATGCAGAATCATAGATAGGTAACTCAGGTAGAAGAGTTGGGTCGCATTCTCTCCTCCGGGGCGGGAGGGGACGTGACATATGGACACTTATATTTTCATAAAGAACTCATGGTCATTGAATTGGTCCTCAAATGAAGAATTTGCATAAAATAAAGAGCACCTAGAACTACCTCGATGTGGGTGCTAGCTTTCCTGAGAAACAGTGCATCGTGCCTCGGTCTGGGAGTTGGCAACGTGGCACCATGCATGCCAAGGGAATTAATACTTCTCCGTAGCAATTTAACGACATTGCGTGGGTGCGTGAAGATGTCTTGTCCTAGGCTGGCGACACTCGAACCTATTCCATCAGCATTCAACCAAGTTTCAAGTGAGTTTAGTCTACAACATTTTGGTCTTCTTTGGGTAAAAAGAGAACGAGAGGGGAAGGTGGCTATGCAAGGTTGAGAAACTATCCATTTGCACCTTTCTTTGTATGGTTTATTTTGGTTATGTTTCCACATTGCCGCCTCCACTCTACACGATAAGTTTTTTCTACAACACACTCTGTTGCTTTTGACTTTGCAACTTCACAACTGCCATCAATATCTAGTATTTGCGATGTCCACACAAAGAGCGACCCATTGCACGAGGGCAATGGCCAAGGAAAGTCGCAACGGGGTCTGAGTGTTATGCTAGAGGAGGGTTATGAAGCTAGAATTTCTATGTCATTCTGTAGTTTAATTGATGAATGGTAAGGTCGCTTGGTCAATGAGTAGCTTTCTACTAGGAGAGGCGATGAAAAAATTAATCATTAATAGCTAATCAAAAATATTTTGGGGATTCTTATGGAGGATATGATGGGAATTTGTATCTCATCTTGTAACACGGTTTCTTCTGGAAAGGACAAAATGAACAACATGGATAACTAGCTTAGTAGCATGGACGCCAGCTTCACCTGGAAATTTTTTGTGAATGAGCATAGAGGCATTGAAAAAATGGAGGTAGGGTGTGGTAGCACTACAAGAGGAAGATCAATGGAAAAAGTATGACTCTAGTTCTGGAAGCTGCTACTAGCATGCATTTTCCCATCCCATCCACCATCGAGTATCTGTTCAAACGTGTGCAGGATAGCGAAGACTTGGGAATCCAGATGTATCCACCACCTATGTTCATGCATGTCACTAATTCTGTCATGAATTCTGAGGAAGCAGGGCCGGCCTATCCCATCCTAGAGAAGGTTTCGCTGCCTTAATTTTTCCTATGTCTCTAGCGTTGACACGGTCCATTCCTGGTCTGGATTGTTATGTTAAATTTTTTTTGCCACAAACTGTTATCTTATATTATGTTAATATTTTCATATATAGGTAGACCCTACAGATTATTAGTAGGATTAAAGTTTTCTTAGCGCTTAAGGCCACAAGACTCTTTATGCTTCAGTAAATCCATAAGATTTTGGATTGAATGGCTCGGGTGGTGGCCTAACCTCCTGAGACCACCTCAGACTCTTAACCAATATGTAACTTTTGATTTCACTGGTTAATAGAATGTGCAGATTACAAAAAAACATCACTTAGAACTATTTATTAACCCTACAATTTTACCATGAGTGTGTGGACGACCATTTATATATAATAGGCTATTCCTGTTAAGTCTTCCAGAAACATAACCATTCATGCACATACTATACATGCAAATGTTATGTTTGTATTTAACAATATTCAAATAATCCAACCAACAATAGATAAGACCTAAAAATGGCATAAGTGTTACTGATTGTTTGGAAGGAATGAGTATGTGTGAAAGGATAAACAACCAAATATTTGCAGGATTTATATTAGGCAACAATCATAAACTATTACCAAAAAAGGAGAATATGTTTCCAACTTCAGGAAAAATTAAATAAGATGGCCAAGTGCCATATAAACCATGGTTGTAACAAGTTTGATATCTAGTTTGAAAATTCAAAAGAAAAGATAATTCATCACTACCCTCCGACAATTGTACCAACCTTGGTGTGTACTTGGACATTTTTTCTCTCAATTCATGCAACCTTTTGGATCTCTTAGTAGATACGTTTTGGGTGGAATTTGTATCATACTTTGAATCACTAGAAATTTAAGTTGACTTAATAGAAACAGAGGGTTTAGTCAATTTAGGACAAAACATAGTTGTTTTGGCTTCCAATTTTAAAAAAAATGATCATAGGCAAGTGTTCATATGTGTATTTTCTATATAACCTATTGGATATTTTACTATTGTTGGAGGAATTATACCATTACCATTAGGTAGTCAATCATTAGTATAATGGGTAAGTAACAAACCAAGGTTTCTCTTTCAGTACTTGATATTTTGAACAACCGCATACTAATGGGGTGTCATTTCAGAGATCCAACTCATGATGAATTACCATCAATGGCCTAGGATTGTGGCTAGAAGATGGCATGTTACGATTGGTAGGGTAAAGAGGCTTCCCATTTTCATCTACCTAAATGCTTGCGGTATATTTCTCTTGATAACAACTTCGGATGTTTTGGAACTGGTGGAATATCTTGTGCATCCAAACTTGATCCTGAATCAGGATCTTACAAAATAGAATACATTGTTATTTAGATTCGCATGGATAAATAAAATAAATTCAATTAGATAATCAAAATATAAATAAAATATGAATTTAGTGGAGATGGAAAGGGAGAACTCTTTGAACTTTAAAAAATATGCAATGAGATGAGATTTCAAGAATTGGTTGTTTGATATTATAACATTTTCTCCCTGCATTTCAGCTAAATCGACAATCTATACATGTATATAGTTCAAAAAAATAAAATTGAGAACCATATTACAATCTTAGTTTTGAAACCATTTTGTAAGAATAAGGTGAGTTTAAGCAACATAAGTATACTATGAAATTTTTGTAACTATTGTGGTTGAATCCTAAAAGAACTTTTGAGAAGAATATATCATTATACATTGAAACATAAATTCATAGGCCCTTTAATTTATGCGGTGAACCATAGTAAAATAAATGCACTAGAGTGTGTTATAACTACAAAAACACACCGGTGTTGCAAACCCACATACACACTCTTTTGGAACAACCGCAAAAGTATTCGAAAATAAAATTATCTGCTATATTATATAACCGAAAGTTATCGATGCATTTTTCAATATTGTTGATGGTGATGTTGTTTGTATACCAAGGAGCATCGATGCATGCATAAATTTATAGCACACCGCTACACTAAGAAAAATTTAAAAATATAGATACATTGCAAATTAGGGTTTATATAAAATATAATCCTTATTTTATTGAAATTAAGCTAGTACATTGAGTGGATTTGAACATGTGACCTTCCATTTACAACTTCTCATCTCAATTAATCATTAACAATTACTCCAACCCCATGCGATATATAAATATTTATTACTGATCACAATGCATGATTTGCTTATTTTTCTATTTAAATTTTAAATAAATTCAAATAAAAAACATAATTACCTTCAACATTAAAACCTTGATTTTCTTGTTACTTCCTTTTTGTTTTATAATGTTGCAAAATTTTACATTAAGATTTAAATCTCTCTATTTTATCATATTTCTTATTTTTCTTTTCAAAGATTTTAGATTTATAAATTCGTTCTTTTTATATATAAAACATCTCATGCCTTAAAACCGCTTCTTATAAGATCCAATTTAAAACCTTGTATGCACCATCTGTTTTTGTTTCCAAACCACTTACGGAATTTCCGTTGTGTTCTAGTTGTTCTAACTCACCAATATATTTTTAACTAAAGTGCATCACTAATATCAAGTATATTCTTCTTGTTTTTCATATTTCTACACTTAATTAACACACATTATTACTTTACCCTCTTTAAAAACCCCTTAACCTTATTTCCAAAATTTATTCCAAATACATTGTACCATCATACTTCTGTCTATTAAAAGTCGTTCCTGAAAATGGTCCATAAATTTATTTAACGTCACATTAGCAGGGCACTAACATTTCCTATTCCCTGCAAGTTAGCGGTTCACATAGTTTACTTCATGGATTTTCACATGGGAACACCCCATTAGCTGTTCACATGTATCAACACATATCCAACAGGTAGTGTTTGGTTGTATCTTCATCTTTGTGACTAGATACATTGGGTTCACAGAGATGATACATGATACTTTTTCCATATAGGTTATATTGTTTCCCTTGTAGATTTTACTATTGAATAGTTTCAATATTTTCATTTCTAGGGTTATCTTATTTTTCACACTCTTCATTTCACCTCCAACTTTCTGTTGGGAGGTTTATAAATAAAAAATACATCAACCCCCTATTACTGGGACTAGAACAACCCGTGAACCTGTGATCTACCTGAGTATCTAGGAATTTATGTGTCTAATAGGCAGAGAAATTGGAACCAATGGCTGAAATATTGTGCAAGCTTGGGACTCGAAAGTAACCTACAAACCTTCTTTATGTGCCACAAATTAGCTTGGTTTGAGCCGTGATTTACCATTCCTAGAATATAGAGGATATATATCATGTACACCCTTCTACTTTTCAGTACAGTGTGACAATTATGCGATGATATCTGTGAAACAACCATTTCGACTTTATTTTTAACATATACATAAATGTTCATTTTCTAACTTTTATAAATTTGATTATTCTATGTGAATCTCGTTGAATGAAAAAATCAATTGAATTGGATAATTCAAGATTACTGATTGAATTGTATAATTTAAGATTAGTGGAAGACGAAAGAAAGAAAATTTAATACAGGATTGGTCGATGGGTGTCTTTCATATGAAGACGAGGTGAATACAAATTTTCTGTTAAATTTTCTTTGAGATAAATGAAAATTTTGGAGTGGTAATTTTCAATTAATTGTATATGATTCAATTGTATATTAACATGGTCACAAGTAAAGTGTTTAGTGAACGTTCATAGACATAGACATAGGGAGCTATCTAAATAAATAATTCTATGTGCATAATTAAAAGCAATATGTTATAACCTATTCTCTTTATAAAAGTGGGTTTTTCCTCTATGGAGAGCATCGCTATGACTAGGTACCTGATGTACAACTACAAGCATAATATAAATAACATGGGAAACTAGAGACTTCCTAAAATTGCTTTAAACTCAAGTCAAAACCAACTAACCCTCAAAGGTTGTTGGTGTATAGATACCATGGATCCGTTAAACCATTGGGGTATTAATAAAAACTACGTTTTGCATAACATTGACAATGTCAAAAATATTATTACTTCTAAGTTTAAAGAAATGAGGAAATTTTATTAGAGAAAATTATGATGCTACAAGGAGGTCATTAATCATAACTTGGAAGATTAGAAGTATCTCTCGGTAGTAACTAACTCATCAAAGCGAAATAATAGAGCCAAGAATAAAACAAACTCTCATGAACTCCATAGCTAAGCAGGCATTGGTATATTTCTAAAACTCCATGGGTTGAAAGAGTTTGCCCTCTGTGTGAGTCTACTAGGGTTGAGAATGAAAATCACTTTCTCATGAAGTGCTTTGCTTACACGCACATTAAGATTGAGAACAAAATTTTAAAGTAAACAAAGTATTTTTATTCTTACAGTCTAATAAAACAAAATTGATACCAATAAACCTTATGGTATTCATTCATAACTAACTATAAATTATATATACATAATAATAATAATAAAACAGTAGCTGAGACACATCTTGACATGAACCAACACACCGGCTCCAACTTGCCAAATAATATAAAAATAAATAAAATATCGATCTACAGCCACAGCTTCATAGGGTTTTTTACCAAGGATGTTTTTGTTATTTTATTGCAAATAAATAGAATATCCATTCACAGCATCAAAGAGTTTTCGACCCAGGATGGTTTATTATTTTATTGCTCTGTTTATTATTTTTGGCATTGCGTTATTTGCAATGGCCGTTACTTATATTGCCATTGGGAAATCACTACAGAACCCAAAACCAAAACTAACTGATTTAGAAACTAATCGAAAAGTTCGTGAATTAATAAATAAAATACAGCTCGCTAAAGAAAAGTTGGAGAAATCTTCATTTTATGAAGAATTTGTGAAACAAATGGAGGATCCAGAAATGTTGGAACAAATCGAAAGGACAATAAGCACAGACCCACGTCATTCACAATTACAACTGGTTCTGTATGGCCTTGGAAGCATGATTGGTTCTGATGGAGCATTGGAGCATACGCAGTGTGGTAGACACATGCAGTTGGCCCTTGCCATTTTACTAAGAGAGAGATTTAAATGGGTGAGTGATGTCCAGGTGTACGATCCAGTCCACTCTGCAATCGATCGAATGGCTATAAATGCGTTCAACTGTACTTGTCTCTCTTTTAACGAAGAATGCAGACGGACAGTGGACAGACCCACGCTTCTTTTCATGCCACGCTGCCCGTTTTATTTATATGACAACGTATTGGAGGCAAACTGGAGTCATGGGTGTCTGAATAATATCATTATACTAGGCAACAGCTTTAAGGGACACATCGAAGATTTAACGAGCGAATCTACTAGGAAAATGAAGGTCGTTCTAAAGAATGATCATATGTTTCGAGAAATACCGCTGCCACAAACAGCCATTAGAACAGAGCGGCATGATATTGGCTGGCCAATTCTAGCGAAAAGAAAACGTCTTATTTCTATTGATCATGATCCAGTGTATATGGACGCATTTGCTGGTTTAAGTTGGCATTTTTTTTATATGAAACCATCTAACTGTTTTGATTGGGATTTCTTTAATAGGATTCTATTTGGTTTTTGAAGCTCATGACCTTTCATGGTAAGAACGTTCATTAGACGATTTCCAATCTTGATCGAGGTTGCAGAGAACATGTTCTCACCATTCAGCAAAGCCCATATTTCGAATTATGCTCCATTTGATACGAGTATGTCAGGATTTTATGTAGAATACATTTATATATTATTAGTATGTGATTTTTTATAAACACAGTCAATTTACTTAGTTTTGTGAAGATAGTTAGTTAAAAAATAATTAAAAATTGTTACTCGTTCTTTTAAAGTTATCTCCGAAACCCTCTACAGAATTGCATAGAAATTCTCTAAGTTATCTCCAAGACTCTATAGAATTGCATAGAGATTCTCTAGTTTACAATGATCTCGTAGTAATTAAACCTCTACTCATTGAATTAAAATAATTTATGTACCTAAAGTTATTTAAGACGTTAGTTAACATCACACATTCTTAGTTTGCGAATTTGAAATCCTTTGAGGTCATTTAGGAAGCCTTGAAACAAGACTAAGTGAGTTATCTCATAATGATCCTAGTTGAGCTTTGACTTCCAAACTATGCTAAATTGTCTCTAAGTATATGAATTAGAACTATTCAATATAAGGGATCTATTTTGCATATACTACCGTTCCCAAGAGGCTTGGTGTAGATTTCAACCTTTTCATAATGCTCGAAACATGAATGATCCCAGCATGTTGTGCAAAGGAAACTTGAGATTATGCAACTTTATTGATAACCTATGAATGAATCCTTATTTGATGTACCTATGATATATTGTGTATACTTGTAATTACTTCTGTCAGATCCATTCCCTGATTCTTTTTGTAGTTCAAAAGAGACTAGCATCGTTTTGAAGAAATATAATTGATCCCAGTTCTAGCACCTAGTCTTTAGTTTTTCTAATTGAATCATTTTGTTAAACTTGATATATCCTAAAATCTAATTTGGGGATATTACAGTTGATCTGTTTTATTACATGCCATTCACATACTATCATACATGACATAATCTAGTGGAAACCTTGCAACCCTAAAGCTTGAAAACTGTTAATTATGTTGAATTCTAGATCTCAACCCACTATACACAAATATGCAAAGTTTTTCATATGTACATAGAAAGATTCCATACAACTAAAATAACATCAAGTGGAATCCTGATATGTCTCAAATTACATATAAACAAATTTTCTAAATGACCTATAGAGTCCAAAAAACTTCATGCTACAACAAACCATTACATATATCAAAATCTTTGCATATATTGGTATTTTAATCATTTATAGCACCATGTGCCCCCTCCTCTAGGATTTATTCTTACTCGGAGTTGGTCCTCCAAGTGCATTAGCCAACAACCTACATTGTTTATGAAACTTCATAATCCAAGCCTTAAAATAAGGTAGAGAAGCTTCCCAATCAACATATACACATAGGAAATTTAATGTATGCATATGGAAATTGGAATTAATAAACATATATGACATAAATTTATGAATGTTAAATGTTTATTCTTTAGTGTAAACTTTTTTCAATTTTAAATTTTAAATTATAAATAGTTCATGTTGTTATTTGGTGTACACTAGTTTTACAGTTTTCATTGCTTATAGATGTCATTATACCATGTGTATTTTTCTAATGATATTTTTAATTGTATTTATGACTACAATGGCTACTATGGAACAAAATGCAGAGATTTTGAGAGAGATGGCCATCTTTCGTAAAAAGAGAGGGTTCCCATGATCCTGGAAATTTTGTTTCCACTATAATGTACACATAGCCTCTGATGACATTTGTTAGTTATCTTTCAATTCACTCCACAACTTGTTTTTCTTATATATATTTTTTTGCATGTTTACAGCATCAAGATGGAGAGTCCTCCATGTCAGACCTTAGCGGGGTTGTTTATGTTTTTGTTAATGTTGCATATATTATGGGAATAATCCATTCAGAGGTATCTACTTGAATATTTGCACATCTACAATTCATTTGTATTGTGTATGAACATGCATGATGTCTAAGTATTTTAACATTGGTGAATGTAACCTCACTCTAGTCCAATAGTGGATGTAGTTGAGGTTCATTTTCAACCTATTCCTATGCTTGCTACAGAAGAAACCTAGTCTCATGTCCCAAAGCATATTTTTTTCGGTGAGATGTTCATTATTTACAAAGTTGGCTAGTAATTTTTCATGCATACATGTTGATAATTGTTGATATAATTGAAATAGTATATTTTACTCATAGAGCACCATAGTGGAGAGGATTTTATCAAGGAAGAGGATACAATAGGAATATATACCCTGAATGGATTCAATAAGTGTTTGTTATAAGTAATTGAGTTGTATTTTAAATTTTTTAAGTTTGTTAGTGCTTCAGTATTAGTTTAGTTACCTAATCAAGAAATATGATCTTTGAATCACAGCTACCAAATATGCACAATGGTCATTGTTGGAATTGACTTAGACCGAGGTTCATTCCCTCCTTTCCATGCAACAAAGGCCAAGATATTGTCTCGACAGAGAAAGACTCAGTCGGCAGCACCTATGACATAGATGGAGTATCAGTGGAGATGTATTTCTATAGGTAAATGCAAGAACCAGGTTTCCACAGTTGGGTGGGGGATTTCTCATGCTGCATTATATTAATAAACCCAATGCAGCATAGAAACATTCAACGATAATAGTGCAACAAATACATATAAACTCATTCATAAGAAAATATATAAAAAAACCATTCACAACAACATATAGATGCGACTCAAACACATTCATCATTCACACGTTCAACATAGTATCTAACATGGAAACCCATTGAGGAAAAACCACAAAGGCGCTCTTCATTTGGCACGAGAAATATATGGCACCCTTTTGTCTGTGCACTAAGCTACAAAATCTGTTCTAGATATTTCTTCCTTATTTATATGGACTTCTTTCTCCTCTCATGCTCTTTGGTATTCTATCGCTATTATTTCTCTACTTGAATCTATTGATGATCCACACATCCCAGATCAACTCAACTTCCTTTATGACTCTACTGTCAATTCGCACACATCCTGGATCCACTCAATCTCTTCTACACTTCTGCGCACTCAACTACAAATTCTTCGACTCCTCCTTACAACTCATCATACTTAGAAAACTAATAGACAATACAACTTACAGAAGCTAACACATGATCTAGAGCTAACCTGCATACAGCTTGGGTTCCCCCTTTTATAGACTCTTACATGTCACTCTCGATAGACTTCATAGAGTAAGCTAACAGGTTGTTTTTTCTATTATAGCGACAAATGTGAGTATGCACTAACGATCTGATTTACAAAGATGCTTTCTTACTTGCAGATTCTGCCAACTATACCCAACCCTGTACCCATAATCATTCTAAACTGTTGCTTTCCAGCCATTATGCCAATGCATGCCTTCGAAAATGGTTTATTCCATCACATCTTTCCTTCTGTTGCAGCTTCTCTTTTGTTGCGAACTCTCTTCTGTCGTTGGCTCTCTTCGTCTATTGTTGTGACTTCCTCTTATGTTGCTTCTTTCCTTGGCTCTTTATTCTTTGTATTATTTTGTTCCTCCTTTGTCACATCTTTCTCCCTTACTACTTCTTATACCTTGTCCTCCCTTCCATGACTACTTCTGTCGCATCTCATTTCCCTTCTTTTCCTTCTTTTGTTCTTCTTTCTCTACTTTTTTCGTTGCTTCCTTTTCCTTCTTGCACCCTGACTCTTTTCATACATGGGAATAATTCTAAGTGAATTCTTCCTATATTTCCCTATGCCCAATAAGACCCATATATTCACATGTGGCTCTTCCAGAGCCACACAAAGCTATTATTTTGTTTCTTGGCTTGTGCCAACTTTACTTTGAAAAACTTGTAAGATTTTCACTCCTTTCTTTGCCTCCTATTGCACATTTCCTTTGTTTTCTTCAAATTTTCCACAAGGTCGAAACTGACATGTTCCAACGTTATCTTTTCTATTGATTCTATTTCTTAGTGCACCCTCTAATATACAAGTTGAATAATTGCTATAATTCTTTCAGATTTAGTCTGTAATTCTGTGACTTTTTCAGTTCTGTCCTAATGTTGCATGCGCAACACTGTAACCTGCTTCTACAATTTCTTCATTTATGTCGCCTTAGCCATTTTTCCTATTAAGGGAAACGTGTTCATCACATTCTTCACTTGGTTCATATTTGTCTCAACTGTGCGTAGCTCCTTTGTTAATTTCTCTTATTCTCCGTCATCTATCAATGCTTCCCAAGCCTTAGAGACTTGGTTGGAATCCTTAGCACATAATGATTTTTCCTCTTCTATCTTCTTCGCAGCTTTGGTTTCTGCTTGTCGTCACTCCTCAAGCACCTCTATGGGTGTGCTTGGTTTTATCTTTTCTTTGAGTTTTGTGACCTTTCTGTGAAGGTCATATACTATCTCACCAAGTCGAATGACCTTGGCCTCTGCAAACATGTCTTCCGTAATTCCTACATCGGTGAAGTTTTTGCATGCAAGAGTTACAACCTTATCGAGCCTAAGCCTGTTTTCTTGTCATGTTTTTTCTTTTTTCTCTGTTTCTTGCACATTTGTATTCATTTTGTTAAATATTTTGTTATCTATATTTGCCACTTAATCACGGCACCTTCTCTTACTTTCATTTCTGCGACTGCGACATTCTATACTACATATATCTGAGTCATGTGCATATGCGAAAAGTATATTGTTATATACCCTATGATTTTGGCTACATCATTGAATTTTTGGGTTCCTATATCAAGTTCTTCTCCGGACACTTGCACTTTGATTGGTGAAAATTGCATTGGAATCTTAGCTTGTTTCACTTCGGAAGTGCTACGTACATCTTGCAACTCAGTTGTTTGAGGCATATAATCTACTGCAATTCTAACCTCTTTGGCAGCTTTGCAAAGTACTTTCAGCAAATTAGTAATACTACTTGTTAGATTTATCTATCGCTTATATATATGTTATGAAAACTTGTCTACCTGACTTTTGCCAGTGCTTCAGTTAACTGCGTAAAGTCTTTTCCATCAATGTTGATTGTATTGGCAGTTTTGTCAACCTTTATTTTCTGTTGTCTCGATTCCACCTGCTCTTTTTATTCCTATTTTCTCTTGTCTTCCATGGATCGATCCATGGGATTTGAGCTTGAGCCACTCTGGGATGGATATTGATTTTTTGCATCTGCTTGCATACCCTCTTCTTTATATTTTTGTTGTTGTGATGATGGGTTGTCCTGGTCTAGGTATTCATATACTATTTGGTCGTCTGGCATTAGAGGAAATTTCAACTTAAAATGGTCCTTTTAACACTAATTCAAATTCCATGTCATCGTGTGTTAGCCAATAAAATTTATTTAAATTTGAAATAATGTATAGGTCTTAAACAATTTTTTAATATAAATTTAGGGATAGCTATCATAAAAAAAAAAACTACTTTTTTGTTCGTATTTTCAACATATCTCCCTATGTTTTTACTCAAATTTTGATCAAGAGAGCTCCTTGGATGCAAAATTAAATTCCGCATCCAACGAGTACCCACTCGGAAAACTTTTGACCAACCCTGCTACCCCAAAAACAAGAAATACCTGAAAAAATGTGATGATGATGTCACATCATCTTTTTTCAAGTGTTTCTTGTTTTTGGGGTAGCGGGGTCCGTCAAAAGTATGTCGAGTAGGTACTCGTTGGATGTAGAATTTAATTTTGTATCCATCGAGCTCTCTCGATCAAAATTTGAGTAAAATTACAAGGAGATATGTTGAAAATATGAACAAAAAAAGTAGTTTTTTTCTTTTCTTCCTCCAAAATTAATAAATATTATTTTATTATTTTAACTTTTATTTTATTTATTTTCTTAGAAGGATCATTTTGAGTTGAAATTTCCTCTAATTAATAGGGACACACCATTCTTTCAGCCATTCTTGGACAATGGATTTCACTTCTTCTTCACTCAATAAAAAATGTAACAAACCATTAGCGTTGTAGGTCTTGTCTCAGTTGAATCAAAACATAATGTGTGTTGATATGAAACTTAATAATTTGGAGGAACTGCTTAATAGTTTCATCTGCAAGTCTTGTCTTCTTTCGCACCTGATGCCTCAGGACCTCTCCATGTATAAAAAATTTGATATTATTATCCTACTGCATGTTCTTGTTATTCTTTGTGAACTGAAGATTTTGATATCTGGCTCCTCTGTAGCAAACTGGAAGATCTACTGCTTGGTAGTTCGTTGCGTTGGATTAGACAATAAATGAAATCAAAATCAACAACCATGCATATTGTAAAGGCTTACCATATTCTTGTGACTTAATTGCGTATGCTAGCAATTTATTCACCAAGAATTGCGATCAGTTAATATGAACTCACTCCACACAAAGTTCCGCTAGTGCAACCGTACTCATAGTACAATGAGTCGGTCGCATATTGTGCAACATTTTACATGACAATAACTTCGTAGGAAAGCAAACGATAAACTAATTAATTGAAGAGATTAGGAACCCTTTGTTTTCCCTAGTAAAGTCATACTTGTTCTTAACCCTTGTTGTTATCATCATGTCCTGGTCTTTTGGTAAATATGGTGTTGGGTCCATACCTTCCAGTGAGAGGCCTTTAATCATTGTGATGAGCTCGACATCCATAGAGTGTGATTCTTCTAGAGAAAGGTATCCTTCATGAAATGTTACTGAAAATTATCGCACAAAGGTATTCACTTTTGCACTTCAATCGAAGTGTGGCATGTGTAGTAACAACAACTATCCATACTGGTCGAGTCCTCTCACCCATTCCATAGGAACCAAGCACTTTGGCGATTCCTGTGTGTCCTACACAGTTAGCATATAATTATTCCTATCCAAATGTATCTATTTCTTCGTAACGTGGTTGGTGAAGGATGACTTCTACGGGTTCAGCAAAATGTTCTTCAACAACTTAACTCCTTCTAGCACTGTGGGTGCTACTAGCGGGGCTTGTGACTTGGATGAAATTTTGACCTTTGGTGCATCTACATTTCTTGGTGGGATATATGGTGGTAACAAATTTCTGGTTTTAGAATCTTCATCCTCCTCACATGTCGGTGGCATTGTTGAAAGTGTCGTTGCTTTTCCATTTTTCTTTCTATTTCATGTGTACTTTCCCCATGAAATTCACGATGGACTTGGTAGGTATGCACTTGATTTTCCTAATGGAATGGCTGGAACTTGTTCAACAACTGGACCAACCTACTATTGTGGTGGGACATATGCCACATTATATTCCATGATTATTGTGGGTGATCCAGTCGTAACTTCATATTCAACAGTTGTACTAGCACTAGAAATAGAAATTATCATGCTCTGAAAAATTTTCGTCGGCTCTTGAAGTTGCAGAAAACAATCACTCTTCTCTAATGCAAACAAAATGAAATAAACTTGGGTGCGAATGTTGATAGTGTCAAATAGTTTTCCACGGTCGTTCTTCACACGCGCGGGAAATAAATAGAAAGGAATTTGTCCTTTCAGTAACATTGGTGGATCGTCCAAATAATTAAGGAAAATTCTATGCATGATGTCGATTAGCTATCACATCAATTGGTAGTTATTTCCATAAATACAGACATGACCAAAAAGCAAGCTGCCAAAATATCTTAGACTTTTCAAATTAATGACATCCAATTGTCATATTTCTGATCCGTATATTTCTTGCGACAACATCGCACTCCTTGCAACCTGTTTTCTTCCTTTGAGAGAGTTCCTTTATTATGACACACTAAGTTTCTTCGCTCTGAATTTTTGGTCTTCGCTAGACATCGAGTCTGCAATACTTCACTTCTTACTGCGGCAGACTAGCAGTAGGCGATAAAAACAAATTCCTCTCTTTCTTATTTTTCTTGTACTTTTTTTTATGTGACCAATTCATTGCCATCGTGATACGAATTCAACTGAATTCCATTCACCGGTCCTCTGACTTATGTTCCATCTAACTTTTGCAATTTCACTGTTCCTACATTAATGATCTTCTTGATGATATATGGTCTCAACCAATGTGTTTTCAACTTTCTTGGATGCTTAAATTTTTTTTTTTCATACATAAGAACAAATCCTCCGACCTAAAAGTTATTTTTCTTAATGTGTTGATCATGCCATACTTTTTGCCTTTTTTTCAACATTTTGGTTAAATCGTGTGATAAAAAGTTGTGACAATATTTCATCGATGGCATCGACATCTGCCATTTATGTGATCACATCAATTCTTAAGATTGGGACAATATACTCGATAGGAATCACAACTTCTTGTCCATACACCAAATGAAATGGAGTTTGGCCTGTCAATTTCTTACAAGTCGTGTGATATGCCCATAATATTGTTGAAATTATTTGATCATGGACATATCTTTGGGCATTACAAATCTTTGTCAATGCAGTTTATACAATTTTGTTTTTGATCAAAGACATCTCGTTGGGAATTACAAATATTTGTCAATGTGTTTTCCAGAATTTAGTTAAGCACTTCGATAACTCCATTTGCTTAAGGGTGATAATGTGTTTTCCTTATATGATGAATCTAGAATTCTTCCATGAGTTTTGCAATAAACTGGTTGAAAAAGTGCTTACCTTGATCACTTATTAAAATCTTTTGGAATCCAAATCGTGTTATGACATTCTGAAATAAAAACTTTGCAGAGGTCATAGCAGTACAATCCTTTATTGGCATTGTTTCATTCCATCTGGTTAGGTAATCAGTTGCAACAATAATATAGCATGCACTAGTGTGCTTTCCTGTCAGGCTGATAGGACCCACAAAATCAATGACCCATTTATCAAATGTTTGCAAAGTTATTTTAGGTACTAATGGAATTTTGTCATGTCATGATGGATTTCGAGTCCTTTCGCAAACATCACAGCTACAACAATGATCTCGAGCATCTGCGTGCATGGTGGGCCACAATAATCCTTCTTGAAAAATATTGTGCACCATATCTTTTCCTACATAGTGGCCTCCTGCAACACCACCATGTGCTTAATTTAATATCAACGATTGCTCGTTCTCCAAAACGTAGCGAGGAAAAATCTCATTGGGACCTATTTTATACAATTGTCCAACAATCAACTAGAAATCAACACCTCTCTCAACCAACGATTTCTTTTGCACAATGGTGAATTCAGCTGGCATATAACCCACACTCAAAAATTGTATGATATCTCTATAATGACCATCGAACATGGTTATCAGAAATAGTTGCACATCAGGGAGATTATCATCCGGGTTACTAGGATCTTCACCACTTTCTATCCTTGAAAGATGGTCTGGTCCCAAATTCAATCGACCGGTTTTAACAATTAATTAAAAATCAAGTTCTTGGAGAAACCGAAACCAACAACAGATATTCCCCCCAACAATGGCTTATTGAACATGTATTTCAATGTGGAATGGCCAGTGTACATCTTAAAATGTCCACCCATCAAATATTGTCTGAATTTCTGCACCACATATACCATTGTTAAAGATTATCTTTTCATTGTGGTATATTTTTTCTCTGTAGTCGGTAACTTGATGATACTGAAGGAAATGGGATGATTGATCAATCCTATACCACGTTTCATCAGCACCATGCCAATCTTGACAGACAATGCATCAACATGGACATGAAACTCCTTTTTCCAGTATGGAAATACAAATATTATTGTAGTAGCCATCTTTTTTTTCAATGTATCCAGACTCTCCTGGATGCTCTCTGTCCATTGAAACTTAGCATATTTTTTCAAAATAGTTTCCATTGTAGAAGTCACTATTATAATGTAAAATGGCACTTCTCCGTCCAAGTACTTACACCCAATGTGTTGGTACACAAAAGGACAAAATGGATTGAAGGAGAAAAAACACTATAGATGGGAATGACCTTTGACACATCATTGCCTTTCCAGCTGAACCTATTTTCTATATGGTCATTAAGGATCATATGTGACTATTATCTTAGCAACCCGTATATTATATGTGAGTATGTACATTACAACTCGTGTATACATCATTAGGGCTTGCACTCGTGGGTTTCCTTAAAGCAATTCGAGTATCATATGTGACCTACCAGTATTAATAGTCATGTATGAATTAATCCAAAGTTAGAAAATATAAATACGATTAGTTGAGGATAGTTCGGCCCTTAATCATAACTATCCCAACTTCCTCAACCATCTCAATCTTCATAACCTCTCTCTTTACTCATGTATAAATAGAGGGTAGGGGTTGAGACTAATGAATCATGAGATATATACCAAAGTTATGTTGGTGGATTGCCATTAGATATCTTGGAGCAACAAAATTTAGTGTCCTTGGCTAGTAGAGCATCACTTGTCTCATATGTTGGGTTGTAATCTAACCTCAATTATTTATCAGTAAAGAGAGTCCTTCTTCCAATATTGTGTCTTTGGACTCTTATATATTGTGATTTCTGAATGATCTTATTGTTTCATTATAAACATATTATTTAATTAACCATTTATATAATATATAAGATATTGCAGGAAATATTCTTCTCTTTGCAAGTGATTGGAGATACACTGGAAGCTATGGAAGCATTTGAAAAGAAGAAGAAAAGCTAGGATCATCCGTCATAAATAATGTATGCCTAATTTCTTCCTATTTCTATTTCAAATTATGAAATGGTTGATTGTCTGCAAGTTAATGTAGTAAGTTGGTAACCCTAGAGGCCCTAGGTTATAAGGGTGTGTTTTTCTGAACAACAAAACTAATGACTCCATTGGGGAGTCCAACATGTTGTGGGTTCTCTCTTTAGGCTTCGTGACTAGTTTTTTCTCTATTTGGTTTTCTGTGTGATTTGTTTTGCTTTTATCTTTTATTTTTAGTATTGCATGTTCAGAGCCTCTATGTCAACTTTTTTTCTTTTTGAAAATGTTTGACAGCATACACGGGCTGCCTTGGTAATAGTCACGTATTGCACTTTGTATACGCAGGTTTCTTCAGTGACAGTCACGTATGGTTTGCAACTTGCCTTTATCATAGTCGCGTATTCTTGTAAGTGTTTGTGAGTTCAAAAGGTTGTTGCTTGTCCTTATTTTTATGATTTCTTAGATGCTTGTGAAGGTTTTGTTTTGGCATGGTATTGTGGTCTTAGGTATGTACATTTCACTCCTTGCTTGGATAGTCAAGTCATTGAGTGTTTTTTGTTTGACTTCTTGATTGGTGAATGTGTTATGTCCTCCTACTTAGATTTTGGTCTGAGTGGTTGTGTTTTTGGGTCATTGATCAGTCCTTTCAAACATCGATATGCTCTTTACTTGTTTTTTAGTGGTCTGAGTTAGCCATTCTTTCCATTTTTTAAATCTATTAGTCTTTGAATTGATAGTTCCACCAAGTCTAGGCTTTGAGCCATTGCTTCTTGTTTGGGTGAAGTGTGTTACTGTAGGGTCTGTTTGCATCATTTATTGTTATATGATCAAATAGTTCAAACTCCTTCAATTTGAATTTCCTTGCATTATAATTTTTGAATTTTTCAAAAAAGAAAAGATAAAAAAACATTTTTGCACTTTTTGCATTAGGTTTCATTTAATTGTTCTTTTCGTTATTTTTTCAGAAAAAAAAAATGAAAATTTTTAAGTCTTGTAGTTTCTCTTTTGTTAAAATTTTCATTAACTTTCATTTGAAAAGAAAAGAAAAGAAAAATTGGCATTGTAGTTGCATTTTCTTTGAAAAATTTCATACATCATTTTTGCTTTCTTTCTACTGAGTCTATAACATCGTACAGTCTCATTTCGCTACCTTTGACTAATACATCCCATTAAAAAGAACGATTAATTAAAATTTTACTAGTAAGTTTCTTTTTCTAGGCTCACTCATCAACTAGTTTAGGCTAGGATTTTGGACTAGGGAACTTTAAATTGTCCAAAATAATTTGAATTCAATCAAAGTGTCCTTTCATTAGGTAAATCCTCTTCTACAAGAGACCATCTAGAAATCTCCTCTCACACAAGAGTTAAGCACAAGGCCATGTGAGAACTCGATTGAGGAGATAACACTCCACTTCCATGTTTGATCGTATACCAAGTATTTTATACATTTGGGGATCTTGTCAATACCACCTCTTGTGCCCTAACTATTGTCAATGTTGATAGGGTTTTGGGTTTTTCTACCCTACCATTGCATAAGGATTAGGCTTGCGACTGTTCCACCAGACTCTCGATGTAGTTGTGGTAGCCTTTAGTTTCTCAACACTGGGGATCATACATAGGTGTTATTGGAAGTCTTTTTTCAGTACACCTTGGATGATATGAATGCAATTTCCATGCACTGGCTCAACATAATTTTCAAAATATTAGCCTATCATGCAGAAATTGCTCTGCACGTCACTAAGAAAAACCCTAGTTTAAAAACCATCAAAATAGACAACTTTCGGTCCATGAAAACACTGAGTAGGGGTGTCTTTAGTGGTGCTTGGATGTCATGAATATAATGGAACTGACAGATTTTCCATAGGAGCCTCGATTTTCAATTTATGGCGAGTTTCATCTTGATTTTCGAGGCAATTCAAGGACACCAAGCAAATTTCAACCAGTGGCATAAAAACTAAATCGAGCAACAAAATAGATTTACATTTCCTCCTGCAGGTGTGTTTCATAAGGGAGAGATAAATATGATTCCCATGCACTCGCTTGACACATTTTTGAAAATATTTCCCTATTGTGCAGAAATTGCACTACATGTCATCGAGGAAAAACCTAGTTTAGAAAACCTTCAAAATAGACAATGTTCGATCCATGAAGCCACATGAAAGAGATGTCTCTAGAATTAAGTGGATGAAACGAATCCAACGGAACTGACATTTTGTTCATCGAAGCCATACTTTTCAATTTATAGTGATTTTCATCTCGCTTCCCAAGGCCATGAAGGGACACCAGGAAAATTTCAACCGGGAGCATAAAAACCAAATCGAGGAACAAGATTGAGTTTCGTTGCCTTGTAGAGGTGTATTTGGGAAAGGGAGAGATGAATGACATTCCCATGCACTTTTTGGACACATTTTTTAAAATTATATCCTATCATGAATAAATTGCACTACATGTCAATGAGAAAAACTCGTGTATAGAAAATTGTCAAACTAGACAATGTTTGGTCCATGAAGCCACCAGACAATGGTGTCCCAAGTAGTATTCAAATGTCACGAATCTAATGGAAATGGATATTTTTCCATCAAATCTTTGGTTTTCATTTATGGTGAGTTTTGTTTCTCTTCTTGATGCTTTTTAGGGACACAAGAAAAATTTAAACGAGGGGCATAAAACCAAATCGAGAAATGAAATTGAGTTTGTTACCTCTTGCATGAGTGTTCAAGAAAGGGAGAGATGACTGCGATTACCATGCACTCACTCGACACATTTTTCAAAATATTGTATTATTGTGTATAAATTGCATTGCACGTAACCTTGCAAAACCCTAGCTTAGAAACCGTCAAAATATAAAACATTCGATCCATAAAACCACCAAACGGGGGTTTCTATAGTGGTAATCTAATGTCACGAATCCAATAGAATTGATTGTTTGTTTATCGAAGCCTTGATTTTCAAGTTATGGCGAATTCATCTTGATTACCAATGAGATTTAGGGACACCATACAAATTTCAACCAAGAGCATAAAAAACAAACGAAGCAATATAATTGAGTTCCATTGCCTCCAGCAATTGTGTTTGGGCAAGGGTGATATGATTGTGACTCCCACACACTCGTTGGGAACATTTTTCAAAAACTTATCTTATCTAATAGAAATTTGGCTGATCATCCTCTTTTGATACTTCTTATTGCTCCAGTTATACATGGCTCTAGGATGCTCATGCTTATCTATTATATCCTTGGCATCCACACTAAGATGATTGTTGTTGATAGGTCTCATATAGTGGTACACTTACAGTTGGTAGGAAATAGTGATTTTTGCAATACCATTAAGCCAATTTCTTGAATTTTCATCAAAATCCCTAGAAAAGGTTTATGGATTTCATAACCTGCTTAATCATATATTATGAACTTATAGAATATAGCATCATTTTTTGATCACTAGATACTTAAAGTTGTGTATTGATCATTTTTACCATTATATAGGGCTCTGTAAGTCAGGTTCCCAAATTCTTACAGGGTGCTAGCCCAATCGAAGAGTGCATGCTTTACAAGCAGGAGGTTGGTGGTTCAATTCCTCCATGCCCTAATGATATTATAATATCGGTTAAAAACAACTAAATTAGTAACCAAAAAATAAGAGATAAGTGAGCAAACAATGAGAGATAAGTGACCAAACAAAATGACCAAAATTTGTAGATAAAATTACTATAGATGACTAAATTAGTGACCAAAAAATGAGAGATGTGAAACTACGCATTAAAAAGGATCCAACACATGGCGCTAATGATGAGTCCAAACATGGTGTTGATATGGTAGCAAAATAAGACACGAAACTAGGAATTAAAAAGGATGCAACACATGGCACTGATGATGAAGCAAAACATGGCGTTGATATGGTAGAAAGACAAGATGTTGCTTTGGATGCAAAACATGGAGCTACATAGGAAGCAAAATATGGTGCAACAATAGAATAAATATTTGGCATCATTTTGGAAGCAAAACATGATGCAAAAAAGGAAGAAAAAATTGGTGCAAATTTGGAAGCAAAAATTGGCACATATTTGGAAGCAAAAATTGGCACATATTTGGAAGCAAAAGTTGGCCCATATTTGGAGGTAAAACATGGTGCAAAATGGGATGCTAAAGTGGTAGAAAAAATTGATGCAATATTGGATTCTAATTTGGATGCTAACATGGTTATATTAGGGATGCAAATATGGTTCCAACGGGGATGTCATTTAAGAAGAAAAAGTGGACACTCGCTAGGAACCAAAATATGACGTTAGTTAGGAAGCAAACCTTGACGTTGTTTAGGAAGCAAAGTTAGACGTTATTCTGGAAGCAAAAAAATAGAAGTTATTTTGGACGTCATAAAGGATGCCATCCAAGAAGAAAAAAAATATGTTTTTTGAAACGCTTTAAGTTTTTTCCATGATGCGTCCCATTTAGCATCTAGTTTCACCACTCAATGTAAAACAAAATTACACTAAAAATGGAGTCTAAATGGGACACTAATTCCAGGATTTTTTGTACTGGATTAATCATAAGTTAGATTGTAAATATTGTTGATATAATTATGTACCAAACTCATACAAATATGTTTAAAAGCGTAATTTTCTAGCTAATAAACCTACAACTTAGTGTAGAGAAGGCCTATAAACAATAATAGAACTAAACCTTCTTCCTCATGAATGGAGGTAGAAACTCATATAAAGTAGATTCCCATGATGAAAGTCATGATGAAATGTCTTCATTAGAAACATTTGATTGTGCAAAACATGGATTTCCAAACAATTTTATAAAAAAAGTAGATAAGGGCAAGAGAAATAGTCTATACATGATTATACAAAATTTTCAACTACAAACCTAAATTTGAATAACAGTAGGAAAATTCTGTTGGTGAATAACACATTCCTAGAAGAAATTCATATAACAAATTCTACATGATTGAGTTTCAACAATTACATTGTAAACTAAGATAATTTAGAGGACCAAAATATGGACTATAAGATATATAAATAACATTTTCTTTTTCTACAAATACATAATGCAGATAAATAAATTCTATGAAATCACTTGCAGTAGGGAATACACTTCAACAATATTTTATATAAGCCTCCTTAGGTAATAGGATCACACCATGATAGTTATCTTGAAAGAAAAAATTCCAATTTGATTATTTAGAATAGTATTCAACAAAATGACACCCAAATTAAGGTATGATATAGGAAGTCAATTGTATAGCTAAAATAGTTTAGCTCTTTTATCGATTGTGTACACTAAATGATTTGTAGTTCTGTAAGAGCTATAATTACTATTTATTTCATGGTTAATTCAAAATATTATTTATCTAGACTTTCGATTCTATAGAAGGTCAAGCAAGATTATTTCCCTAAATCCACCTCTTCTTGTGTGATACAGTGATTTTTTATTCTTTGTTCCAAACAGAAAAGAAAACCTTATGTTAACATACAAAATATGACTTGTTTTCCTCCAAGTTGCTCTTGGATTTAGGTTCCATAGTTAGTCAAATAGAGTGGCCCCTTGACTTTGTTGTAACCACAGAACCTTTTGAATGATACCATGATTGCGTTTTAGATAATTGATGTAAACTTATATAATATATTATATTTAAGGGTGCTATCTCAATGGAAGATCACATGCCTTATAGGAAGGAGGCAGGTATCTCGATTCCTCTGTGCCCTGTATATATTTTAGAACTACTATAAAGAGATAAATGATATGCATATAAATGGCCACTAGTGGAAAATTAGTGGCCATTTATCACGTGAAAAAAAATGTGCTGATATTTAGTTTGGTCATATATTTGGTCATTAATTATGACAATTAATGACCAAATATACAACCAAATAAGCGACTAAATATATTACCACAAGATAAGTAAGAAATGACTAAGCTAAATATGACCACTTTTTTTTTGCGTGATCAATGCCGCTAATTTTCCACCAGTGGTCACCAAATCAAAATTTGTCATTTATATGCAGATTTTGGTCATTTATCTCTCATTTTCTACTAGTGAAAAGAATGGAACTTGGGAGTTAGTCTCTCCCCTACGTAACACAAATCTAGTTAAGTGTAAGTGGATTTTCTGGGCAAAGTTTGTAGACGATGGTGCATCAGTGAAGTAAAAATCAAGGCCTATTTCAAAGGGCTTATCCCAAGTCAAATAAATTGACTACAATGAGACATATACACCAGTTGCAAATATGGATTCAATCAGGCTAGTTCTGGTAATTGCGGCATCCAAGCGCTTGGAAGTGCATCACATGGATGTTAAAAGTGTTTCCCTCCATCAATATCTCAAGGAGGATATCTATATTTAGTATAAAGAATGTTTTCCTCCTAAACCCTCTCTTCTATGCAGGTTCAATAAGTCATTGTATGGGATTAAGAAAGCTCCCATAGCTTGGTGTGCAAAGTTGCACAATTTTCTCTTGTCACAAATTTTCAGCAGACGCAAATCTGATCTAAATTTGTATATGAAGATAATAAATGGTTCCTCTTGATCACAAGAAGCTCCATTGATCATATTGATTCATTGAATATTGCTTTGCATCAACATTTTTCCATAACTAGCTTGGGAATACTTAGATATTCTTTTAGAAATGAGATATCCTAGTATGAATCAAGAATTAAAGTATCTAAGTAAAAATATGCATCAAATATGCTAAATAAATTCAAAATGGAAGAATTCAAACTAGTCAATACTCATTTCCTTCTAGGATTTATACTTGGATATGCAGAATCTATTCCCTTGGTGAACAATACCATGTATAGACAACTAGTTGGTGGTTTTTTGTATCTTATTCACACTTGACCTGATAATGCATATGAAGTGAGTGTAGCTTCGAGGTACATGGATATGCAACATGTCATTCATTATATGTCATACAAAAGGATTTCACACTATGTGCAAGGAACCAAGACTCTTTGGATTCATTATGTTGTTGGTTCTTAATTGGAATTTCATGGTTTTTTAGAATCTGATTGGGTTGGTAATAAATGATACTTGAAACCAAATTTCACATTTGTTTTCATGCTTGGAGTAGGACCTATATTCTGGTCAAGTAGGAATAAAAAGTTCAAATTCACTCTCTTTAACACAAGTCAAATACAGAGGAGTTGTGAATTCAACAACTCACTGTGTGTGATTGCAAGGTATAATTTTAGAGTTTGGGATTGACTTAGCACTCCCACTGTCATATTTTGTGATAATCACATATATCAACTGACTAAATACAGAGGTATTGGACCAATCATATATAGATTCATATGCACTACATCAGAAGTGTAGTGTGTGATCAGATCATTGCTATGCAATATCGCCCCTAATATAAGGAAGTTGCAACCATCTTGACTAAAGAATTAATAGAGAATACTTTCATCCATCTCAATTCATTACTTGCTATGGCTCAACACATGGTGAAGAAACATTGAAAAGTGAAGTTTCACAATTTTGTTCATGTCCATGTTTTGAGGGGATGTTTCTTCCCATGATGTTTTCCTGCTTTCCTTGGTTTTTGGACAAGCAGTATGTAAAAAGGGTGACTAAGAATTATTTTCAGGCCTTATATTTATGATATTTCAAATAAATTTAGGCTTAATTGGGGGTTTCATAATATTAAAAACCCATTTCATACTTAGTATATAAGTTATTTGTTGTCTTTGATTAATTTGGTAGGTGTTGACTAGGTAGATGGACACCATTTTCCTTCTGTATCCTGGATTTTCCATCATTATCCATAGTAGAACACTTAGAAATATCCTGGATAGTATTCTAATATCTTTTCATATTGTCCTTATTAGTACTAGCACACTTCCTACTATATACTGTTTTTCCTACTTTTTCTACTTTTTAGTGGATAAGGAGAAAGCTAGCCACATGGTAACTACCTCATTTTGCGGCCAACACATCTTCCATTTTTTTCTCTCTAAAAGATATGAGTTTATTTTCTATCAGTAATTATATGACATATTTGCTTTGGATAATTCATGAGGTCATTGACAGATTTAGAAAGTGCTTTGGACACCTTAGTGGTTTTTGGCTTTAATGTAAGCCTGATTTTGTGATCCATTTGAATTCCATATTTGGCTTCTGAATCTTTGATGTAATTATATATTTGGACAACCATTTCATTGAACAATTTTTGGATAATGTACCATTATGCAATATATTTTTATTGTGTGCATCAATTCAGTGTTTGGTTTGGAGCAATTTTGCTAGTTATTCTTAACAATGTTTGCGAGAATAATTGTTCGCTTCAGTGTTTAGTATGCTTCATCTCTAGTGTGTGCTCTTTTTGTGATGTTCTCTCAATGACATTGTAATGTGGTGCAACAGAAGATGGGATACAGCTCACTCATCATCATAATCCTAATTTGAAAAATATTGAACATTACATCAATGATATTAGTAAGGACAACACAATTGGTTTGTTCTAACATTATACTATACAATTATTGCAGACCATGATAATTTATTTCAATAGTAAATGTTCAACCACAAACAATTTATAAAATAGAATTTCATATTGAGAAATACATTGACATCAATCCCATTGAAAATTAAAATACACAAGTTTTTGTTTTATAGGTCAATACCGAGAGGGGGGGTGAATCAGTGTTGTTATCTTTTTACTATTTTAACCACTTTTAAATCTGTAATTAGAAACACATAATAACAAGAATGCACAAAACACAATTTTAACATGGAAGCCCAATAGGGTAAACCACCAATACATCCTATTAGTGCAAAATTGATATTTACAAATAGTTTTTCCTGCTACTACAGACAAGGATGGTATTACACCATGTTTACCAATACTAATTGGAAGGAGGCTACGACCCCCTAGTTTATCAGCTATGATTGAAAGGATGATACAACACCCTATTTACCAATGCCAATTGGAAGGAGGATACGACCCCCTGGTTTATCGGATGCTACTGAAAGGATTCTATGACACCCTATTTACCAATGCCAATTGGAAGGATGCTATGACCCCCTGCTTTATCAGCTACGACTGAAAGGAGGAGACAACCCCCTGCAGGCCTGTTTCCTTCCCTAGAGCTGCCCTGCCACCTTGATATGTTACTCACAATTTCTCTCCCACCGATTTGTATCACTCCCACTGGTCTCTATTACTGATGCTACAACATAAGTTGTAGAGATGTATTCCTTCTTACTCAGGTTGTTGCTTAAATACCTCTCAACATTTAAGCTTCTTTCAATAGTCGCATCTCTCCAAACTAAATGATCACACCTTTCACTATTGCACTCTTTAATATATGAATATTGCACCGCTTAGAATGTCCTATCACATTCTTTCATGGATCCTTCATCTTAGAGATTGTTTCCACAGGTTGGAAACCATTTTTGCATCTCTGTCCAACGTTTGTAGGTGCTTCAACACTATCCATATTCTTTTTGCAATATCATCTTCCAGTTTTAATAAAAGTCGTTGATCCTATTTCTAAGTCTCTCCAGACCATCGATCTAATGCACATATTCCCTCCTTGAAATCATATTTCCACACCAAGATTTCCTCATCAATGATTTTCCACCGTTGATATTCATTGGGCAATTTCCTGACCATCGATCTCCATATTGTGGGATACACGATGTCGAGTGTTCACTTTTTCCTTTCCAAAAAATTCTTTCTGCAAACTCCTTTCTGCAGTCTTCTTTCTGCAATCTTCTTTTCGCACCGTCAATCTATTTTAGCGAAACTAATTTCAGCCGTCCGATCTTTCAAGATTGTGGGATGTAGGATGTGGGATGTGTAAAACTTTAAATGATTCTTCCACATTTTTCTTCCATGATGTTGCTCTGTTGCAGGATTAATCTCAGTCGTTCGATCGTTGCAGGATGCAGGATGCAGGATTATAACATCCTTGAACATTACTTCCACAATTCTCTTTTCTCCTTTTCCTTCTGCATCGTTGATTTGTTATAGGACTAATTCCCACTATTTGATTTTGATCTTTTGTGAAATTCCATCCTTTCCACCTATATTTTGTGGAATTGATCCTCACCGTCAAATCTAGTGTGCGATTCTCCTTGACCATTCATTCTAGAGCTAATGCAGATCTGCATTCTGTCTTTACGGATTATACAAAAACTAATCCTCACCCATCAGATCTTATGCAGGTAACTATGCCACTTCATCATCATTCCATGTCATCATTACCTTAGTCTTTCATGCAATGCTAACATATGTTTCATGCCACATCCTCAACTATGACGTGCCATGCCATCACTACTTTAGTATTTCCCTAACTTTTTCATGCCATCATATCCACTTATTATTCCTTTGTCATTATTGAATACCTTTGACATCAATGATAACTATAATCTAAATTTTCCAACAATCTCCCCCTTTGGAATTGATGGCAACCTCTAAACATTCTCCCCCTTTGACACTAATGACAAACGATAACATATTATGCCAATGTTGCACCTATTTTGGTATAGGATTTCTTGTCTCTCTTCTTTTTGACAATTCCTCCTGCTATCACATTGCTCCTTTAAATGAAATTGGTTATTTAACCAATGTATTATAATTTATCTTAACATTTCATGTTCTTTGAATGATATCTTAACTCATAAACCCATGTACTCCCCCTGTCACAGTACTTCTTCTCTTTTGTCAACTACACACCATCCTTGATCAACCATCATCTTTGAAGAACATAGATTTCAATATATTTTAACATTTGATACCAATAAAAAAAATAGATATCAATTGGAATCTTCTGACTTTAACTCCCCCTAAGTATAACATCACTTCTAACGTTATTTTCTTTAAATCGTGAGAGACATTTTTTAGAAAAACACCCCACAGTCATGACTACATACTTCTTCATTTCTTTCATCCTCATCTACATTGGTGTATTATTCTACTTCACTAAGTAGATTTCCTTTATGATGAGTGTCATTTTTATCTATGACCTAATTATTCTCAACATCTACTACTGAGACTTCATTAATCACTAAAAGTTTTGTTTCTTCTCAAGCTTCTAATTCTTACATCCACATCTTTTCAAGAGGTGTACTATTTACTTGTCCTTCACTATGCTCTATGCTGGTGTCCTATTCCCTTCTCATCCTTTGATTTTCTCCCCTGAATCTGTAGTTAGCCACCTTGTGACCAAACTTATGACAGTAATGATAATAATGATAAAAGTTTTCTTTATCCAATGGAGGTATTTAGTCTCTAATTTTCATTTTCTTCCACTGTTTCTGAATTTCTGTTGGACTATCACAGTTCAGTTTACAAATTCTAGCCAAGTGTCCAGTGTTATTACATCCGTAACACTCTATATCGAACCTTTCGAGAAATCCAAACGGGTTATGATTCCTTACCTTTGGATTTTTAATTTCATCCTTCTTGTACTCATGAACTTTTTCATAAGCCTTGCATTTTAGGGCTTTATGACCAAAGTTATTCCAAAGTTATAGGAATAACAATGACCCAGAAATATTTTTTGATTTCTATTTATTACTTGTCTCTTGGGCTCCTAATGAGTTATTTCTTTGTCAAGAAAGGATAAAGCATGTTCTTTTTACTTTTCCTTTTTAACAGGGACTTTCAGTACTTCAGCATAGCTCTTTGTACTTCCTCTCTGATTAGTGAGTGGGGAACTCTCTAACTTCTTCTCTTTAACGAACCCCAAACCAAACCTATCACTTCATGGTATTTGGCTACTCAAAATGTTATCAAGAATCCTTGAGTTCTTATCAAACCTTTATTTAATGGATTTTTCACCAACTCCTTCTCTAAGTTGACAAATTTCTTTCTCAAGTTTTTCATAATATTGAATTATCTTCCTAAGGAGAACTATTAGGTCTTCATGACTCTTCTTGGTCTCTTGCAGTTGGTTTCTTAAATCAGTAATGATCTGATTTGTCTCTTCTTGGTATTTAGACAATTTCTCCTTCAAAACTTTGTTTATTTTCCTACATCTTTCAATTTCATCAACGACAGCCATGTATTAAGCTTCTATGTCCACTTCTTATTCCTTATCTGAGTTTGTTGTTCCTAAAAATGGGATTTCATTATATTCACTCATTTCCTCATATTCACTTTCTTCCTTGGAATAGAGGTTCTTCTTTTTCTCTTTATACTTATTTCTACCCTTATGAGAGCATGATTCTTCATGATCATTCACTTCTTGTTTTGGGTAAGGACACTTATGGGAAAAATGTCCAATCCTGTCATAGTTAAAACATTTCAAGGGTGGTTTACCTTTGTATTTCCCAGTGCCTTTATTAAGTCTACTTACAAAGAGGGCTTCCTCATCATCTAGATTTTGTGATTGATTTTTGGAAGTGACTTTAAAAGATGCTTCTTTTCTTGAAGATCCATTTTGTCTTGTTCTCATTTCATAAGAAGTGAGAATCCCATGTAGCTCATCTATTGTTATTGTTTTAATATCATCTTGTTCCTATAGGGTGGAAACCTTTGGGTCATATCTCATTGGTAATGTTCTTAGTATCTTGCTTACCACTTCTTTTTCTTTCAGTTTTCCTCCAAGAATTCTAATAACATTAACCACCTCATCTACACAAAGAAGGTATTCCCCAATATTCTCTTCTTCTCTCATTTTGAGGATTTCGAATTGACCTTTATATGTCTTTAGTTTGTATTCTTTGACCTTGGATGCTCCTTCATAGATTACCTTCAACTTACCCCAGGATTTTTTGGCCGAAGTGCATTGCATAACCTTAGTAAACATAGTGTTTGTTAATCCACTCAATAATGCATTTAGGGCTTTGGCGTTGCCTTCATATTTTCCTAGCTCTATTGTGTCTGTAGGGTGTTGATTTCCTATGTTATGTTATGTTTTAGTTGCTTCCCAAACCTTCCATCCAAGGGAAATCATTTGGCACCTCATTCTAACACTCCAACATGCATAGTCTTCTCTTGTAAATAGTGGAGGTTTGTTAGTGGCCATGCCTTCTTGCTCTTCCATAATGGTTTTTATGGGATCTACCTTCCAGTGGTTAAACTATGCTGAAGGAACCTTCTTTGATACCAATTGTTGGTTTATAGGTCAATACTGAGAGGGAGGGGGTGAATCAGTATTGTTATCTTTTTACTATTTTAACCACTTTTTAATCTATCATTAGAAACACATAACAACAAGAATACATGGAACACAATTTTAATGTGGAAGCCCAATAGGGTAAACCACCAATATGTCATATTACTACAAAGTTATTATTTACAAATAGTTTTGTCTACTGCTACAGACAAGGATGGTCTTACACCTTGTTTACCAATACTAATTGGAAGGAGGATATGACCCCCTGGTTTACTAGCTATGACTGAAAGGATCACACGACATCCTATTTACCAATTCCAATTGGAAGGAGGCTACAACCCCCTAGTTTATCAGCTACTACTGAAAGGATGCTATGACACCCTATTTACCAATGCCAATTGGAAGGAGGCTACAACCCCCTAGTTTATTGGCTATGATTAAAAGGAGGAAACAACCTCGTTCAATCCTATTGCCTGCCCTAGTGCCACCCTGATATGTTACTCATGATTTATCTCCCACTGATTGTTGTCACTCCCACTGGTCTATGTTAGTGATGCTAAAACACAAGATGTAGAGATGTCTTCCTTCTTACTCAGGTCACTGCTTAAATACCTCTCAACTTTTAAGCCTCTTTCAACAGTCATGTCTCTCCAAACTGAACAAACACACCTTTCACTATTGCACCCTTTCAGATCTGAAGATTACACCTCTCAAAATGTCCTATCACATTCTTTCATTGATCCTTCATCTCAGAGATCGTTTCCACATGTTGGAAACCGTTTCTGCACCTTTGTCCAATGTTTACAAGTGCTTCCACACTATCCATATTATTTCTACAATATCATCTTCCAGTTTTAACCAAACCCGTTGATCCTATTTCTAAGTCTCTTTGGATCGTCGATCTAACGCACATATTCCCTCCTTGAAATCATATTTTCGCACCAATATTTCCTCAAAAATGATTTTCCACCATTGATCTTTGTCGAGCAATTTCTTGACCGTCGATCTCCATATTTCAGGATGTCGAGTGCTCACTTTTTCCTTTCCGAAAAATTCTTTCCACAAACTCCTTTCTGTAATCTTCTTTCTGCAATTTTCTTTCTGCACCGTCGATCTATTTTAGCGAAAATAATTTGAGCCATCTGATCTTTATAGATTGTGGAATGCGGTATGTGGGACGCGTAAAACTTTAAACTATTCTTTCGCAATTCCCTTTCCACGTTTTTCTTCTGCACCGTCGATCTATTGCAGGATTAATCTTAGTCATCTTATCGTTGCAGGATGCAGGATTATAACATCCTTAAACATTACTTCTACAATTCTCTTTCTGCTTTTTCCTTCCACACCATCAATCTATTACGGGATTAATGCCCACCGTCTGATCTTGATCTTTTGCGGAATTCCATCCTTTTTTCCTATCTTCTGCAGAATTGATCCTCACCATTGAATCTAGTGCGGGATGCTCCCTGACCATCCATTCTAGAGATAACAGGGATCTGCATTTTGTCTTTACGGATTATACAAAAACTGATTCTCACTCATCGGAATCATGCAGATAACTATGCCACTTCATCATCGTGCCATGTCATCATTACCTTAGTCTTTCATGCGATGGAAACATATGTGTCATGCCACATCCTCAACTATGCCATGCCATGCCATCACTACTTTAGTCTTTCACTGAGTTTGTCATGCATCATATCCACAGGTTATTCCTTTGTCATTCTTGAACACCTTTGACATCAATGACAACTATAACCCAAATTTTCCAACACAATTAATTAATGTCTCTTGTCTTATGCCCCAAGGGGATGTCTAAATGTAGTCCCAATACAAGGAATCTATAGGGAGCAGTTCGTGGTCCACGAAACTTATATTTTATTAACAACTTGTAACCAGGATACAAATTATGCATTGCATGCACACCAACAAATATTGACGCTTGTATTTTCGTAAATAACTCATGGTCATTGAATTGGTCCTCAAATGAAAAATTTGCATAAAATAAAGAGCATCTAGAACTACCCAGATGTGGGTGCCAGCTTTCCTGACCGATAGTGCATCGAGCCTTGGTATGGGATTTGGAAGCATGGCACCATGCATGCTAGTGGCATTAATATTCCTCTGCATCAATTTAACGATGCTACATGGGTGGGTGAAGATATCTCTTCCCAGTTCGGGGACAATCGAACATGTTCCCTCAGCATTCAACCTAGTTTCAATGGAGTTTAGTCTGTAGTGTGTTAGTCTTCTTCAGGTAGAAAGAGCATGAGATAGGAAGGTGTCACATGCAAGGTGGAGGCATTATCCATTTTCACCTTGTTGTGTATGTTTTATTTTGGTTATGTGTCCACATTGTCACCTCCACTCTACGTGGTAAGTTCGTTCTGCAACACAATCTGTTGATGCTAGCTTTGCAACTTCACAACTGCCATCAATCTCTAGTATTTGCGATGTCCACAAAAAGAGGGAACCATCGCAAGGGGAAATGACAAAGGGAAGCTGCAATGGGGTCTGAGTGCTATGCCAGAGGAGGGTTATAAATCTATAATTTATATGTCGGACTGTAGTTTAATTGATGAATGGGAAGGCCACTTGGTCAACGAGCGGATTTCTATTAGGAGAGGTGAAAGAAAAATTAATCATTACTATCTAATCAAAAATATGTTGGGGATTATTGTGGAGGATATGATGGTAAGTTGTAGCTCATCTCGTAACATGGTTTCTTTAGTCAAGGGAAACATGACCGACATGGATAACCAGCTTAGTAGCATGGACGCCACCTTCACCTGGAAATTTTTGGTGACTGAGAAAAGAGGCTTCGAAACAATGGAGGTAGGGTGTGGTAGTGCTACAGGAGGAATATCGATGGAAAAAGTACAACTTTAGTTCTATAAGTTGCTACTAGCATACATTTTCCCATTTCATCCACCATTTAACCTCAGTCCAAACCTGTGCATGATAGCGAATACCTCGACATCCAGATGTATCCACCACCTACGTTCATGCATGTCACTAATTCTATTTGAATTCTGAGGAAGGAGGGTGGAACTGTGCCATCGTAGAGGAGGTTCTACCTCCTTAATTATGCCGATGTCTCCAGCGTTGACACGATCCCTTCCTCATTCGGATTGTTATGTTAAGTTTTTTTGCCACAAATCCTTATCTTATATTATGTTAAGATTTTCATATATAGGTAGAACCTCCATATTATTAGTAGGATTAAAGTTTTGTTATCCCTTAAGGCCACATGACTCTTTATGCTTCAGTAACTCCATAAGCTTTTGGAATTTCAAATGGCTCGGGTGGTGGATTAACCTCCTAAGACCACCTCAGACTTTGAACTGACATGTAACTTTTGATTTCACCGGTTAATAGAATGTGCAAATTACAAAAAAAAAGATCACCTAGAACTATTTATTAACCCTGCAATTTTACCATGAGTGTGTGGGTTACCATTGATATACAATAGACTATTCTTGTTAAATTTTCCAGAAGCATAACCATTCATGCACATGCTATACATGGAAATGTTATGTTTTTATTTAAGAATATTCAAATAATTCAACCAACAATAGATAAGACCTAAAAATGGCATAAGTGATACTTATTTTTTGGGAGGAATGAGTATGTGTGAAAGGATAAACAACCTAATATTTGCAGCATTTATATTAGACAACAATCATAAATTATTACAGAAAAAAGGAGAATATGTTTCCAACTTCAGGAAAAAGTAAATAACATGGCCAAGTGCCATATAGACCCTGTTTGTAACAAGTTTGATATCTAGTTTGCAATTTCACAAGAAAAGATAAGTCATCGCTACCCTCCAGCAATTCTACTAGCCTTGGTGTGTACCTAGACATTTTTTTTCTATCCAAGCATGCAAATTTTTGGATCTCCCAGTAGGGATGTTTTGGGTGGAATTGATATCATACTTTGGATCACTAGAACTTTAAGTTGACTTAAGAGAAGAAGAGGGTTTAGTCAATTTAGGATGAAACATAGTTGTTTTGGCTTCCAACCTTTTTTAAAAATGATCATAGGCAAGTGTTCCTACCTGTATTTTCTATATAACCTATTGGATTTTTTACTAATGTTGGAGGAATTATACCGTTAACATTTGGTAGTTGATCATTACTATAATGTGTGAGCGACATGACAAGGGTTGTATTTCATTACTTGATATTTTGAACAATTGCATACTAATGAGGTGTCATTTAGGAGATTCAATTCATGATGAATTACCATGAATGTCCTATGATTGTGGCTAGAAGATGGCATGTTACGATTTACAAGGTAAAGAGGCTTCCCATTTTCATCTACCAACTCCTTGCAATATATTTCTGTTGATAACAACTTAGGATGTTTTGGAACTGGTGGAATATCTTGTGTATCCAAACTTGATCTTGAATCGGGATCCTACAAAATAGAATACATTGTTATTTAGATTCACATGGATAAGTAAAATAAACTCAATTAGATAATCAAAATATAAATAAAATCCGATTTTTGTGGAGATGGAAAGGGAGAACTCTTTGAACTTTAAAAAATATGCAAGGAGATGAGATTTCAAGAATTGGTTGTTTGATATTATACATTTTCTCCATGCATTTCAGCTAAATCGACAATATATACATGTATACAGTTAAAAAAATAAATTTTGAGAACCATATTACAATCTTACTTCCAATATAGTTTTGAAACCATTTTGTAAGAATAAGGTGAGTTTAAGCAACATATGTATACTATGAAATATTGTAACTATTGTCATTGAATCTTAAAAGAACTTTTGAGAAGAATATATCATTATACATTGAAACATAAATTTATAGGCCCTTTAATTTACTTAATGCACCATAATATAAATAAATGCACCAAAGTGTGTTATAACTACAAAAACACACCAGTGTTGCAAACCCACATACGCACTGAACAACCGCAAAATTATTCGAAAATGAAATTATTTGCTATATTGTATAGCAGAAAGTTATCGATGCATTTTTCAATATTGTTGATGGTGATGTCCTTTGTATACCAAGGAGCATCGATGCATGCATAACTTTATAGCACACCGGTATGCCAAGAAAAATTTAAAAATATAGATACATTGCATTAGCGTTTATAAAAAATCATAATCATTATTTTATTGAAATTAAGCTAGTACCCACCGTGGATTTGAAGATGTGGCCTTCCATTTACAACTTCTCATCTCAATTACTTATTACCAATTACTCTAACCCCATGGGATATGTAAATATTTATTATTGAACACAATGCATGATTTACTTATTTTCCTATTTAAATTTTAAATGAATTCAACAAAATAAAAAACCATATTTACGTTCAACATTGGAACCTAATTTTGGTTTATTAGTTTATTTACAAAGTATTTGTTTACATAATATACTATTGTATTTGGAAAATATTCATTATTTTTTCAATAAGTAGGTGATTTATTTCTTATTTAGTTTTTCCTTAGCATAAAAGATGTTTTTATTCAATTTTTAAGAAATTTAGTTTATATTATGATAGTTATTAGTGAAATCCAATGGATTTAAATGAAATTCATAGGAATTTCCCTTCATGTCTAATGTTAATAGGTTTAAAAAAAAATCATGGCTTGAAGGGCTATATTGCATCTGCATGTTTTAATTTGTTGTAGTTATTTTATGATTTTGGTTGAGTGGTCACCATGAAGGTTATTTATTCTACCTATTTCATTGAATCCATTTGTGTCTTTACGTGTATGCTACACCCTTCTCCAAGTTTACCTAGATGTATCCATATTTAATATGCAATAAATTGGATCTTTGATCATGAATAAGGATGCTTAGCACACATTTTGCATCTTTTCCAATTATCTTTGTTTCCTCAAAACATTGAGAAATCAATTCGATAGCTAAGTAGTGAAATGGATTTGATGGCTACTTAATTTTTTTGGCAAAATAATTTTCCTTTTAGTTACAAATTTATGACAAAGTACCATATTTCTATAATTTATATAAAAATAGTTGTTACCAATTGTGGTGACAATGCCACCTCGTGGCTCTTGTTTGATAATATATATAATTTATTTGTATAATATATTTGATAACTTCATTATTTAATGGTTGTTGGTTGGATTATTTGTTCATTGGTCAACTACGAAAAAACAACATACAAAAAGTTAGCAGCTCTTCCTATGTTTGGGGTGGTTGTTTTTCACATTATTGAGACCTTGTTACCTTTAGAGTTTGTAAGAGTTAGAAGGAGACAAAGAAACTATAACTATATCTAAGTTACAACTACTTAATAGCAAAGAGTTAAATTAACTACAAAAAGTATTCTAAAGTAAAGTGAATTTTGGCAGCTACTAAATAATAGAAAGTAAATAAAAGAACACTAATTATTTAACTAAGACCTATCTCACTTGACAACAATTTGAAAACTAAGAGGGTGTCCTATGAATCTAAACAAATAATTAAATTACAATATAATTAAATCTCAATAACAAAATGGAATTACAACCATATAAATTAAAAGTTATTTATACCATCATATTAAAGGTTTTAATATTATTAATTCAGTACTGACAGGTATTGAGAGAGAACAAATATATAAATGATAACAATCCTAAAAATGTTCCATCAACAATTAATATATAAACAATAAAGAATTAGCAGGAATTTGCAAGATTGAAAAAAAGTTTACGATATTACCAAACATGAAGAAAGTGTAGCATAAATAGCGTGTCCTATAAAAAGCTTGTCATCAATAACTAACTATAAATTGTAGCATAAATAGCTTGTCCTATAAATAGCTTGTCATGAATAACTAACTTTTAAATTGAATATAATTAATGATAATAAAACAGTAGCACAGGGCGCATCTTGACATGAACCAACACACCCTCTCCAACTTAGCCGAATAATATATAAATAAATAGAATAGCCATCCACAGCCACAGCTTCAAAGGGTTTTTGACTAAGTTTTTTTCGGTTGTTTTATTGCAAATAAATAGAATATCCATTCACAGCTTCAAAGAGTTTTCGACACACGATGGTTTATTATTTTATTGCTCTGTTTATTATTTTTGGCATTGCGTTATTAGCAATGACCGTTACTTATATCGCCATTGGGAAATCACTACAGAACCCAAAACCAAAACTACCTGATTTAGAAAGTAATCGGAAAGTTCAGGAATTAATAAATAAAATAGAGCTCGCTAAAGAAAAGTTGGAGAAATCTTCGTTTTATGAAGAATTTATGAAACAAATGGAGGATCCAGAAATGGTGGAACAAATCGAAAGGATAATAAGCACAGACTCACGTCATTCACAAATACAACTGGTTCTCTATGGCCTTGGAAGCATGATTGGTTTTGATGGAGCATTCGAGCATAAGCAGTGTGGTAGACACATGCAGTTGGCCCTTGCCATTTTACTAAGAGAGAGATTTAAATGGGTGAGTGATATCCAGCTCTACGATCCAGCCCACTCTGCAATCGATCGAATGGCTATAAATGCGTTCAACTGTACTTGTCTCTCTTTTAATGAAGAATGCAAACGAACAGTGGACAGACCCACGCTTTTTTTTATGCCACGATGCCCGTTTTATTTATATGACAACGTATTGGAAGCAAACTGGAGTCATGGGTGTATGAATAATATTATTATACTGGGCAACAGTTTTAAGGGACACATCGAAGATTTAACCAGCGAATCTACTAGGAAAATGAAGGTCGTTCTAAAGAATGATCATATGTTTCGAGAAATACCGCTGCCACAAACAGCCATTAGAACAGAGCGGCATGATATTGGCTGGCCAACTCTGGCGAAAAGAAAACATCTTATTTCTAAAGATCATGATCCAGTCTATATGGACGCATTTGCTGGTTTAAGTTGGCATTTTTTTTATATGAAACAATCTAACTGTTTGGATTGAGATTTCTTTAATAGGATTCTATTTGGTCTTTTTAAGCTCATGACCTTTCATGGTAAGAACGTTCATTAGACGATTTCCACTCTTGATCGAGCTTGCAGAGAACATGATCGCACCATTCCAGAGAGCCCATATTTCGAATTATCCTCCATTTGATCCGAATATGTCAGGATTTTCTGTAGAATATATTTATATATATTATTAGCAGAGTTATAAGTAAACTGGCAGAGTGAATACGTATAGGTACAACTAATTTACTTACTATAAGTAAATAGTAGGTTTAAATAAAGACTCAAATATATAATTTTATATACATTATTCATATGAGATCGTTAGAGTTTATATAAGTACAAACAAATACTATTTAATAAACAAAATAAAAAAATTTGATTAAAAAAAATTGATTGTTACCAGTTTTAGCAAGGGTTAATTTTGGGTTAATCTTGTTAATTCGCTCAAAGTCCAAAATCTGAGATAATCTGCATTTCTTTCACCACACTTTAAGTTAAACTTATTTAAATCTCAATCAAGATGCATTTAAACATAACAAGATACTACCACCATGAAATGACAATGAAATCAAGTCCAAAATATAAGACAGCTACCAAGTTTTTAATCCTGATTCAATGTTCATAAAGGATTTCCATTCACTAACATTGTTAGAATTTAGAAAAGGATTTGCTAGAGTAACATTAAAAAGGAGACTTACTATTCCATTCCATGCACTAAACACGATCACAATTACATTTTTATGTCATTTTCTGTTTTTTAATTTCTATGGAAGAAATTGTGTTTTAGTCTAAAAGTTTTTTACAATTTGGGTAAGAATAGACGATATTTTTGATACAATTTTGAAAAAGTTCCTTTGTAATTTTTCAAAATCCAAGTTACAACATCTAAGTTCTGAAATGTTAGGTGCCCCAAGAGTTTGTCTGAAAAAAAAATGTTAAATTCCAGTTAAAAGAGATCTTCAATCATTGAATTTTTAGACAACTTTTGAAGAACTTCCTAAGTTACGGTTTTTCTAATTAGCTTCATGGATACTGATCGAGTGCTTTACATATCATATCCATTAAAAAATGTTTTGATTTGGGCTGCGGTGATTAGAAAGTTCGATGTAGTAGATTCTCAATACTCTTAATGGTGAGGGGCTCAATATATTGAACAACTATAGGTTAGGTTTGGGGTTCTCTGTGGGTCATACTTCAGTGGTGGATTGAGCAAGTTTAATTCAGGTGTTTTAGTCCTTGGTAGTTGTCATCGGGATTTCCTTATATTGGGTTTATCTTAAAATAAACTATGCTTTTTTAATTTGACAAAATGAAAACGAGAATTATTTTACCAAACAAAAGTAGTATATAGCTTAGCATTAATAGCTATACTTGTTATAAGAATAGTGATTGGTGGGTTAGTGTACAAATTTGAGGGACCTTTTAAATGCAATGGGTGAGAAGGCATACATTTTCCACCTTGGGGATCAATCATTTCATTCTTAGGTATTTACACCAAATCTCATCCTTCCAATTTCACTATTCTCAATCATTTGTATGCCCTAATGTGAATTGAAACCATAAAATTTTTAATTTGTGTGCCCTAAAAGAAATTTAAGCCATAAACTCAGTCATTTGCATGCCCAAATGAAATCAAAACCTCAATTTAAATTCATAAAAATTAAATTAATTTCACTAGGTGCATATATATTCATGAGCCAACATCAAGATACATAGGGAGGTTGATATTATGTCCCCTTTTTGGTGACATATGGATCATCAAGTTAGCCATTCAGTCCCTATAGTTTTAAGAGGAAATTCCAAATTAATTGCTTGGGATTAGATTTTGAAACAAGGAAATTAATTAGTAGTAGCAATTATTATTTCCCAATGTTTGAAAATGCACCTTAGATAATTTATTTTTTTCATGAATAAGTTTTTATCTAGATAAAATAATGAAGATAATGGGCTATGAGGGGGCATTAGGAGATGAGGTTTTACCAAAAGGAAGTTTGCAAAAGAAATAAGAAAGAGAAAGCATTTAAAGTTGGAAAGAAAAATAAAAGGAGGAAACTAGATAGAGTAGAGAAAAGTTGGCATAAAAAAAGAAACTAGAAAAGTAGTATAGAGCATGCCACAAGCACAAAAGAAGGATAAAGCAAGTCAAAATTAGAAAGTCAAATAAAGGACAAAAGATGAAAAGAAGGATAAAGTAGGAAAAAATAATAAAACCATAATAAAGCAAGAAGAAAAACATGATAAAGCAATAAAGTAAGACAAAGAAGTAAAGGAAGAAAGAAAAAAAGAAAATCTTGGAAAGCAAGCAAGTCCTAATATTTCTCATGAGGGGGCACTTGGCTATGTGAATTGGTCAACAAGTCACTCACTCTATAAAATAAGAGGAGCATGCCACTCTCCCATATTTTAACCATTTGTGTTTGTCATTGAGAGAATTGAGCTTCTCTGACTTGGGAGATGTTCCACTAGTCTAAGTTGGGACATCTGCCTCTTCTATTAAGAGGATGATGGATTTCATCCATTGTCACTGAGTTGTATTTCATATTTTGAAGAGTATCCAAGCAAATTCTAAATCCAATAAGAACAAATACCAATACCCAACTCGAATCTTCCAAATCCCTTCTCCTTCTCTTTTATTCTCTATCATTCTATAAAGAAGTCGAGCCATGATTTAATGATGAAGCCTTATGAAATCCAATATGAAGTTTATGTATGATTTTGAACCATTTATATTAGTTTTTGAAGTACTTCAATACAATATTTTGCATCTCTATAGTTATCTCCAAGACCCTCCGTAGAATTGCATAGAAATTCTCTACTTTTCAATGATATTGTAGTAATTAAAATTCTACTCGGTGAATTAAAATTATTTATGTATCCGAAGTTGTTTAAGACCTTAACTAACACCATGCATTTCTTACTTTGCAATTTTGAAATCCTTTGAGGTCATTTCAGAAGCCTTTAAACAAGAATAATTGAGTTATCCCAAAGTGATCCAACTTGAACTTTGACTTCTAGACTATGCTAAAATTTCTCAAAATATCTGAATTAGAACTATTCAATATAAAGGATATAGTTTTCATATTCTAGGATTCCCACGAGCCTTGGTGTAGACATCAACCTCACTAATGCTCAAAACATGAATGGTCCTAGCATGTTGTGGAAAGGAAACTTGAGATTGTGCAACTTTTTTGCTAACCTATTCAAATGAATCCTAATATGATGTACCTATTATATATTGTGTATACCTTTAATTACTTCTTTCATATCCATTCCTTGTTTCTTTATGAACTGGATAAGAGCCTAGCATTGTTTTGAAGAAATATAATTGATCCTAGTCGATTTCTAGCACCTAGTCTTTAGTTTTTCTAATTGAATCCTTTTGTTAGAGTTGATATATCCTAAACTTTGATTCCAAGATATCACATTTGATGTTTTTTATTAAATTTCATTCACATAGTATGGTCAATCTTGCTATGGTCATGGACACATCGTACCTATATGATGACTATCAGTCAGGTAAGGATATTGTTAAAACTCTAATTTTGTTCATATTAGTTTTTCCATATTGTACACTTATTAAAATATTCTCAATATATACAATTTTTAATCTTCTGGGAACTTGATGCCTCTATAGGGGTTGGAATTGTACCTATTGTCGTAGTATCTTAGCCAAAAACAACCAACACTAACGTCATATTTCAACATGTCATTTTCTTAATATGTGTCATTTTATCAATACATGCTAGTTCATTAATTTGTTAGATGGTCTAATATTTACAAATTTTGAAGTTGTAGGCCGCGCATTCTCAACATGATGTGGGAGACATTAATTTAAGTGAATCCCCCCCATATGTCTTATATGATTTTTCAGGAATGTAAGTACATGGTTAATGACTTAAAATCTTGTTCAAATTATCTTTTCTTAATGTAGTCCTTTATAGATTGTTAATATTTATAATTTTTAAACTTGCAGATGCTATTTGTCTCTACAGAGAGGTAAGAATTTTCCAGTAGTGATCCCTCCCATGGGGGATATATGTCCCAGGAAGAGGTAAGTATATTACAACATGTTATTTTTGCAATACATATTATTTCATCTATTAATGTACATGTCTAACTATGACAACACTACGTGACTGCATCGCCACTTTGGTTTCTCTCTCCTCACATTCAAAATATAGAGAAATGTTTTGTATACACCAGATGGCCCTCTTTCGAAAAAATAGAAGGTTCCCATGCTCATGGAACTTTTGATTCCACGATAATGTACACATAGGTTTCAATGATAGCTGTTGGTTAGATTTCAATTCACTCCACAATTTGTTTTTAATAAATATTTTTTTGCATGTTTACAACATCAAGATGGAGATTCATGTTAGTTTTTCATCACATTTAAGCTAGCATTATGTTAGGATATTTTCACTAAGAGAATAACAAGCACGGAAATAAAACATAAGCACATCACAAGAGAAAAGAGACACAAAGAGTTTTGATTGGGGAAACCATAAATGGAGAAAACCCCGCAACTTCCTCAAAGATAGAATCACCACAAGATGTAAGACCCCAAAACAGTAAGATGCACTCCCAATAGTAGTAGTATTCTTCTTTTGTCTAGTCCTAGTATTTCCTTCCTCACTAATGCGCCTCACTTGAGTGAGAGAGTGATGTGTAGCACAAGTGATAAATAGAGAGACTCTCACTCTCTATTTATATTCTTTCGTTCACTTGAAGTGCACTCAATCATGTCGGCCCAACTAACAATTACTTACTAGAGCCTACACCTTAATTAGTGTATAATAACCCTAGTGCCCCGAAACTGTGGGGACTTACACAATGAATTGACAATACTTGTTTACATTATTAATCCTCCTGATCGGAACATCGAGGCATGACAACATGACTCAAATACATAATAGAAACATCCCAGAATAAACATCGGTTTACAATACATAATATACATAGAAGAATACATTCTGAAGTTACATATACATCAACACTCCCTCTTAACTAGGAAGGTATTCTTTCGACATGATTTTTAGCACTAGTCTTCTTCTCTGTATCAACTGGATCATCTTCGTATTCAAGTCATATTCGTCTTCAAGTCATCTGGATCTGGATCATCTCTCGATCTGGATCGTCATAGAACTGGATCTGGATCATCACTCGATCTGGATCATCTCTCGATCTAGATCATCACTGCTGGATTTGGATCATCACTCGATCTGGATCTCTCGAAGTCATCATAACTAGATCTGGATCATAGCTCGATCTGGATCATCTTTGGTCATCATCATGTGTGTACTATCTCGTCATAGGAAGTTCTACAGAGCCATCCCTTTTTCATGCTGGTTGTAGGCCTAGCCACCAGGTAGGTCTTCGCCCAGCACTTACATCTGACCTGCTCGTCAGAAAGGCACGCCCAGCACTCACATATGATCATGTAGTAAACTACAATCACATCAGAAAGGCCCAACACTCACATTCACCAGCATGGTAGGCACATCAACTACCATATCTGAAATGGCTCTGCACTTATATCTGACCTACTCATCAGAAAGGCACAATTCCATCCAGGCGGGAACACATCCTACTCACAATGATGAAAGGTTTCCACTCTTTCACCCAGGCTGGAATCACATCCGGCTCACAATGATGGAATACTTCTATCCAGGAGGGAACGCATCCTACTCACAGTGATGAAAGGTTTCTACACTTTCACCTAGGCTGGAATCGCATCCTGCTCACAATGATAGAATATTTCTGCACTTACGTCTGACCTACTCATCAGAAGGGCATGCACTCACATCTGACCTGGTAGGAATTGAATCCTACACCCTCGTCAGAATGGCCCCCAGTCCCAGACTGAGCTACCTAGTAACTGACCAGGTGCCTCCACTCTCCTGGAGAGTGGAAGTTGCCCTTACATCTGTCCTACTCAACAGAATGGCCAGCACTCACATCTATCATGGGAGGAACTTAATCCTTTAGCCATGACCAGAATGGCTCAGCCCTTACATCTGACCTACTCGTCAAAATGGCTCTCTCAGTCTAGAACTGAGTGTTCTTGGTAACTGACCAGGTGCCTCCATTCCAAGAATGGTAGTCAACACTCATATCTAACATGGAAGGAACCAAATCCTCTCACCATGACAGAATGGCTCAGCCCTTACATCTGACCTACTCGTCAGAATGGCTTTGGATATCTAGCACTCATATCTGACATGGAAGGAACCAAATCCTCTCACCATGACAGAATGGATCAGCCCTTACATCTGACCATGGAAGGAACCAATCCTCTCACCATGTCAGAATGGATATGGGTCTCATCACTTTCTCTTGGAGGGAACCTCAATCTGGAGAACAGCAAGTCTCTCTCTGAAGTACTCGAACTTCAGCCTAGCCAATGGCTTCGTCAATACATCAGCTATCTGTTCCTTTGTCGCAACATACTGGAGCTTCACTACTCCTCTCTGCACCATATCCCTGATATAGTGATACTTGATATCGATATGCTTCGACTTGTCATGGAACACTGGATTCTCTGACAACTTCACACAACTCTGGTTGTCACAATGTATACAAGTAGCATCCAACTGGAGATTAAATATATCAGATAGTAGCTTCTACAGCCATACTTCCTCACAACTAGCTAAACAAGTTGCGACATACTCTGCTTCAGCTATACTCAGTGACACATAGGATTGCTTCCTGCTAAACCAAGAGATCACCCCTGATCCCATACTGAAGCAACATCCTAAAGTACTCTTCCTATCGATGGCACTGTCTGCCCAATCTGAATCAACATAACCTTCTAGGTTAATCTTTTGATTTGCATCATACTTGAGCCCATGATCAACTGTACCCTTCAGGTACCTCAGAATATGATTTGCAGCAGTCAAGTGAACATTTCTCGGATCTATCAAGTACTGGCTCGAGGTGTTCACAACAAAGCAAATGTCTGGTCTCGTGTTCGTCAGGTACATCAATGACCCAATCATCTGATGATACATCATAGCATCAACCGAATCTGACAAAGCATCACTCAATAGCTTCAAGTTCGATGCCATAGGTGTGGCCATAGCCTTGCATTCCATCATCCCAAACCTCTTTAGGATCTCTACTGCATACTTTCCTTGTCCAAGGAAGATTCCATCTGTACTCTTCCACACCTCCATACCTAGAATAGTAGTGCATCGACACATGACAAGAACATCACTGGTCTTCTGCCTTCAACCTTGAAGCAAAGGTTGGAATCCACTTTACTCTTAGTAAAGCCTAGAGTCATCAGTAATCTGTCCATCCTGTCGTACCATGTCGATCCTCAGGATATTCTGTAGTCACTCCCTCTGAAGTGAAGCATCATACTCCCTCTGTCTTCTATACTCTATGCACTGAAACATTCTGTACTGAAGTGACAAGTAGTATCCATCTAGGATCATTGGATACTAAGATCCTCTATCTTGAACTTCTTCAAAAGTTCATCTTGCACCCATCTGTGAGCTTGTCATCCTCTATCAACCTTGTAGCAAAGTTTAAGATATTCATCAAGCTCATCATGTATGTGTTATCCCATGGGTGTCTTCTGAATTCGTACAAAGCCTTCTTTCATTTGTACACATGATTATGCATGTCATGCGACTTCACTTCTATTAGCTGTAAATGTTTCTTTGCACTCTATGCCTTCTTTTCGTGAGAAGCCTCATGCTACGAATCTTGCTTTGTATCCCACGATGTTTCCATCTACTGCATGATGGAACTATGAACTTCTCTTCAGGTCTCGATACTGCACCCTGACATCATTCTTCTTGAACTGGTCTTCCCTTTCCTCTTGGTGGCTAGAAGGTTCTGCATCAATGATGTTACTGCACTCGTCATATTATTCTTTGTCTTTGAACTGTCGTCAATTGTTCTTCGGAACAAGTCTTCATTCTTCTTTGCTTCTAGGCGTTTATTTATGCGATCTTTCCTACAAGTCAAATGCATTTGTATGGTTAGAAACATTTCATAAGGAATATTCATACTGGCAAATTCTTATGCATAAATATGTGATCATGCAACTACTTTAGCCAATACAACATTCATCCATATCTCACTAAAACTTTCTAGATGCCTTCCATCTCTACCAGGACAACATTGAGATTGTGCACTAATCCAATATGTCAGCAAAGAGGTTTCATTCTAGATAAGTAGCAATGGAGAGTTGTATAGCACCATGAGCTACTTACCCATCGCATGTATATTAGTAGTATACTGCCATTAATGCAAACATCCTATCATGCATGATACATCAACTGAATATAAACAAATGCATAGCAAAACAATATCATGAAATGACAATTGAATACTTATCTTTATTTGTTTCGTGGGTATACGCCTTCTTGAGTCTTATTCTTCATTCATGATAGCATCGTTTCTTATCCAAATGCTGAGGTGGATAAGAAGTTCTTCAAGAGTTGAGATCTTCATATTCCTCATTGATTGAGGGATCTTCTTTGGATGGTAAGAGCTTGATATTCAGTTGCTCCCATCTTCTCTTCTCAAGCTTCTTCTTCTTGTGAGTTCCCTTTCTAGAGTCTATTGAAAGTAATCACTTCCTTCTGGCACACATTCCTAACATGAATGAATCCTGCGATCCTGGGAGGCCATTCAAGGTGGGCATCACCACTTTTACATTCTTCACTTCTTCTTTTACCGCTTCAAGTTGTTCTTGATTTGAGAGACTCTTATGAATGCATGGTCTCTGCATTCTAGATCTTCACATTCTTCAACTAGTTTATTTAGGTCATATTCTGATTTTTGTTCTTCCCTTCAAATAGCTTGAAATTCTGGAAGACCTTCAATAGCTTTGCTTGCAATAGGTAGTGCTCTGTAATGCACATGTGCAAGCCTTCTATGCCAAATCTCATTTGGCTCTACTATGTCATGGATCAAGGCTTTTTTCTGGATGGCCCTTCAATTTGTACAAGCCTCCTTCTTGTTCTCCAATCACTACCGCATCATCGATAGTCTTTCCTTTTGTCCACATGATGACTTGACCATCTATGGATGCAACCCGCATTCCTTTTGCATCAATGCTGAAATGGAGAGAAGGTTCTTCTTGAGTCCTGGAATAAACAATACTTCTTTCATTGTTAGAGACTTGCCAGAGTCTAGCTTGTATGAAGATTCCCCACTACCTTTTATTGGATATTGGTAGTCATCTCCTAGTTTCACCTTGTGAGGTGATTCATGTTCTGATAGTCTTACAAATGATTCCTTGAATCCCGTTATATGTTTGGAAGCCCCACTGTCTATAATCCAATCATTACTTCCATGAGTAATGTTACCTGTGAGAGCTGATATCAGAACATATTCATCCTCGCTTGAATAATCTTCACTTTCATATCTGGATCTCTTTCTGGATGGTTCATCATCCTCTGCATCATGAGCATGATTCTTCTTTGGCTTTGACCAAGTCCTTCTTGTGAAAGGCTTCTAACCTCGTCTCCCTCTGAAACTGGAACCTCTATACTCATGTAGGTGTCCAATCCATTTTCTTCAGAGAGATCATATACTTCCAGGATTGGAAGTTTTCAACTTCCCCAATATTGTCACCAAGCTGATGTGATATATCATATTGAAATGAGAACCTCAAAAGGAAATAGCAAAGGTTTAGATCTTACCAATTTGAGGTGTCTGTCCTTGTCCCGGAGTTTGCTGATCTAGGGTTTGTCACAAAAACCCTAATTTTAAAAAATTGGAATATTTTAGATATTATTGGATAGACACATATATCTCTTCAAATGGAGCTGTCCAATGTACTCCTTTTCTGAAAACAGTGGAGGGAAGCTCCCAAAATAGGAAGCCCTAATTTTCCAATTTCTTCTGCAGAAATTCATGTTACTGTTTCTGTGATATCTCCGAAATTACTGATCCTCTGTGTCTGAAATTTCACACAAAGGTATCCTCACCTATCCCTGATAAAATAACATAGGTTTGATCCGAATTTGTTTCACCATTTGAGATTTATGATCATTTTCCCAAGGTAACCTGTTACAGGACTGTTCAGAACAGCGAAGTTGTACGGAATGCTACGTGTCACTGGTTCATCTTCTGAGTCTGATATTCACACCAATGAAAGAAAATTCCGTTCCCTTTCTTTAAAATCTTCAGGAATTCCATTTGGAGCTCTGTAGCCCAATATATTGCAATTCTCCCCAGGTGTCATGTTTATGGATGATTTATGGAAGAGGCTGGAACCCTAACTTCAAGAGATCCTATCTCTTGGAATATAGCGAATCGGAGGCATAATTTTGGATACGGTGTTCTTCATGATTTTATCTTCGGTCCCTACAATTTTCAGCTTCTGATACTTTTCCAACCTCGTAATATAGAGACTGTACCAAAACTTATCAGTTTTAGTATTTAGGGTTTTTCAAGCTTGGGGTCAAACTAGGGTTTGACTTTCCTGGAGTTTCACCCAACCAAATTTCTTGATCTAGGTCTATAAAATTCGGTTTTGATGAGGAGAAAAATCCTATGCTGGTCTCACTCAAAAATTCGTCTTCTGTAGAAATCCCTAATTTCCACATCGAAAACTGAAAATGCTCAAAATCAAATTCCGCTTCGACAGAAAGATGCACCCTTCAATGGAGAGTCATCCTAGCATACTTGTGCTGATAAATTGTGGAGAGAGACCCAAAAAATAAGAATCCCTAGCTTCTGCAGCTGCACAATGTCTTCTTCTTAGGTTAGCTCTGTTACCATGTTAGTTTTTCATCACATTTAAGCTAGCATTATGTTAGGATCTTTTCACTGAGAGAATAACAAGCACATCAATAAAACATAAGCACATCACAAGAGACAAGAGACACAAAGAGTTTTGATCGGGGAAACCATAAATGGAGAAAACCCTGCAACTTCCTCAAAGATAGAATCACCACAAGATGTAAGACCCCAAAACAGTAAGATACACTCCCAACAGGAGTAGTCTTCTTCTTTTGTCTAGTCCCAGTATTTCCTTCCTCACTAATGCGCTTCACTTGAGTGAGAGAGTGATGTGTAGCACAAGTGATAAATAGAGAGACTCTCACTCTCTATTTATATTATTTTGTTCACTTGAAGTGCACTCAATCATGTCGGCCCAACTAACAATTACTTACTAGAGCCTACACCTTAATTAGTGTATAATAACCCTAGTTCCCCGAAACTATGGGGACTTACACAATGACTTGACAAGACTTGTTTACATTATTAATCCTCCCGATCGGAACATCGGGGCATGACAACATGACTCAAATACATAATAGAAACATCCCAAAATAAACATCGGGTTACAATACATAAGATACATAGAAGAATACATTCCGAAGTTACATATACATCAACAAGTCATACATGTTGGACCTTAGCGAGGTTGTTGATGTTGTCTTTAATGTTGCATATACTATGGAAATAACCCATGCATAGGTATCTACTTGAATATTTTGACATGTACAGTTCATTTGTATTTTGTATGCACATGCATGATGTCTAACTATTTTAACATTTGGTGAATGTAACCTTACTCTAGTCCAATATTGCATGTCACCAAGGTTCATGCTCAACCTATGCCTCTACTTGCTATAGAAGAAACCCAGTACCCTATCCCAAAGAATATTTTGTCAGTGAGATGTTCATTATTTAAAATATTGGTCAGTACTTTTACATGCATGCATGTTGATAATTGTTGAGATAATTGACATAGGATATATTACTCATAGAGCACCATTGTAGAGAGAATTTTATCAAGGAGGAGGATACCATAGGAATCTATAACATGAATGGATTTAATGAGTGTTTTTTATAATTAATTGAGTCGTATTTAAAATTTCTTAATTCTGTTAGTGCTTCAGTATTAGTTCAGTTACCTGATCAAGAAATACGATATTTCACTTGCAGTTGCTGGAGATTCACAATGGTCATTGTTGGCGTTGACTTCTCTTAGGCCCGGGTTCATTCCCTCCTTTGCATGCAACAAATCCCAATACATCATTCAGATAAAGAAAGGTTCAATCAGGAGCACCTATGATGCAGATGCAGTCTCACCTGATATATCTTTCTATGGGTAACTACAAGAACTAGGTTTTCGTAGTTGGGTGGAGGATTTCTCATCCCTTGGTATTCCCCCAATGTGCTTGACCAAATGTGGTTAGTGGGGTCTATATACTTATTATGAAAGGTTAATTTTTGGCACAACTCATCCTTTGACTGGTATTATAACAATAAACCGAATGTGGCATAGATACATTCAAAAATAATAGCACGACAGATACATATAAACTCATTCATAAGAAAATACATAAACAATAAATCACAACAAGACATGTATGCGACTCAAACACATTCATCATTCACACATTAAAAATAGTATCTAATGTGGAAACCCATCCAAGAAAAACCACAAGGGCTCTCTTCATCTAGCATGAGAAATATATGGCTCCCTTTTGTCTGTGCACCAAGCTACAAACTCTGTTCTAGATATTTCTTTGTTATCTATATGGACTTCTTTCTCCTTTCATTCTCTCTAGTCTTCTGTCGCTATTTTCTCTCTACTTGAATCTACTGATGATCCATGCACAGCCTGGGTCGACTCAACTTCCTCTGTGACTCTACTATCAATTTTCACACAACCTGGATTGAATCAATCTCTTATACACTTTTGCACACTCAACTACAAATTATTTGACTCCTCTCTATGACTCAACAAACTTAGAAAAATAACATACAACACAACTTATAGAAGCTAACATATGACATGGAGCCAACTGACCAGGAGCTAACCTGCATACAACTTGGGTTCCTCCTTTTATAGAATCTTACATGTCGCTCACGATCGAATTCATACAGTTAGCCAATAGGTTGTTTTTCCTATTCTAGTGACACATGTCAATAGGAACTAACAAACCAACTTAAAAATATGCTTTCATATGTGCGTCTTTCACTAAATCTATATGACCCTGTACTGACAACCATTCTGAACTATCGCTTTCCATTCGTTACGCAACTACACACCTTTTGAAATGATTTATTCTGCCGCATATTTCCTTTCGTTGCAGCTTCTCTTTTGTTGTGAACTCTTTTCTATCGTGGGCTCTCTTCTTTTGTTATCACAACTTCCTCTTTAGTTGTTTCTTTCCTTAGCTCTTTATTTTTTTTCTTTTGTTCCTCCTCTTTCACATCTTTATTCCTTACTAATTCTTCTACCTTGTCCTTCCTTCAGCAACTACTTCTGTCACAACTCATTTTCCTTCTTTTCCTTCTCCTGTTATTCCTTCTCTACTTCTGTCGTTGCTTCCTTTTTCTTCTTGCGACCTAACTCTTTTCATACTTGGGAAGAATTCTAACTGAATTGTAGCTATCTTCCCCTAGGCCCAACATGCCCCTAATACTCACATATGGATTTTCCTGAGCCACGCAAAGCTATTCTTCCTTTTCTTGACTTATTCCAACTTTACTTAGAAAATCTTGCAAGATTTTCACTACTTTCTTTGCCTCCTATCGCACATCTTCCTTTGTTGTCTTCAACTTCTCCATAAGGTCTAAATTGAAAGGTTATGATGTTATATTTTCTGCTGATTCTCCCACTTGGTGCACCTTCGGATGTACATGTTGAATAATTCTTGTAATTCTTTCAGCTCCAGTCTATAATTCTGTGACTTTTTCAGTTCTTTCTTGTTGGTGTGTGCGCAACACTGTAACTTGCTGCTACAATTTATTCATTTCTATCTCCTTAGCCATTTTTCTATTAAGGGAAACTTTTCCATCGCATTCTTCAGTTGGTTCATATCCATCTCAATTGTGTGTAGCTCCTCTACGACTTTCTCTAATTATGCATCATTTAACAATGCTTCCCAATCCTGAGAGACTTGGCCAACAACCTTAGAACATAATGCTTCTACCTCTTTTATCTTCTTTACAGCTTCGGTTGCTGCTTGTCATCGATCCTACAACACCTCTGGGGGTGTGTTTGATTTTATCTGTGCTTTGAGCTCTACAACATTTTTGTGAAGGTCATTCATTATCTCGCCAATTCGAATGACCTTGGCCTCCACAAAAATGTATTCCATAATTCCTGAATCATTGAAGTTTTTGCATTCACGATTTATATCCTTGTCTATCCTAAGCCTGTTTTATTCCCATGTTTTTTTTCTATTTTCTCCATCTCTTGCATTATTTTCTTCATTTTATTAAAACTTTGGTTTTCTATATTCGCCTGCCTAATCGCATCGCTTTATCTTACTTTCATTTTTACAATTGCAACATTCTATACTGCATATACCTTAGTCATGCGCATCTGCGAAAAGTCTATTGTTATCTACCGTATGATTTTGGCTACATCGTTGAATTCTGAGGTTCCCAAATCAAGTACTTCTCCTGACACTTGCACTCTAATTGGTGGAACTGACATTGGCATCTCAGGTTGCTTCTATTCAGAAGTGTCAGGTACATCTTTCGACTTAGTTTTATGAGGAGTATAATCTACTGCAATTCTAAACTCTTCAACATCTTTGTAGAGTTATTATCCCACTGCATGTTCTTGTTATTCTTTGTGAACTAGATATTCTAGTATATGGATCCTCTGCAGTGAAATGGCATATCTACCAGTTGGTATCTTGGTGGGTCGAAAGATACAATAAATGAAATCAAAATCAATAACCAGGAATAGTGGAAAGAATTACCATCTTCATACTACTCAGCTACGTATTCTAGAAATTTATTCAGTAGGTGTTAACACCCAAAAATGGTTAACTACCTCATCTACCCCATTTCATGGCTCATTCGTCCATTTACCTACCATATTTCCCTAAAAATCCCACTAAAAGC